>CM059186.1:55207907-55275331 GCA_030323885.1 Branchipolynoe longqiensis | reverse complement strand
TTAGCCCACGTCTACCCGAGGCTTATACCTCGGGAAAACAACAGTTATCCATCATCTATACCCAGGTAAGATTCGTATAACTATGGGCCAATTGGTGGTCGCAATTCTTATAGTGTAGTGCATTTCTTTTTTTTATATTAAATTATCCTAGAAACAAATAAGGTTGTTGTATTTTCTCTACTTTTACATTCAGGATAAATTTAAGAACTTTCCAACACCTCTGTTAATGCTAAACTATAATTATGCCGATCGACGCCGACATCCAATGCTCGACGCTGACAACTTTAACAGATCTTGGCATCGCAATTCTTAAAGTGTAGTGCATTTCTTTGTTTTATATTAAATTATCCTAGAAACAAATAAGGTTGTTGCGTTTTCTCTACCTTTACATTCAGGATAAATTTAAGGACTTTCCAATACCTCTGTCAATGCTAAACTATAATTATACTGTTCGACGCCGACATCCAATGATTGACGCCGACAAATTCCTCCAATTGGCCTCTTTTCGTGATCCTGACTGATATATATATATATATATTCCGTATATAAAAAATCTTAGTACTTACAGTTGTCGGGATGAATTGAGGGTTTGAGGATAAGGTTGTCCTGTTTGTTGCGAATACAAAATGTACAACATTCAATACACCTGTTCATTTGATATAAATAAGTAGTTGAGAGAATTAAACAAATGTCTTCCCTCCCCGTCCCACCTCCTATATCTCTCAATGATTAGTTATTCTCCCCGACTTCAACTTTTGTGTACAGCTATTCTGTCATATGTCTCTTCGGTTCCGTGTCTATTCTGAATCCATCACGGGTACAATTAACATTGTTTACTTTAGAGTGTGTACACGTTACAATAATTTGTTGGATTTGGCTAAATCTACCTATTAAATTCGCATAATGCAATGAAGGCATCACATTTTGAAAACCAAATCACTGACCGAGACTTGATCCTACCTAGCCTATTCAAATACTGGCGCATTCATTAATCGTTGCAGTTTTCCGCTCCTATGCTACACTGCTAACCTTAAAAAATTGGTAAGCAAGGCCAATGTCTAGCATTTCGGTGTGCACACCAAAATTAATTTGTCATGCTCCCACTTCAAATACCTCCAAAATTGACCATTTAAAAATGAAATTTACTCCAAACTAAGATAAAGTAGATTACAATGATCAACTTAATATATTTATCTAAAATAATGTGCCACAAAGTCAAAACTGTCAGATTGTGCTACTTTAATAACACATGCCCCATATAGCTGCAATGCGCATGCGCCTTGGAAAGCCGACATTGCTGTCAGCGCCACCTGGCGACTCCAGCATTGCGCTTCGGCTCCGGCATTTCGGCAATCAACTCCATTTAGCCGGCTTTGTGTCGCTGTAGTGTGATCTCCAGTGGATCTTTGGCAAATTACCTGACACACATAGAGTATGGTGGCACATACATTATGGCACTGTACATGGGAACGCCCAGCATTGGAATATGCGCATGTGTGAAATGCCAATGTGTGAAATGCGCTATGAATTAAGTGACCATTATTTATAGCCATGTTTATTTATTAGCACCCCCCCCCAACTCATAATTATGCCTGTGGTGATTTATAATCCCAATTTAAGGGTGTCTGAATGTAATCAAGGTGTATGTATGATTTACTGCCTTTTATTATGTCCACCGAGACGGGCTATGCTGCTGGTGGTGGTTGGGCATTTTTAATTTTATTTTTTGTCCTTTTTCAAAATGTTGTATATGGAGTAAGCTAGTTTCTGCTATTTTAATTGTGGCATGCACACCGAAATGCTAGACATAAGTGTTGCTTACCCATTTTTTTCAAGTTAGCAGTGTAGCATAGGAGGAACAAAGTGCAATGTTTAATGAGTGTGCCAGTATCTGAATCGGCTAAGTGCGATCAAATCTAGGTCAGTGATTTGGTTTTCAAAACGTGATGCTTTCATTGCATTATGCAAATTTAATAGGTCGATTTAGCTAAATCGACCAAATTATTGTTATGCGTATGCACTCCGGCAGCTGTAACCAATAAAGCACATGCAGGACAGTTTGTGGCGAGGGATTGGGTAGATGGCGCCAGCAAATAGTTTGTTGGTGACAACGTCCCTTTTTTGCATAACATCTAAAAAAAAATACAACTAATCTACTTGAGTGAAGTTTGAAGCGACTTACTTTAACGGGTTATCTTTGGTGATATTTGAAGTGAAGACATGCCAAATTAATTTTGAAGTATGTACCGAGATGCTAGACTTGGGTTTAAAAAAAACAAAAATTTCAAGCATAGCAGTCTAGCACAAAAACCGCAAATTGCATTATATTTTTTAAGAGTGCACAAGTATGTAATTTGAATATATATATATGATCGAGTCTAGATTTGTGCTTTACTCTCAAAAGGTCGGCTTATGTGACTTTGATGCTTCATACGCAAAGAACCATATCTAAATATTTTTAATTAATGGCTTAGTCGATAGAGGAGACGATTCAACCTGATCAATTGAGCTCGTTGCTGACAAACCAACACTCAACACAATATCGGGCAGATTCAAAGAGACGGGTTGGTCGAGCGGGTAGAGCACCCACTTCTCGTACGGAAGGTCATGGGATCAATGCCACAGCTGAGTCAAACCAAAGAATTACAATTTTAAAACTTGTTGCCACCTTACTGGGACAGGGCATGGACGGGTTGGCTCTTTATATATATAATTATATATATATATATATATATATATATATATATAATTACATTCATTGATGAAGCAGGGGAACGGCGTAAAGAAACCACCAATCAATCAATCAGGCAGGGGCAATTTCAATCGCGAACAATTGGTCTTATGCCCGGTACACACCTACCGTTTGTGTGCGCACACCTCCCGCATACGATCGAAAACTGCCCGTTTCGCCCACAAAAATCGGTTGGTGTGCGCAGGGAGCGCACAAAACTCAGCATTCGCGCATAAAACTCGCGCGGTAACGCGCATAAAACTCAGTTTTTAGTGCTAAAAGCGGCCGTTTACGATTGCGATTCGCGATTCGAAAAACGAATCGGCCCATTTTCAGTTTTAAGCGGGTCGGGTCGAGTCGCGAGTTTTAGTGCGCGAATCCTATACGGGAGGTGTGTACTAGGCATTACTCATCCCACTCCTCCTTTCCCTATCCTAGTAATGTTGAATGCCTGGCTATGTAGCGACAAGTATAATTGTTTACGTCATTGGTTCGACTTGTCTGTATTTGCACCTCATAGGTTCAAATTCTAAAACCCACCACAAGGGAAGCGGACACTCAACTCATTCGTCTATCAATTCTGGTTTGCAAGATAATGTAACTGAACTGAGTAGGACATCGGGTCATAGTGTCGCCAAGGGTGTCTCCCAGTGAGGCAGCACTATAAAGTGCACTCTGTCAAAGGATTGTAGGCATCCGTAATGATGCTATCTTAAGTGTTTCTAGGAGGTGAGACCACCTAATAAGAGCAGATCGGTGTAGAGTCAGCTCAGTCTGTCTGCGGTGCTGTAGTGTGTGTATATCTTTACTTCCCATGGTTGCACGCCTCGTGGCGTTCTAATACAGTAAAACCTCTCTAAATCGACTGACCAATGGTCCATTTAGGGAGGTGGTCAGTTTAGGGAGTTTTGTTGTTGTTCTTTTTTTTATCGATACAATGGTATTGTATAGGCGATCGTTTGGGACCCAAATAAAGCTATTGATATAGCGGAATAAAAGACCCCTTGCTGATTATCGGAAAGAGTAGCCTATGTGGCGGCAACGGGTTTCCTGCAAAGAAATATGTCAGAATGACCATATGTTAGATGTCCAATAGCCGATGATATGTAAATCAATGTGCTCTAGAGGCATCGTTAAATAAAACAAGCTTTACTTTCGATATAGGGGAGTGGTCGATATGTGAAGGTGGTCGGTTGGAAAGGTTCCACTGTACATTGAATGTACGGCTCTGACCGAGAAATCGTTTGGTCCCGAGAGGTTTCCTGTCACGACCTCGCTTTGGGAGGCTGCCAGTCAGGTCAATAGGCCAATAAACTCTTGACGTAGGAGAGGCCATTGTTTACGTATTATCGCCCACCTCGTCAGGGCAATAGCACTAGCGCCACAAATCCCCCTCGTGGTGGCGCTGTCAATCAGCACAAGCCATAAATCACAGACTTTGCCTGCTGCTCCAGCACCTAAACGCCGAGTGATGCCATCCCATAATTCATCACTTCCCCCTGCCCCCCCCCCCCCCACACACCTCCTGGAATAATACCAATGTTCGCTTGTTACATGCCCCCGCAACAGCTCCATAAAATGCACACTATCTAAGGAAATAGTGGCTGCAGGATTGTGATCTCTGGATGTTGTGGGAAATCTCGAGTATTCCCGAGGCATTGCTGAAGCATGCCCATTTGCCGCCTGTGTGGCCACTGCGAGATATGGGCAGGCTGGGCAGTTTTATCTCACTCTGCCCAGCTCCCTCCCTTCCCTCCCTCCCTCCCTCCTCCCTCCTACCTCCCTCCCTCCCTCCCTCCCTCCCCTCCCTCCCTCCCTCCCTCCCTCCCTCCCTCCCTCCCTCCCTCCATCCCACCGGTGGCCTAATCAGTAGAGCGGAGGCTTCCCGTTCGGAAGGTCGGGGGATTAATTCCCGGTCGACTCGAGTCAAACCAATGTCTTAGAAAATTGATACGTGTCGCTACCTAGCCTGGTGCTCGGCATTACTCAGGATAATGTGACTGAGTGGGAAATCGGACCATGTTCCCGGCGGCCTGGTCTCCCAGTGGGGCAGCATTATAATGTCGCCATGGGAGTGCGCTGTCACGAGTTGGTACCCGTCCTGAAGTGACCTCTTATGTAGCCAGGACGTAAAACTCCAACAACCAAACCAAACCAACATCTCTCTTTCTTTCTGTCTTTCTTTCTGTCTGTCTGTCTGTCTTTCTTTCTTTCTTTCTTTCTCGTTCTCCCTCCATCCTTCCGTCCCTTACTCCCCATCCCTTTTCCCTTCCGTGTCCCTCCCTCCCTGCGGCCCTCCCTCGATCACTCATTCTCTCTGTCTGTCTCTGTCTGTCTCTGTCTCTGTCTCTGTCTGTCTGTCTCTCTCTGTCCCCCCCGCTCTCTCTCTCTCTCTCTCTCTCTCTCTCTCTCTCTCTCTCTCTCTCTCTCTCTCTCTCTCTCTCTCTGGCCAGAAGCTATGACCGAATGAGTTGAGCGTCCGTCTCCCGTTTTGGTAGATCGTGGGATTCGAACCCATGGCTTCGAACCCTGGTCGAGTTAAACCAATGATTTTAAAAGTGATACTTGTTGCTTCCTACCCAGGCGCTCGGCATTATTAGGATAGCACTCAGTGTCAGGCTCAGTGTCAGGATAGTGGGTTATCAGGTCATGGTGCTGATGGCCTAGTCTCCCAGTGGGGCAGCGCTATAAAGTCGCCATAAATGTACACTGTCACAAGTCGGTACCCGTTCTGATATGACCATATATTTTGCTAGGACGTAAAACTCCAACAACCAACTAAAAATCTGTCTCTTTCCCCCACCTTCCTTCCGCCCCTTCCTCCCCATCCCTCTTTGCATCCCTCCCTCCCTCCCTCCCTCCCTCCTCCCTCCCTCCCTCCCTCCTCCCTCCCTCCCTCCCTCCTCCTCCCTCCCTCCCTCCCTCCCTCCCCTCCCGCCCCTCCCACCCTCCCTTCCCTCCCTCCCCTCCCTCCCTCCCTCCCTCCCCTCCCTCCCTCCCCTCCCTCCCTCCCTCCCCTCCCTCCCTCCCTCCCTCCCTCCATCCCACCTCACGTTGTTGTCGATATGTTGGACCGTCAGGTTGTACATACCGTGGTATTGCCTTTCTTGTTATGCGGCCAATCCGTTTCTTTAAGAGAATAAATGGTTCAATCGCAGTGAACTTTTCTGTCTTTTTCTTTCTTGCGTTCTACGTTTCTTACTTGCTTGCTTTTTTCCCTAATTCTTTCTTACTTTATTTATGTCCTTCTCTTTCCTTCCACCCCTCTCGCCCTTCTCTGTCTCTCTCTCGCTCTTCTCTCTCTCTCTCTCTCCCTCTCTCTCTTGCTCCCCTCCGTCTCACCCCCCTCCCCTTGTTCAACCTCTACCCCGTCCTCCCCTTCCTAGACTGTTGTCGATTTGGTTGAACCGTTAAGTTGTTCATATTGTTAGCATTACCTTGCTTCTTCCTGCAGTCAAATGTATTCTTTAAGATAATAAATGGCTCCATCACTTTTTCTTTCTTGCTTTCTTCTTGTTTCTTGTTGCCATTTTTCTTCTTTTTCACCCCTCTCTCTCTCTCCCTCGCTCTCTCTCTCTCTTTCTCTCTTTTTCTCTCACTCTTTCTGTCTCTCTCTATCTCTCTCTCCCTCTCTCTTTGTTGTTGTCGTCGATATTTTGGTATGTGCAGTTCTAAATGCTTGAAATCAAATGTGACATAAGAAAAGCATTACCTTCTTTTTCGGGGGTGGGGGTGGGGGGTGGGGGTGGGAAGGGGTTGGAAGTTGTCGTGTGATTCAATTTGTATTAATAACAGCGAGAAGTAATAATAGTAAGCGCAGAATTCAGGGTTTTTGTGTTTAAAAAAAAAGTATTTATCCACATTAATCTATCACTAGAAGCAGAAACTGAACTGTAACCACGTACTGTTTCGCATCATAGCTGCCTGTACAGAGAGTCATAGGTCAAACATAGGAGCCCACGTGGGAACAATAACGGCAACAATCACAACTGCATAGGGATCGGGGACCTGACTGATATGAGGCCTTATAGCTTCCACGCGGATACACATGTCTGGTTCACATTTGTGGTCACTCAGCACTGACACTGATGTGTAGCTCGGACAGATCCTGATGGGGGAGGGGGGGGGGGTCTTGATGGGGGAGGGGGGGGGAGAGGGCGACTTACATTTCTTTACTCTGACTGAAAACCATTCTCAATATGTGGCCACATTTTAAAAGTTAGTTTTATTTAACGACGCCTCTAGAGCACATTGATTTTTTATCATCGGTTATTGGACTTCAACCATATGGTCATTCTGACATATTTCTTTGTGGAGGAAAAACAGCTGCCACCACATAGGCTACTCTTTCTGATAAGCAGCAAGGTATCTTTTATATGCACTTTCCCACAGACAGGACAGCACATACCACATACTTTGATGAACCAGTTGTGGACCACGAGTTGGAACGGAAAATAGCCCAAACTACAAATGGGTGCACTGAGCAGGATTCGATTGGATGACCCAAACCTTCATAGGTGGACACGCTACTGCCTGAGCTGCGTCTCGCTCCTTGTGCTGATACTGATGTGTAGCTCCAACAGATCTTGATGGGGGATGGAGGGGGGGGGGGGGGGGGGGGGGGGGGGGAGGAGGAGGGTGCTTACATTTCTGTACTATGACTGAAAGCCATTCTCAATGTGTGGCCCAAATAAAGCGATCGATATAGGGGAGTGGGTGATCTGTGGAGGTGGTCAGTTAGAGACGTTTTACTGCATGCATATACATATATATATACATATATATATATATAGATATATATATATATATATATATATATATATATATATATATATATATATATTGGAATGATAAAAATCCTCCCTAAACCGACCACCTCCCTAAATGGACCATTTAAAGTCGGTCCCATGGTCGGTCGATTTAGAGAGGTTTTACTGTATATACTCACACAGACATACACACCACTGCACGTCCACGGGCGCAACATGGTGAGCATGTTCGTGACATTCAATTAAACTACCCATAGATGTACCCCGACCAAAATGACGAAATAACTGATGGAGATGGGGGGAACGCCAAGCTAACATGCCATTCACCCTAAGTGGCAGCGATCATGTCAACACTGTGTGTTGGTTTAAAAAAAAGATGTTTATGTGTGTTCTCATGTTGATTTAGCCACTCATCCCACCTCATCCCATCCCATCCCATCCTATCCTATCCTATCATATAATATCCTATCCCATCAAATCAACTCCACTCACTCCACCTCATCCCATCCCATCCTATCATATCCCATCCTATCCTATCCTATCCAATCTAATCCACTCACCCCATCTCATCCCACCCACTCATCCTATCCCATCCCATCCAATCCACTCATCCCACATAATCCCATCCCATCCTATCATATCCTATTCAATCCAATCTAATCCGTGACTCACCCCACTCATCGCATCCCGACCCACATCATGCCTGATCCCATCCCATCCAATCCACTCACCCCACCTCATCCCACATAATCCCATCCCATCCTATCCTATCCTATTCAATCCAATCTAATCCACTCACCCCATCTCATCCCACCCACTCATCCTATCCCATCCAATCCACTCATCCCATCTCATCCCACCCACTCATCCTATCCCATCCCATCCAATCCACTCATCCCATCTCATCCCACGCACTCATCCTATCCCATCCCATCCAATCGACTCATCCCATCTCATCCCACCCACTCATCATTTCCCATCCCATCCCATCCCATCCAATCGACTCATCCCATCCCACTCCATCCTCTCACCCGACCCCACCCCAAACACTTACCCTACCGACCTCAGAGATTGACCTTTGTAGCGTGTTTCCATCCACCCCTGAGCCATCAGGTGCAAAGGATCATTCGTAGATTCAGGTGTAACCGGCAGGCGGCGCCCACCTGCCCACCTGCCCACCTGCCTACCTCCCCCCCCCCCCCGACCCCCGCCCCCATACGCGTCAGTATATTCAGAGCACATGGCTATTATGTGACATCTAACCATGCAGTAATCATCCTGGTGAAAAGCAATCTCCGAAAGTATTCTAGGGCATTTGGCCACCCTGACATGTGCGCTCAAGTTGTTGCCCCTCCCCCCCCCCCCCTGCTCAACAAAGCGACACCCTTCCAGGTGCAAAAGAAAATTACGTTGTGCTTATATATATATATATATATATATATATATATATATATATATATATATATATATATATATAATTGTGTAGCCATTTGTGTTAACCATTTGTGTTGAAAGTGACTGCCCTGCCTACCCACAAGCCGGAATTGGCCGGTGGTGGCGCTCACGTAGGCAATACCGGGGCAAATACGGGCAAGTCAACGATTGGACATAATACATCGAGAAGTAATAATAAATTATTATTATTATTATCAGGTTAGAGCTCTGCCCCTTTTATATACGCATAATAATTTATACATCTTATATATATATATGTATATATATATATATTTATATAATTGTTTAACCATTTGTGTTGATTCCTATTTTTCTTTTTTTTTAAACACCATTTCCGCAACAAAGGTCATTAACGGTAAGATATCTCTGTTGGAATGTTTACTGAAGGTTTAATCCCCAGACAGTACTGATACGGATCTATGTTCTAGTGATCGGATGATAACAGAGATTTTGTACGTGTCTGCTCAGTGCAAAAGATCATTCGTAAAGAGATAGCCGTCTTTGATCGTTCCCCTCTCTTACGTAATTAATAAATATGTACTCTTCCTTATGGAATTTGTCATATGATCAACTAGCTCTGACACGGTTTCCAGTGACCCATTTCTTTACTGCTTCCGACCAGACGGGGTTCGAACCCATGAGTTTGTGGGTTCGAATCCTGGTCGAGTCAAACCAATGACTTAAAAATTGATACTTGTCGCTTCCTAGCCTGGCGCTCGGCATTATTAGGATAGAGCAAGGACTGGTTGGCTCAGTGTCAGGATAATGTGACTGAGTGGGATATCAGGTCATGATTTACTGCCTTTTATTATGTCCAACGAGACGGGCTATGCTGCTGGTGGTGGTTGGGCATTTTTTTTTTTTTTTTTTTTCTTCAAAATGTTGTATATGGAGAAAGCCTGGTTTCCCAGTGGGGCAGCACTATAAAGTCACCATGAGTGCGCACTGTCACAAGTTGGTATCCGTCCTGATATGACCTTAGATGTTGCTAGGACGTAAAACAACAAACAAATCTTTTCTGCTTGGACTTTCTGTCCAGATCTAAGGACAACATCGTAGGAGATGGCAATAAGAATTAACATGGCTAATTACCCTGAACCCTAATAGACTATTAAGTATTAGTTTGGCTGTTGATGGGGTTTTATATTCTAGCAATATCTAAGGACCATATACCGGCTGGGGGGTACCGACGCGTGACAGTGCTCACTCAGGGCAACTCTATGGTGCTTTCGCACTTGGAAACCAGGCTGCCGGCACCATGACCTGCGATCCAACGCTAGTCTCATTATCCTGATACTGAGCAAGCCATTCCTTGCCCTATCCTTTTAATGCCAATCAATAGGCTACATACTGACAAGAATCGCTTTTGAAGTCAGCGCTCTTACCGATTCGACCACCCTGTCTAGTATAGTAGTGACAACTAACATGTGTGAGCAGTAGATAACAGTTGGTGCAGTGTCAAAACAGTTTAACGCTATGCAAGTCGCCATTCCCTACTGACAGACCGGGCGCGGTATCCTAATCGGTAGAGCGCAGGCCTCGCGTGCGGAGGGTCAGGAGTCCGGTTCCCGGTCGAGTCAATCCAATGACTTTAAAATTAATACTTGTCGCTTCTTAGCTTGGCGCTCGGGATTAATAGGACACGGCAAGAGCTGGTTAGCTCAGTCTCAAGATAATGTGACTGAGTGGGATATCGGGTCATGGTGCTGGCGGCCTGATTTCCCAGTAGGGCAGCACTACAAAGTCGCACTACAGAGTGCGCACTGTCACAAGTCGGTACCTGTCCTGATATGACCTTAGATGTTGCCAGGAGTAAAACTCGGACAACCAACCAACCAACTCCACCGACAGTGATACTCCTACGTATAAACTTGGTCAACACGCGCATGTGCAGGAAGGCTTCGACTGACATAAGCAGAAAGGTCACCTCCTGTGGCCAATTATGTTGGCCTGCTACACCCGACATCCATTAGGCTTGGAGGATAACAGTGCTAGTGAATAATAGGCCAGAACCAATTGAAATCAAAGGCACACGTATATGTAGACCAGGTGTTGTAATATATTACACTGTCTGTTAACCTTTGTGACCAGTGTAATTATTATTTATTTAACCCTCACCTCCATCCAGCTGGTCTCTAATTCAGCATCTGTTGACAATGTGGGTGTTTATATATATATATATATATATATATATATATATATATATATATATATATATATATACATATACATATATATACAGGAGCCGGGAGCCGGGAGCCAGAAGCCGGGGGCAGGGGACCAGGAGCCGGGGGGCCGGGAGCCGGTGTAGGATGTTCAAAACACTACGCCGTTCAAAACACTATGGTAGTGTTTTGAACCTACGTTCAAAACACTATGGTAGTGTTTTGAACTTAGGTTGAAAACACTACTGTTAAGTTCAAAGCACTACCCCTACGTACGTTCAAAACACTACCCAAGTTCAAAGCACTATCATGACAAGCTGACCCTGCTGCTGCGTTTGATACTTTGAAGCATGTACTATTAGTATATGCTGATAGTGCTGCGGCGTGTGCACCACGTATTAGTATACGCTGATGGTGCTGCTGCGTGTGCGCCACGTATTAGTATACGCTGATGGTGCTGCGGGGTGTGCACCACATATCAGTATACGCTGATGGTGCTGCGGTGTGTGCATGCAGAACGAATGCACACTGCCATTGAGTTTGCCGGTACGTGCAGTGCAAAACGTCAGTTTTATTCAAAATTAATAGAAATACAAAACCCTAACCATATAAATTTAATATAATCTATTCGTTGAATAGGTTTTCTATATGTGTACCAAGTGGTTTGTGTCTAGGTGTTGTTGTTTTAGAGATATTTTACTTTTTATGTATGAATATTGCTCATAGCCATTGAGTTTGCAGTGTGACACAATGTCGTCCTGCAGCCAAAATGTGTGCGCACTGACCTAGATACGTATGCTGATGTCATGTGAAATAGGTCTATAGGACAGTCAGTACCCATCCTGATATGACCTTCCATGTTGCTAGGATGTAAAACAATAACCACTAAAAACAACCCCTACTGCCCCACCTTACTACATACTGCCCTGTAGTGTTTTGAACTTAAAGGGAGTGTTTTGAACTTGAGGATAGTGTTTTGAGCGTGGCCGCAGTAGTGTTTTGAACCTACCTTCAGCCAGGTTGAAAACACTACCATAGTGTTTTGAACCTAGGTTGAAAACACTACCGTAGTGTTTTTGTGGGGTAGTGTTTTGAACTTACTATACCGGGAGCCGGGAGCCAAGAGCCGGGGCCGGGGGGAGGGGGGAGGGGGCCGGGGACCAGGAGCCGGGGTACAGGAGCCGGGGTGGGGGCCGGGGACCAGGGGCCGGGGGGAGGGGGGGGGCGGGGGACCAGGAGCCGGGAGCCAGGGGCCATATGCATATGTCCGGGTTAGTGCTGCGAAGCTGGTTTTCGGCGGGTTGGCCGGGTTAGCGGCGAAAAATGTGTATGCATGTGTCCGCGTTAAACTAACTCGGCGAGGTTAAAGTCGCCTGTACTAACCCCAAGCGAAAGGATGGTTAAAGGTGGGGTTAGGGATCGATTATGGCCAAATCTATTGAATGCGATCATATTTAGCCTAATTACATACTCAAATAGTAAAATTTCATTAAATTAACCCTAAATTCGAAGCAATATTAAAGTAGCAGCTAAAACGGCGGCGTTATTCATATTGTCGAATCGACGAATGTAAAGTAAACAAATCGCTGCCTCCGCAGCGACGTCGATATCGAGGCCCCCTAAGTTGCTAAATAGCTGAAACGTTAATTATTTACGCCCAAATCTATTCAATGCGATCATATTTAACAGAATTACATACGCAATAAGTGAAATTTAATTAAATTAACCCTAAAATCGAAGTGAGATTAACGCTGATGCCATAACGACAGCGATATTAATATTTTCGAATCGACGAATGTAATGTAAACAAAGCGAGGTCCCCTAGGTTGCTAAATAACTGAAACGTTAACTAACCCGAGCGCGCTTTGGTCATATACATGCCCTGTGACACATTTGGAACTCCGGGGTTAATTAACCCGGGACCCGCCTTTAACCCCGGCCCGGTTAAAAATTGGCTCATGCATACGGG
This sequence comes from Branchipolynoe longqiensis, assembly GCA_030323885.1. Classification (NCBI taxonomy): domain Eukaryota; kingdom Metazoa; phylum Annelida; class Polychaeta; order Phyllodocida; family Polynoidae; genus Branchipolynoe; species Branchipolynoe longqiensis. Next base: position 55,262,242 of record CM059186.1, on the reverse strand, counting down.
CCCAGGAGCCAGGAGCCGGCCGCCAGGAGCCGGGGAGAGTGGTGGGGTAAGGGGGCGGGAACCAACAACATACGGAGCATTGATTGCTGCTTCCTCGTGTCTAAACCTCGCGAACTTTGTTGTTATTGGTGTTTTTTGTGTGTGTTACGTCCTGGTAATATCTAAGGTCACATGAGGACGGGTACCAAATTATGACTGTCCATATATGTCGACTTTATAGCGCTGCCCCATGGGAAGACCGGGCCGCGCCAGCACCATGACCCGATATCACCCAGTCACATTATCGAGGTACTGAGCAAACCAGTCTTCGCCGAGCGACAAGTATCGATTTTGTCAGTCATTGGTTTTACTAAGCTGGGGTTCAAATCCACGTCCTCCCGCACATGAGGCTCCTACCGAATCGGCCACAGCATCCGGTTTGTGGGTTTTGTAGACATTTAAATAGTTGCTGGGACGTAACCCCCCCCCCCCCTAACACACACCCCAATAAACAATTCAAGCAAGCAAACAAGCGATTAACAGTAACTAACTTGTGAGGCTAATTTGTAAGAGCGGTTGGAAGAAAGGAGAATATTAAGATGTGTGTTTGTTTTGTTTGTTGTTATTTTACATCCTAGTAACATCTATGGTCATATATGATGATGGGCACTGACTTGTTTGTTTGTTTGTTGTTGTTTTACGTCCTAGCAACACTCATGGTGACTTTATAGTGCTGCCACACTGGGAGACCAGGCCGCCAGCACCATGACTTGATATCCCACTCAGTCACATTATCCTTACACTGAGCCAACTAGTCCTTGCCCTATCCTAATAATGCCAAGCACTTGGCTAGGAAGCGACAATTATCAATATTTAAGTCATTGGTTTGACTTGACCATGGGTTCGGATCCCCCGATCTCCCAAAACCGGAGGCGGGCGCTCAACTCATTCGGCCACCCCATATGGTCCAGAACACTAAAACCCTGGTCACATACACGTTAGTGAACGTAGTTGAAGGTAGTTGAACGTTGGATAGATTGACGTGGGTGAAACGTGCTATCACTACGTTAAACTACGTTAATGTATGGCAGGTTTTGGTTGATCACCCACCTAATAGTATGGATAAATACGTTACAGTATGAATCCCGGTACGTTACGGTATGGATCCCGGTACGTCCAACTACCGACCATTCAACTAAGTTCAACTATGTTACCCTCCACTACGTTCAACTATGTTCAACTTATTCCACTAATGGCTATGTGACCACGGCAGAACGGCCAAGGTTTTGTGCAGGTCAAAGTACACTAGAGTATGCTAGAGTACAGTAAGAAGTATGCTAGAGAATGCTGGAGTATGCTAGAGTACGTTATCATCACAGAGGCTACGTCTGCCTCTCTTTTGAACATCTCCAAAGCTTAAATCAGAACTCACGGCCCACACACATTCTTATCATGTTCTCATAATGGAGAAGTAGGGATGCTGGTACGTTCAACTACGTTCATCTACGTTCAACTACATTCAACTAGGTTGGCCTCCACTACGTTCAACTATGTTCACTAACATGTATGTGACCGGCCCTTAAGAATCTATAATCTTACACATTCTGGCTGCACCGGTGCCTGGTCGATTTGTTCGCCATCCCTTAGGTGGCACTGGTGTTGGCGGGACGGGACGTCAGTGGCGGTAGTGAATGATGTGGCGGTATATTGTGGTGTTTGCAGGGCGCCGAACGTAGCCTTTCACCAGACCCAGCCCCCATCACCATCATCATCACCGTCACCATCACGTGGGCACACGCTGCTACCGTGAACAGCAGTCGGAACTACTGAGTAGCCTAGTCTGGGCAGGCTTATACCCCTGTCACACTATGACGTTTCTCTCCAACGCGCGTCGACGTGTGTCAGTTTTTGGCGAAACGTCGGGAAACGTTAGGGGGACGTTATGCGAACGTCGGTACATGTCGGTACACTATCCTGGACGTCGACAGTCGCCGGAGGACGGCGGCGCGCGTAGTTGGTCGCTCAATGTTTTAAGCGTGTCAAAAAACCGCGACTATCCACAACGCGCGTCAACGCGCGGGTTCCAATATTATGGCGACGTCAGAAGGACATCGACAGCGCTGGAATAACGTTATGCGAATGCTAGGCAGTCGCTGCGTGCGCGTGACGGTCGTTCTTACACGTTGCGCCAAACTGTTGCTTTGTTGTTTGACGTCCTAGCTACATCTAAGGTCATATGAAGACGTCGCGCCAAACTTTTTTTTTTTTTTCCTCATGCGTCGACACCCGTTGGCCGAGTGCGAATAACGCGCCGTGCTGACGCCAAACTTTTTCCCCAAACCGCCGAAAAGTTGGACGTGTCTCGACGCATAGAAGATATTTTGCGCGCTGATGGCGCACCGGCGAGAAGCGTCGTAGTGTGACAGGGCCATAACCCGTATATCAGGATGCAGCAAAAGGTGGACACACTTCCTTAACAGCCCTGCCCCCCGCCTCCCACCCGCTCCATCTCACACTCAGGGTCCGGTGTCGCGGTTTAAATTCTCAGTGGGTTTAGAGTCTATGCTTGGGGTTCTGCGCATGCATCAAAATCGAACGGCATTTCAGCGTATTCGATTAATCAACTCGGGTGGCCCGAGCAACTTTTTGACGCACAAATGTGACGTCATCGCTCCTAGCCAACCCCAGCCAAGAAGTGGGTTAAACATTTTGCACACGGCACATGTTTTTGTCAACTCCACTCGCAGTGTTCTATTTGAAGTTTTAGGAACTCAGGTGACCCGAGTCGCCCGTGTCGTGTTAATCGAATACGCGCATGTGCAGAACCCTGATCATAGACTCTAAACCCACTGACAATCTAAACCGTGACACCGGGAAGTTAGTAGCAGGTTGTTAACCTTCCCCTTTCAGCGTCCCTAGCAGTAGTTTTAGACCGAAGGCAAATGTTGATGGGTATCTATATATGTATGTGCGAGGGTGTGGGTGGGTGTGGGGGGGGGGGGGTAGGTCTCAAACTAATCCACTGCCACTGCCAGTTATGTAGGCCTACTATGATTTATCTAGGGGAAACTATGTCAAACTAGTTCAAATTTGTACTTGGGTAGAGGCTGGGGCCGGAAGAAGTTTGGTACCGCCTCGTTTTGAATTTTGAGTGGGAGCAGTTAGCTACCCACAACATCCTGTCCTGGCAACTCGTGCAATCTGAGTCAGGGGCTTGGTGCGAGAGAAGTTTGGTACCGCCTCGTTTTGAGTTTTGAGTGGGAGCAGTTAGCTACCCACAACAAGCAGGCGCTTGAGGACAGCAATAGTTTGGTGATGCCTCGTTTTGAGTTTTGAAACGGAGCAGTTAGTTATCAAGAACACGCTGTTCTGGCAACGTGTACAGTCTGAGGCAGGGGCTTGTGGGGGGGGGGGGGAGAAGTTTGGTACCGCCTCGTTTTGAGTTTTGAGTGGGAGCAGTTAGCTACCCATAACATGCTGTCCTGGCAACCTGGCAACCTGAGGCAGGGGCTTGGAGCGGGAGAAGTTTGGTAACGCCTCGTTTTGAGTTTTGAGTGGGAGCGGCACACACTGTTCTGGCAACAGTACTGCTCAGGTCACGTTGAGCATGTGCACCACGCCGCCCTCTGTCGGTAACCTGGCCACCTACCGACCAACCAGGCAACGACGCCCCCCACTCCTACACACACACACACGCACAACGCCTCTATCCACTCACACATGACACTCTTTCCTCTAGTCTAGGCGTACGTATTCCCACCCATACAGTTCCCCAACACACACAGTCCTCACACACACACTCAAACACACACATATAGACATAATGCCCCCACTCACACACACAGCGACTGCGCTTACATGCAGTCCCCACCCACTCACACACAGCATTCCCACCTACTCACACACAGCATCCCCACCTACATAGAGACATAACACCCGCACTCACGCATACAGCGACTGCACCCCCTCACACACACACCGCTCCCACCCACTCACGCACACCGCCCCCGAACACTCACACACACCGCTCCCACACACTACACACACCATCCGCACTGACTCACACACAACACCTCCACCCACTCACAAGCACAGCATCCCACCCACTCACACACACACACATCACACCCACCTACTCACACACAGTGCACCCACACACACACCACCCTACCCACTCACACACACCGCCCTCACCCACTCACACACACCGCACCCAATCACACATTGCACCTACCCACTCACACACACAGCACACCCACTCACACAGTGCGTCCACCCACTCACACGCAGAGCGCACCCACTCACACAGTGCGTCCAACCACTCACACAGTGAGTCCACCCACTCACACGCAGAGCGCACCCACTCACACAGTGCGTCCACCCACTCACACACACAGCGCACCCACTCACACAGTGCGTCCACCCACCCACACAGTGCACCACCTACTCACCCACGCGCGATGCACGCTGCAAATGCAAAAAGCAGCCAGTGATATCGCCCACATGGTGGCGCCACTGTGCTGAGGGGAGGCTACGAGCATGACAAGGGGCGCGGCGGGGAGGCGGCGACCAGTCGTCGGGCGGCCGTGGACGCTGCTACACCCCGGTACTGACCCACGCACTGACTCACTCACGCGGCTCGCACGGACACGGCGAACGGCTGCCAGCCTCCTCCACCTCCTCCGGGCTGCAAGCGCATGCGCACAGTTCGGCAGGTACGCGCCCGGTGTGTCGCTGACGGGACTCTCGGGGATCAGTTAGTTTGTGGACAGTTTGCGCATGGTGCACCCACATACACGTACATTGCACACGTACAGCCTGGCTGCGTGCTACCTGCGCGACCTGCACTCCCCGGCGCTACCTGGGTGAGTGGGCAGGAGGAGCGTGTGTGAGCCCGCCGGGCCGCCTTGTTATTGTGGATTTCTTTAACTGACCGGACGCACCCCCGGGCATCCCGCCGCGCCCCCCACCCCTACCCCTAGTCCCGGACCCCCGACTCCCGATTCCCCGACCTCCGGGCCCCGAGACCCGAGACCCGACCCCAGCACCCGAACACTTAACCCCGAGCCCCAAACCCCCGAACTCGACCCCCGGCACCCGAACCCCCGGTCCCGAGCTCCGAGCCCCGAGTCACGAGTCACGACTCCCGCCCCGGATCCCTGCCCTTAGCCTCCCGCGCAGATCTTGCCGTGCCCGGTGTCCCCGTGCCCGGTGCGCCCTGGCCGCGGGTCCCGCCCGGGCGCGACGCCATCACACCAGCTCCCAACAGCTATCACGCCCTCCCTGATCGGCGTGAACTTTTAATAATATAGCACAGTCTGGTGCTAAAAACTGCGTGCGAGGAGTGTTGGGTCTTCAGTGAAACAGGTGAGCATTCACTGCACTAATCCTACCTGATCCTTCCTACTTCACCTATCCCGACATCTCCCTCCCTCCTCTCCACCATGGCATGGGCAGCCCCTCCCTTCCCTTCCCTTCCCTTCCCTTCCAATCCCTTACCTTACCTTCCCTTACCTTACCTTACCTTACCTTACCTTACCTTACCTTACCTTCCCTTCCCTTCCTTTCCCTTCCCTTTCCCCATCCACACCCACTCCCTCTACACGATGGTCGGCTAGCTAGATATGTCTCCCCTCTCATCCTTCCCCACTCTCTTCCTCCTTTCTACGATGGTCAGCTAGATATCCTTCCCCATCCCAAACCTATCCTTTCTACGATGGTCAGCTAGATATCCTTCCCCATCCCAAACCTATCCTTTCTACGATGGTCAGCTAGATATCCTTCCCCATCCCAAACCTATCCTTTCTACGATGGTCAGCTAGATATCCTTCCCCATCCCAAACCTATCCTTTCTACGATGGTCAGCTAGATATCCTTCCCCCTCCCAAACCTATCATTTCTATGATGGTCAGCTAGATATCCTTCCCCCTCCCAAACCTGTCATTTCCACGATGGTCAGCTAGATATCCTTCCCCCTCCCAAACCTATCCTTTCTACGATGATCCGCTAGATATCCTTCCCCCTCCCAAACCTGTCATTTCCACGATGGTCAGCTAGATATCCTTCCCACTCCCAAACCTATCATTTCTACGATGGTCAGCTAGATATCCTTCCCCCTCCCAAACCTATCATTTCCACGATGGTCAGCTAGATATCCTTCCCTCTCCCAAACCTATCCTTTCTACGATGGTCAGCTAGATATCCTTCCCCCTCCCAAACCTATCATTTCTACGATGATCCGCTAAATATCCTTCCCTCTCCCAAACCTATCCTTTCTATGATGGTCAGCTAGATATCCTTCCCTCTCCCCAAACTGTCCTCTCTCCGATGGTCAACTAGAAATCCCCCGCTCCCAATCCCATCCTCCTTTCTACAATCATCAACATCTGTCAAATTACTGACCTATATCCAGTGATTTGCGAGAGATCAATTGCGTCCTGGGATTGTAGTATTTTATTTGTAAATGTGAATAGTCTGTGAATTGTAATAGAATGTCACATAACTGCTCTCGTTGTTTTGGTTATATTTAGGAGGGATACAATGGTAGGCGTGCCACGTAAGCTACAATTAAAGTTGTATAATCTGATGGTTTTGAGTTTCTGCCATCTTTTTAAGACACCTTTATTAGACTAATCGTCTTTGTAGTTTGTGTAAAGAAAGAGTTGACTTGACAAGCTCTATATTACAAGTGTTCATAAAGCCCCAGTCACATTATGACTTGCGACCACTTTGCGACCAAAAGGTAGACTGGTCACCAACTGGTTGCTAACCGATCACAAGCACTGAAAGTGGTCAGTGACCTTGCCACCATTTTGGTCGCAAGGTTTTTGGTGCAGCACCTGCAACCTCCTTGCAACCAAAATGGTCTACCGTAGGTCACCGAGAAGTCACCAACTGATCACCGACAATTGGTTTTCCCACCCTTTTTTGGCTTTGGTCACAAGGAGGTCGCCGGCTTTTGGTCGCAAAGTGGTCACACACTGAGGCCTGATTCTCTCGCCGCTATCTGACCAGCTCACTAAGGACTATACCAAAGACCTTATAATACTAAGACGGCTCACTCAGCCTGTATTGTGTAATCAAAATGATCAAACCCACCACTTGGTGCGGTGGCTGTTTGTTCTCTTGGTTAAACAGTTGCTATATTATATGTATAAATGTATATATGAATGTGAAAGATGTGTGATGATGGCAATGATGATGATGATGCTGATGATGATGTGTATTTGTTCATAGCAATTTCATATTGATGTGTATTTATACTTACCTATCTCATGTATAATATAATTGTATGTGTTTACATGTGAAACACCAACCAGCAGCTGGGCTGATCAAACCCACCACAAGGTGGCACTGCGAAATTGACATTACCATGGGAGAGATAGGGAGTGGGCTGTCTTAGTATTATAGGGTCTTTGACTATACATTACAGTTTGAAGCAACTTTTAGCTTAAACGGTTACCTTATCTAAAATATCTTAAGTTAAAACATGGAAGTATTAATTTTGATGTGCACACCGAAATGCTGGGCATAGGCTTCAACAGGGGCAAGTTCTATTAAATTGACCTAATATTCCTTCTGTGCAGCAATAATTGTTTGATGAATGCTTGATTGATTGATTGATTGATTGGTGGTTGTTTTACGCCATGTCGGCAGCATAGGCCATATTCACGGCGAGAAATGTTTGTTTTTTGTTCAAACCATCGCTTTTACATGTAAAAGCAGACAATCAATTATGTGCCAATAGACACTCATTAAATTAGAAAGCTCACACTCATATATTTGTGGTCAAGGGAAATAAATTCCCATAGAAAAAGAAAAGTTTTATTAATAATTGATAGAATCTATTTAGTAAATTATATGAGGTGGTACAGTCCAGCTGCCCTCAAAAAGGCTAAAATGTTTTCCTGTTTTACCTTAGTAAAAAGATCATGCATACTGTCTGCAGTGTAGAACTGTTGGCGCAGGGCCAAAAAATCGACGCAACTTAGTAAAATGTGTTTGAGTGTCAGCGGGGACTGACACCCAATACATTCAGGGGGAGGTTCCCCCTTGAGCAGAAAAGCATGTGTAAGCCACAAGTGGCCAATACGGCAGCGGCTAAGGACAACTTGGTCCAACCGACCTCCCGCATGAGTCTGTGGTGGCTTTCCCACAGATGGTTCAATTTCTTTAAGTTTATTAATGTTTTCATCCCACTCATGTTGCCATTTCGATTTTATGTGGGTGGCTATTAGTGGTTTCAGATCAGAGTGAGGGATCAAACATGGTTCAAGATCACAGTTCAGGGCCTTCTTCGCAGCCCCATCAGCTCGTGTTTGTTTCCTTGTATGCCGGCATGGCCAGGCACCCAGCACAGGTGGATGTCATACCCATCCGTTGTCAGTTGGTTCATTTTATAAATGACCGTTGCTAGAATAGGGTGATTCATTTTCAGTCCAGCAACAGCCAGGAGGCAAGAGAACGAATCACTGTATATAACATAGTTAGTGTGGTTGGATACCTCGATACACTCCCAACGCGAGAAGGAGTGCTCGGGCTTCTGCAGTGAAAATCGAGCTCTGATCGGGCAAGATGAATGCAGTTGTATCTCAACTGGGTATGTAGGATTAAATTTAGCTGAGTGTTTTTATTTTGAAAATGTTATGCTGTCATCCGATTATGTAGCTTTAATTGAAGATGAGGTGAAGTGAGTCGTCTCAAATTAACTACAACCTACATCAGAAAGCTTTCGACACGGCTAAGTGAATATAGCCTCGTTTCCTCGTGTGAATGCACATGAACATATTGTAGGCCATGCATACAACGACCACCTCAAATTATATCTTTTTAATTTGGATTGTTTCACTGCAGTGTTGCAGAAGCCAGCACATAGTATAGATACTCCTCGTGATGTAGTGTTGTAGTCTGCACTGACCTCTTATGCACGGAGCCACATAGACAGAAATGATTAGGTTGATTGCATTGGACCCTAGATAGCCTAATGGTTAGGATGCTAGCCGCAGAATGGCCATAAGTGTGGGTTCGAATGTGCTCTAGGATGCTAGCCGCAGAATGGCAATAAGTGTGGGTTCGAATGTGCTCTAGGATGCTAGCCGCAGAATGGCAATAAGTGTGGGTTCGAATCTGGTCTAGGATGCTAGCCGCAGAATGGTAATAAGTGTGGGTTCGAATCTGCTCTAGGATGCTAGCCGCAGAATGGCAATAAGTGTGGGTTCGAATCTGGTCTAGGATGCTAGCCGCAGAATGGCAATAAGTGTGGGTTCGAATCTGCTCTAGGATGCTAGCCGCAGAATGGCAATAAGTGTGGGTTCGAATCTGGTCTAGGATGCTAGCCGCAGAATGGCAATAAGTGTGGGTTCGAATCTGGTCTAGGATGCTAGCCGCAGAATGGCAATAAGTGTGGGTTCGAATCTGGTCTAGGATGCTAGCCGCAGAATGGCAATAAGTGTGGGTTCGAATCTGGTCTAGGATGCTAGCCGCAGAATGGCAATAAGTGTGGGTTCGAATCTGCTCTAGGATGCTAGCCGCAGAATGGCAATAAGTGTGGGTTCGAATCTGGTCTAGGATGCTAGCCGCAGAATGGCAATAAGTATGGGTTTGAATCCCGCTTTATGTGCAATGTTCCCTTTGTTTGCATCACCCCCACAACATCAACAGCATAGTGCATGGTGGTGGTGATGTGTGTGTGTGTGAATGTGTGTGTGTGTGAGAGAGAGAGAGGGAGGGGAGGAGGATGGAGGTGAATGTGGCAGGTGCATATACTCCTATACGCATGGATGAAAGATCTCCGCGATTCCGCGGATTTCCGGGATTTTTCAATCCTGCAGCACCATCAGCATAGATCTATACTAATATGCCACTGCACTGTCAGCATCATCATGCTGTCGGTCGCGATGCAACAAAGACTGCTTTCATTACTTGACTGCCACTCTCCAACATTTCATGAAAGCTGCCTGCAAAAGTGTTGACGTGCTGCTGGCTTTTGCAAGTTACCAGCGGCACTCTCTCGGGGAGCAAATAGAGGTTTCACACCGGCAAGAACATGTCAAGACAGGAACAAAACTATTTGTCCCTGCAGTGGCTGGTCGGGAGATGTTGGGAGTTCCATACATCAACCGCCCTTAATTCTGCCACAGTGACATGGTTTTCTGTTCAGGGTTTGCTCCCTTAGCCTTCGGTTCTGTCAAGAACCTGTACCACAAGGCAGTGGTTTACAACTCTGCAGGGCAGGGGCGTCGAACTCCCTGAGGTATTGCTATACCTGCAATACCTGCATACACTGTCAGCGTATACCACTAATATATGCTCCAAGTGCCGCAGAACTATCAGCATATACTGCTACTCTACATGCTTCATATGGCACAGCACTATCAGCGTATATCAATATATATGAAACCTGACTTCCGGAAATTTTCTGACAGTGCTAAACCTATGGGAGAATATCAGCATTTCCGCTTTTTTTCCCGGAGATCACTTTCATCCCTGTATACAAACGGGTGGAAGAAAGGTGAACTAACCACTCAAACATATTGCTTTGCAAGAACTGTGGTTGTGGGGCGCGGAAAAGGTTTCCGGTTTAAGATGAGAGTGTCATCTTGATATTGTCACGCAGAAGAATCAGATTACCGGAATGAAGATTCCTCACTGAATATCCAGGTATTGTACGGGTATCGTTCTTCCTCCATCTCCCTCTCCCCCCTCTCCCCCTCCCTCTCCCCCTCTCCCTCTCCCCTCTTCCTCTCCTCCCTCCCCCCTCCCCCTCCCTCTCCTACCTCCGCTCCTTCTCCCTCTCATTCCCCCTCCCAAACCTATCATTTCTACGATGATCCGCTAAATATCCTTCCCTCTCCCAAACCTATCCTTTCTATGATGGTCAGCTAGATATCCTTCCCTCTCCCCAAACTGTTCTCTCTCCGATGGTCAACTAGAAATCCCCCGCTCCCAATCCCATCCTCCTTTCTACAATCAACATCTGTCAAATTACTGACTCTAGCTCTCCCTCTTCGTTTCCCCCCTCCCCCACCCTTGTTCACTCCCTCGCCGCCATGCTCTCTGGTCATCTCCCTCTCCTTCTCCCGGGCTCCCTCTCCTCTCCTCTCCTCTCCTCTCCTCTCCTCTCCTCTCCTCTCCTCTCCTCTCCTCTCCTCTCCTCTCCTCTCCTCTCCTTCCGCTCCTCTCCTCTCATTCCCCTCTCCCTCTTCTCCCATCCCCAGGTTTCCCACTCTCACTTCCCTTCCTACTCTCCCCTCTCTCTCCATCTCCTATGCGCTCTCTCATCTCCCTCTTTCCCTCTCTTCACCATATGCTCGTTACCTCAGTTACATCACGAATCCCAATGGAGCCCACGTCGCCCTATTCAATTTTAGCTATGAGTGCGCATGCGCTATGAATATGAGCATTTACATGTATTCCCACGGTGACGGCGACGCGAAGGGGCATGCGCGTGCGTCGATCTACCCCCCCCCCCCCCTCCCCCATCATGGATAAGGCACCTTTGTATCTTGCCGAACAAATGGCCTGTCCCCTGCCATTGAACAAGTTAATGCCATTCTGCGGTTAAGCCTCGTTAGTCGTGGTAATCATCGAAGGAGCGCATGCTGGGGTGGAATGCCCGCGTCTCCCGGCCACCAAGGCGGGAGAGCAGGTGGGCGAGCCGGTGTCGCAGTTTCAGCGTCCGGTCAGTTTCAGCGCCCGGTCAGTTTCATGCGCATGCGTCAAAATCTAACATCATCGTCACTAACCTTATAAATTTAATATAATGTTTTTGGTAAAGATGTTTTCTACATGTGTACAAAGCGATTTGTTTCTAGGTGGTGTGGTTTTAGAGATATTTCACTTTTCCTGTATTTTCTGTATGAAGATTGCTAGCGACCATTGACAATGCCTTGAGTTTGACGGTATGCGCAGTGCAAAACCTTAGTTTTATTCAAAATTAATACAAATCAAGAACCCTAACCTTATAAATTTAATACAGTCTTTTTGGTAATGATGTTTTCTATATGGGTACCAAGCGATTTGTTAATAGGTGGTGTAGTTTTAGAGATATTTCACTTTTGCTGTATTTTCTGTATGAAGATTGCTCACGACCATTGACAATGCCTTGAGTTTGAGTCTATACGGGCGGTGGAAACTGATCGGGCGCTGAAACTGCGACACCGGACTAGGTAACATGCCTAGCGTCATTAGCAAAGAAATATTATCTGGGCGTTATGGCATAAATGGGATAACATGGTAGGAATTAGCTCAGGCTAACAAGGTTTAGGACATAATATAAATGCATATATATATATATATATATATATATATATATATATATATATATATGTAATATATATATATATATATGTATATATATATGTATATATATATATATATATATATATATATATATATATATATATATAACTCAGCGCGGTGGCCGAATCGGTAGAACTAGACACGGGCCTTACCATGCGGGAGATCGTGAGTTCAGTTCCCGGTCGGGTCAAACCAATTACTTATAAAATTGATACTTGTTGCTTCCTAGCCTGGTGCTCGACATTAATAGGATAGGGCAAGGTCTGATTAGCACAGTGTCAGGATAATGTGACTGAGCGGGATATCGGGTCATGGTGACAGTGGACTGATTTCCCAGTGGGGCAGCACTATAAAGTCACCATGAGTGTGCACTGTCACAAGTCGGTAACCATGATATAACATGAAATATATAATATGACCTTTGATGTTGCCCGGATGTAAAACTCTAACAAGCAACCAACTATTTAAATATATATAACGATAGATAGATATATCTTTATATATAGCATGGCTATCAGCATATATGTATGTGTATATATATATATATACATGCTGATACTGATAGCCGTGTTATCGCCGGTAATACTTCCGGCAGTGCTGCTGTCTCCTTCGCTGCGCACCACCTTCGTGTAATGGCCGGCAGGGGTCGCCGTGGGCGGGAGGGAGGGGGGGGGGGTCGGGGTGGCGGGTCTGTGCGCTGTGGTTCGGGCTACTCATCTCCAAGGACCACCACATAATCGCTCGGTGAAAAAAATGTGTCTCTTGGGGGCGGAAGGGGGGGGGGGGGAGGAGAATACTAATGTATGCATAGTACACTAAACTGCGCACAGTTTAATGACATAGACATTTAAATGTGTCAATTATTTCAGAATGAAATATAATTTCATTCTCTACGGGAAATCTACCACAGTGACTCATTATTTTGTCAGTTCCGGTCGGTGTAGTAGTCGTACTGATATTTGTGGGTACTCTTGTAGTAGTAGTAGTAGTAGTAGTGGTAGTGGTAGTAGTAGTAGTGGTAGTGGTAGTAGTAGTAGTGGTAGTAGGAGTAGTAGTGGTAGTAGTAGTAGTAGTAGTAGTAGTAGTAGTAGTAGTGGTAGTAGTAGTAGTAGTGGTAGTAGTAGTAGTGGTAGTGGTAGTAGTAGTAGTGGTAGTAGTAGTAGTAGTGGTAGTAGTAGTAGTAGTGATAGTAGTAGTAGTGGTAGTAGTAGTAGTAGTAGTGGTAGTGGTAGTAGTAGTAGTGGTAGTAGGAGTAGTAGTAGTAGTAGTAGTCTTAGTAGTAGTAGTAGTAGTAGTAGTGGTAGTAGTAGTAGTAGTGGTAGTAGTAGTAGTGGTAGTGGTAGTAGTGGTAGTAGGAGTAGGAGTAGTAGTGGTAGTAGTAGTAGTCTTAGTAGTAGTAGTAGTAGTAGTAGTGGTAGTAGTGGTAGTAGTAGTAGTGGTAGTAGTAGTCTTAGTAGTAGTAGTAGTAGTAGTAGTGGTAGTAGTAGTAGTAGTGGTAGTAGTAGTGGTAGTGGTAGTAGTGGTAGTAGTAGTAGTAGTAGTAGTACCAGTAGTAGTAGTAGTAGTAGTAGTAGTAGTAGTAGTGGTAGTAGTGGTAGTAGTAGTAGTTGTAGTAGTAGTCTTAGTGGTAGTAGTGGTAGTAGTAGTAGTAGTAGTGGTAGTAGTAGTAGTAGTAGTGGTAGTAGTGGTAGTGGTAGTAGTGGTAGTAGTAGTAGGAGTAGTAGTAGTGGTAGTAGTAGTAGTAGTAGTAGTGGTAGTAGTAGTAGTAGTAGTGGTAGTAGTGGTAGTGGTAGTAGTAGTAGTAGTAGTAGTAGTGGTAGTAGTAGTAGTCTTAGTAGTAGTAGTAGTAGTAGTAGTAGTAGTAGTAGTAGTAGTAGTAGTAGGTAGTAGTAGTCTTAGTAGTAGTAGTGGTAGTAGTAGTAGTAGTAGTAGTAGTAGTAGTAGTAGTGGTAGTAGTAGTGGTAGTAGTAGTAGTAGTAGTAGTAGTGGTAGTAGTAGTAGTGGTAGTAGTAGTAGTAGTAGGAGTAGTAGTGGTAGTAGTAGTAGTGGTAGTGGTAGTAGTAGTAGTAGTAGTAGGAGTAGGAGTAGTAGTGGTAGTAGTAGTAGTGGTAGTAGTAGTAGTGGGAGTAGTAGTAGTGGTAGTAGTAGTAGTCTTAGTAGTAGTAGTGGTAGTAGTAGTAGTAGTAGTAGTAGTAGTAGTAGTAGTAGTAGTAGTCTTAGTGGTAGTGGTAGTAGTAGTAGTAGTGGTAGTAGTGGTAGTAGTAGTAGTGGTAGTGGTAGTAGTAGGAGTAGTAGTAGTAGTAGTAGTAGTAGTAGTAGTAGTAGTAGTAGTAGTAGTAGTAGTAGTAGTAGTAGGAGTAGTAGTGGTAGTAGGAGTAGTGGTAGTAGTAGTGGTAGTAGTAGTAGTGGTAGTAGTAGTAGTAGTGGTAGTAGTAGTAGTAGTAGTAGTCTTTTCCGAAAGCTGCATAATCCGATGAAATCATCAAAGTTCCTAAACCAAAGCACTCACCTACATTTTTATCCTTTATACCTACCTTATATATTGGTGTATTTATTAAACCTTCGTTGCTGAATTAAAGGGAATACTATTAATGTCAATTTAATAAAACTTCTATTGCTTTTAAACAGGTGTCCAGTATTTTAATGTGCATGCCAAACGTAATTTTGCATATTTTCATTTAATATATCTCAAAAGTTTTCCACTTATAATCACTTACAATGACTTTAAGCTAAAGGAATGTTGATTATTATTATGATCAACTTAATATATTTATCTAAAGAAGTAGAATAGGCAATCAAAACCGTCGGACTATACCGCTGTGTATAACTTACAGCGTCATCAAAGGCCAGTTGCTCTCATACCATGCCTATGTGGTGTGAGAGGTCAAAAATACCTTGGGTCGGGAAACGTGTAGGCTCGGGCTTTCTATCGACAAATTGTCTAATGGTGAAAACAAGTATATTCAGACTTGTCCATGATATGCAGTATAAATCTTCAAGTATATACATATAGAAGTTCAATGCTTTATGATGTTTGTCCAGCCTGTTTCCCTATTAGACAACTCTAGGGGCCTTCCTCTCGCACAGCTGGGAACCTGGCTAGTGACGTCTGTGCGTGGGTGTGGGTGGGGCGCTACCTGTAACATGTTTCTGGTAAGTTCGGTAAAAGAAAATGGAAACCTACAGGCTTCTGGAAAAATCATTTAAAAAAACACCACTACCAGTACCACACACAACATTATATATGTACAGAACTAAATATGTTTTAGAATACTGTAGAATGTTGACTCATGGTCACGGACAGGTCACAGATACTGGAATGTTGTAGAATTATGTTCAGCTAAAAGTGTAGGAAGCCTGTAGAAGAATGATGCTTGCATGTGTTGGTGCATGACGGTGCTTCTCACACCCTTACACACACTGACTGGTCCGACACTGTCACCAACGACCGCTTGGCACTGAACTATGTATGCGGCCTTGACCCTTGACCCGGGGTTGGGGCGGGCTAGAGAGATTGGCGAGATCACCCGGGGGACCAGGAGATCTGAGGACTGACGGTCGTCAACGGGCACCGCAACCAGGCATTGCCATGATGTTTGTGTTTGAAGGTGTGTGTGTGTGTGTGTGTGTGTGTGTGTGTGTGTGTGTGTGTGTGTGAGTGAGTGTGTGTTATTTGTGTGTGTGCGTGTGCGTGAGTGTGAGTGTGTGTGTGTGCGTGTGTTGTGTGCGTGTGTTGTGTGTGTGTGTGTGTGTTGTGTGTGTTGTGGTGTGTGTGTGTGTGTGTGTGTGTGTGTGGTGTGTGTGTGTGTGTGTGTGTGTGTGTGTGTGTGTGTGCGTGTGTGCTGTGTGGTGTGTGTGTGTGTGTGTGTTTGTGTGTGTTGGGCTGTGCGGTGTGTGTGTGTGTGTGTGTGTGTGGTGTGTGGGTGTGGTGTGTGTGTGTTGTGTGTGTGTGCGCGTGTGTGTGCTGTTGCTGTGTGTGTGTGTGTGTGTGTGTGTGGGTGTGTGTGCTGTGTGTTGTGTGTGTGTGTGTGTGCGGTGTGTGTGTGTGTGTGTGTGTGTGTGTGTGTGTGTGTGTGTGTGTGTGTGTGTTGTGTGTGTGTTTTGGGGGGACGGTGAGGGTTGGGGCGGGAGGCACAAGCGGAGGCCAGGGTGACATATTTCCTCGATTTGGCAGAATTCCGCAATTGTGGGTCATACATGTGTGTGTTGTTGTTTTTTTGTGCGTTTTTTTTAAATTATTCAAATATTTGACTTATTCACGTATTCTAAGATATTCTAGATATTCTCTCTGTCTATTGTTTAAATGACTCAATATTTCAGGAAGAGTTGTCAGAGTTAGCCACTCGATGCCGGTGTGGCGGTTTCAGCCGTGTGCCGTGTTCAGCCGTGTACATAGACTCAAACTCAAGGCATTGTCAATGGTCATGAGCAATCTTCATACAGAAAATTTAGAAACAGTGAAACATCTCTAAAACCACACCACCTATTAACAAATCGGTTGGTACACATATAGAAAACATCTTTACTAAAAAGATTATATTACATTTATAAGGTTAGTGTTCTTGATTTCTATTAATTTTGAATAAAACTAATGTTGTGCACTGCGCATACCGTCAAACTCAAGCCATTGTCAATGGTGGTGAGCAATCTTCATACAGAAAATCCAGGAAAAGTGAAATATCTCTAAAACCACACCACCTAGAAACAAACCGCTTGGTACACATATATAAAACATCTTTACCGAAAACATTATATTAAATTTCTAAGATTAGTGACTCACGACCATTGACAATGCCTTGAGTTTGAGTCTATGTACACGGCTGAAAACGCCACACCGGGTGCGGTTAGAGGTAGGGTCCAAGCATAGATTTTCGCGGGAGCCTGGGCATTCTCTCATAGTTTCATGCCATATGTCTGTCACTGTCAAGGAATAGTGGACAATTGCCGGCAGTCAGGGTTCATTCAATAACACTCTGCAAGCATATTCTTATCACGATGACCAATTAATTACAGACTCTGCTTGGAGAACACTCTGTCAGTGTTGTGACTCTATTATTGTTCGCATTACCGTCGATTTTCGTGGTGGGGGCGGGGGGGGGGGGCATTGTTATGTCGGAGATTACTTTTTTTCCTGAGCATGGTGGATCGGGAAGGAGGAGGGTATGGATGGTTTGGAACGATGAGATCGTTAATACGCATTTCCTGGTGAATAGGAACACACTGAAGACCATCGGACTGTGCAACTCACCGACTCTTTGTCTCACACTATCTCTCAATCTATCTATTCTTTCGGCAGTACTATGAGTGTAGGTCGGAGGGGGGGGGGGGGAGTGCGTGCACAGAGGGGTGGCGCCCCCCAACGGATCTGAGGATGAGTAGGATGGAAGTGTAACTGAATATGTAGGCTTCTCCAGTCGATGACTGAGGGAAGAGTTAGGCCTGAGGAGCAGATGGAAGCTTCCAGCCTTATTATACTCATATAATGGCTTATACAGCATATATTTAGTGTTAGTGGTGATTGAAGGGAGGAGGCTCCAGCTGGGAAAAACCACAGGGACCCGAGAGAGGGCGCCACCAGGCGTAACCGAGAGGGGTAGATGGATGTTAGCAACTTCCATGAATTTATACTCGAATAATTCTTACAGATCATATATATATACATTCACTATCTCAACGCGCTTTGCTGTAACCGATGTGTCTTCCATGGGGAATCATCTACAGCTACCCGCCTCCCCCCTCTCCCCTGCTCTCCTCGATTCTGAGGCATTTGGAGGCGAGGATGGCCTGATGAAGACGCATCGTCCTAACATCCCCTTCATCTGAACACAGACCCAGGGCAAACGCGGAATAGCTTCACTTTGGAGGAAGCGTGCCGTGTGTAATGATTGGTTGGTTGTTGCGGTTTTACATCCTAGCAACATCTATGGTCATATCAGGACGGGTATCGATTTATGACAATGCACACACATGGCGACTTTATAGTGCTGTCACATTGAGAAATCAGGCTGCCAGCACTAATACCTGATATCCCACTCAGTCACATTATCCTGACACTGAGTTAACTAGTCTTTGCCCTATCCTATTAATGCCGAGCCCCAGGTAACAATTTTTTAAGTCATTGATTTGACTCGACTGGGAATCGAACTCCCAACTCTCTGCATGGGAAGTCTGCCCTCTACCGATTCGGCCACCGCGTCCGGTGCTGTGTGCAATGATTGCGTGGATTAATCGGTAAGACTAAGAGCGCTGGCTTGCTTCCCGTGCTGGAGGTCCTGGGTTTGAACACCGGACGGGTCAAGCCAATACCTTACAACATTGATACTTCTTGCTACCTAACCTTGCACTGCAGGCCGCTGGCACCCTGACCCAATATTTTAATCAGTCACATTATCCATATTCTGAGCCAACCAATCCTTGCCCTATCCTAGTAATGCTGAGCGCCATCGCGTCCTGTCACTAGTGTATTAAATTGCGTCTTTCGAGTATAGAATGTTCAGAGACGAAGTCTAGTGTGAGGAAATGCGTTCTCATTGGAACCTAATCCTGCTTCTCAGTGCTACAAAGATTGGCCTTTGTTGGCAGCCTGCTGCTTAAGACCTCATTAACTCACTCACACTCACTCACTAACTCAGTCACACTCTCAGTCACTCACTCACATATTCACTCTCACCCATTCACTCACACTCACTCACTCACACTCATTAACTCACTCTCACTCACACTCAATCTCTCATTAACTCACTCACACTCTCACTCACTCACACATTCACTCACACACTCACTCACACATTCACTCACACATTCACTCACACATTCACTCACACATTCACTCACACTTACTCACTCACACTCTCACTCACTCTCACTCACACTCACTCACGCATTCCCTGTCACTCATTCACTCATTCATTCACACTCTCACTCACTCACTCACAGTCACACTCACCCACGCATTCACTCATAACACCGACTAAAGATAGGGTTTTCAACGGCGAAGCCAGGAATTTTGAGACAGAGGGTTCGCATTCGGGTCACAGCCAAGAAAAGAGCGTTGGGGTTGGAGGGAAAGCCATTGCCAAAGAAAGTCGGCGGTTATCCAAATATCGTAGGAGAACTACTTTATGTTGAATGATGCATTAGGGTCTAGATCAGGAGTGCTTAGATGTTGCCCCTCACCACCACTATTTAATTTCACCCAGTTTAGATTTGCAAATTGGTTTCCATTATATATTAAGGTGTTTATAGGACTCAAAGGGGGATATGGTGGGAGTGAGCTTGGAACTAATGGACCCACACCCATGCCCTACCGGTAATATTATAATTATTATAATAATAATAATAATAATAATAATAATAGGGACCGCTATCTATGAACCGAAGTAAACTTATACTGTTTCTCATAATATATGGTATATCAAACTTATTGTGAACAGAAATGTACAAATGAATATATGTGTATAAGTATGCAGTTTATTCAATGGCAAGCTCGCCTGGAAATGCATTGGAGGTGTGTGCACTTGTAGTGTGCATGTGTCTAAGTGGGTATGGATACTGATACAGTTATAGGTTTGTACGTATCTCCATGTACCATTGTATGTGCATACTTGTATGAGAATCTGTATGTATATCTAGGTACATGCGTGTGTGCATGTAGTTTGTTTGTTGTTGTTTTACGTCCTAGAAACATCTAAGGTCATATCAGGACGGGTACCGACTTGTGACAGTCCGGACTCATGGCGATTTTATAGTGCTGCCCCACTGAGATACCAGGCCACCAGCACCATGACCTAATATCCCACTCAGCCACATTATCCTGACACTGAGCCAACCAGTCTTTGCCCTATCCTAATAATGCCGAGCGCCAGGCTAGGAAACAAGAAGTATCAATTTTTAAGTCATTCGGTAGACTCGACCAGGGTTCGAACCCACGATCCCATGGTCTACAAACACGGGAGACGGGCGCTCTAACTCATTCGGCCATCCCGTCTGGTTGTGTGCATGTATGTGTGTATGTATGCATGCATGTATATGTATGTAGGCTGAAGGGAGGCAACGACTAGGTATGGGCGATATCATTTATTAACAACAGTAACAGGTAAGAATGATATAATAAGAGTGTATAACATATCTGTAGATAAGAGTTGACAATAGGCAATATCAACAATAGGTAATCAATAGCATAACAGCATAGGATATCTGGCTGGGCAAATGCCCGACCTAAGAAGAAGAAAAAAAAAAAAGGTAGGAGGTGTGTCACTCCGAAGTGCAGCAGGCCGAGTGCTGGGCAACCGCAGTGACCAGTGTCCAGTGCAGCGCGACAGAGGCGCTGCACGCGCCCCTAGCGTCGAACCCGGGAACCACTGTGGTAGCGGGCCGAATAGAGTAGAGTTGCCGGAGGCCCCTCACTCTACACCCGTATACAGTTCACTGTATACGAGCTGTAGGCTGAAGGGAGGCAACGACTAGGTATGGGCGATATCATTTATTAACAACAGTAACAGGTAAGAATGATATAATAAGAGTGTATAACATATCCGTAGATAAGAGTTGACAATAGGAAATATCAACAATAGGTAATCAATAGCATAACAGCATAGGATATCTGGCTGGGCAAACGCCAAGGGCGAACGCCCGAACCCAGCAAGAATAAGAGAACAAAAAAACAATAACGGTGGAAAAAAGGAAATTAAAGTGAGATTTCATCAAGGGAGTTAGAAACTTTCATGTCATTCAAGATACGTTCAGATATTGGCTGAGCGATATATTTATAAATACAGTCCGAACGCCAATCACCACGGGTTTTGAGCTCCTCCAATGAGGCTCCCTGCATATGTAAAAAGGTACAGCCCCCCCCTCCTCAAAGAGTGGCAGGAAAAATCGTCGGGATTTAAGCCAACGGCACGAGTACATTTTTTTATAGTAGATTGCAATTTCCTGTAAGGAAGAGGCATAAAACCCCCCTCAGGAGCAGGAACCTGGAAAGCAGGCCCGTCGGCAGGTAACGGAGCCTGAGCGAAATGTTTAAGAGTAAAAAAAAAACGGCACACAATTCCTGATTTCTCAATTTGGAAATGGGGATTAAAAGTTTGCGCTCAGAAAACTGAATAGTTTTTGATTTTCGAACGGATAACATCATCCCCCAGTTCACTGTATACGAGCTATATATTTTGTAACTAGCTGTACGTATGAATGAGTGTGTGTATGCATGTGTATATTATGTACACACACATATATATGGGTCACTCTCCTGAAAACTGGCCAGAAGTGTCACATGGAGAGTTAAAATCTAATTGAATTTTTAACATTTTTTGGTTGCAAATGAAAGGTGGACATCTCCCCTTTACATCTCTGGAAAATATAAATTGATGAGATAAAAATAAAGGTGTAGTCCATGATTAAGCTGTGTCATATGGCAGTATAAGATATGTTGCTCAGATGTAACACATTTTTAGGACACCACACAGTCCGTGCAATCAAAATCTAAGCAGAAATAAATAATTTCATGCTTAGAAGCATATTAATCATGGCATAATATACAGAAATATGTAGTACTTATAAAATTGATAAAAAAATGTATAAAGAGTAATTTCCAGCCATGCTTTATTCACTGAATAATTAGTGTACAATATTTGTGTGGCATCCAGACACCACTGGTTACATCTGTGAAGGAAATTTATAATGTTATTTCTGAAGACATCAAATAATTTTTGTATAAATAATTTAAGCATGCATACATGTTATTGTTAATAAATACTTCCTTTTGATTTGGGAACTGTTTTGTTTGATATATCAATGCAATACAAGATGTTAGTAAGGATCCAACCATGTCCCATATGGCATGTTACAAATGGCTGACTGTAAAATGTTTTTTTTTTATACAAAAACAATTCATAACTAAAAAGACCAAAGTTGCATGCAGTTTATTTGATTTCCCTTATTTCTTACATCAAATCTGAACATGAATATGAAAAGTAAAAGGACAAAAATAAGTAGGACGTTTTTGTATTGATGTTTTAAAATCCCATCCCATGCTGACCAGTTTTCAGGAGAGTGACCCAAATATATATATATTTATATATATATATATATGTGTATATATATATATATATATATATATATGTATGTATATATATGTATGTGTATATATATATATATATGTATATATGTATGTATATATATACACACACAGATAGACACCTACGTAAATACATTATTTATATATATACACACATATAGACACCTACGTAAATACATTATTTACGTAGGTGTCTATATGTGTATATATATATATATATTTACGCACATATGTATGTATGCATATATGTATTATGTATACATGTGCATATGCATACATGTATGTAAGTGCATACCTGTACACATGGATGTGTACGTGTAGGTGCAGGTGTACATGTATGAATGCTTATGGGTGCTTGCCTGGTTACACCTTACATATCTAACACTCCGAAGCGAGGCTCCTATTTGGAGTGTGCACCCACTCTAATGCACCGTGCAACGCACCGGGATAAGCCAATCAGGAGAGCCCACTGCTCAGCCAATCAGCGCTTTAAATTGACAGCGCTTATGGCGGCCGTAGGCTGTCGGACCGGCTTGAAGTCGCAGACCGGAAGCAGGTGGCTAATGAGGTGTTGGTAATATTTAATACACAGGCTTATCTTCACACCACCGAGATACAAATCCGCTCTGTGCACGGTGCGAAGTGTTCACGGGCATTATCTGTACCGGATGTTTTATCAACTGTTAACATAGTCACCCACCAGGTTGTTTTGTTATTAGCTACTTATTGACGCATACTGACTGGCATGAATAAATGTTTTGTTGGTTTATATATATATATATCATATATGTCATATATATCAGATATATCAGATATATCATACATATCATATATATCATATATATCATATATTTCATATGTCATATATATCATATATGTCATATATATCATATATGTCATACATATCATATATATCATATATATATATGTGGATGTGATGCATAAGAACTTATGTGTGTATGAATACAAGAAAGGTTCCAGGAATACCATCATTTCCCCCCCAATTATTCACGAAGCGCTACTCACAGAAAAAAGATTTTTTAAATCCTCCAGTCTGACTGACAGGTCAACAGCCATCGGAGGCGAGGTGGGTCACAGGTGGCGCCACCAGTACTGTGTTGTCTCTTACGGAGAATACCAAAATAATAAGTAATATTCCCTTCCGTATCTTTATACTTGCATAATACTATACATCACATATATGTGTGTGATGTATAAGATCTTATTCAGGTATAAATAACCGAAGTTCCTGCAATGCCGTCATTGCAATGCCGTCATTCTAGATTATTCACTAAACGACACTGGTGGCGCCACCCCCGAGTGCCCACATCACTATCTACCCAAGGTGACCGGTATCAGTCGTCGCTGTTTTTTAAGAAAGGTGGGTGGGGTGGTGTTTTTTTTGGGCGGGTGCGTCCTAGCAATATCCAAGATTGATACTTGTAACTTCCTAGCCAGGCGCTCGGCATTAATAGGATAGGGCAAGGACTGGTTAGCTCAGTGTCAGGATAATGTAACTGAGTGGGATATCGGGTCATAGTGCCAGGGACCTAGTTTTCCAGTGGGACATCACTATTAAGTCACCATGAGTTCGCACCATCACGAGTCGCTACCCATCCTGATATGACCTTATATGTTGCCAGGACATAAAACTCCCACAACCAACCAACCAACCCGGCCTAACAATGTCCTCAGATGTTGCTACATCAAAGAACCCCTATAATAATAATAGTAATAGTAATAGTAGTAGTAGCAGTAGCAGTAGCAGTAGCAGTAGCAGTAGCAGTAGCATTAGCATTAGCAGTAGCAGTAGCAGTAGCAGTAGCAATAGCAATAGCAATAGCAATAAATTAATTTCCACATGATCAATGATCAGTATCAAAGTATCAGTTCATCAACAATGACAAGTTCGCTTTTAAGAGTGGTGGTAAATACTTTCTCTCCAGGTTGTTTTCCCTTAGCGCCTATTTGCATTATTAGTCAAAGGAAAAGCAAGGTTAGCTCGAGCACACAAAAATAAGGACCGGGGAGTGGGGACGAAACGAGGCATTGCTGGATAAGGCCACGCCGCCAATGAGTGACTGCTGTTGTACATTGTTGTACATCTACTTAATGACGCCTTTCCACAGCTAGAGTGGTTACAAGATACTTACCCAGGATTTTATATCAAACTAGACAAGGCCACTAACGCCCCAGTCACCTCCTAGCAACCAAAATGGTCACAAGGAGGTCATCAACCATTGAGGACCATTTTACTGGCAAGACTGATTTGGTTTCATGTGAGTCTCCTCTTACCTTATGTCGGATAAGAGCATCAACTTTTCAAAAGCAAGACACTCATCTCGATTTGAGTCTACATATTTAGCTTAGATTCTGCTGCACTTATTGAAGCATGTGTTGCTACATAGAAGTGCATGCTATGTCAATTTAATAGAGTCTGTTACTGCTGAAGCTTATGGGGGTCAGCGTTTTGACAAGCACGCCAGAATCAATGATGCACGCTTACACTTCAAGTATCGCCGAAGCTAGTCATTTTAAATCAAAGTTACCTCAACTTAAAGTAAGGTAAATTATAATGGTCAACCTACTATTTTTATCTCAGAAAAAATTACAGATACTCAAAACCATCGGACTATGCAACTTTAATCGTGGAAAGGCAACATTAGCTATTTAATACATAACCTTAATATTATAGTTATTCATTATTAGTTAGAAATGCTTATTTTATCATAATTTATTTGGGATTTAATATTTAAATTGTAAGAAAAAGGGGACTACTTTCTTCTCCATTTCTCTTATGGTTTCTTGTCCCAGCTGACCTAAATTGAAAGTAGTACCTTCAAGGGGTGTGAGTACTGTTCAGAGAGAACAATTGACCGCCTCATTCGGCACCCACCATCCTGATATGACCATCGATGTTGAGAGGACGTCATCATGCTGTCGGTCGCGATGCGACAAAGATGCTGCTTTCATTACTTGACTGCCACTTTCTATTTAGCTCTCTGCTGTGAGAGTTGCGTCCATGAGTCGGTGTTGATGGTATCCTTGAACCGGAGACGAGGGCGCCCTCTCTTTCTGTAACCAGAAGACAGTTGAGAATAGAGGATCTGCTTTGGTAGCCTGTCTGATGACATCCTCATGAGGTGTCCAGTCCACTGGAGATTCTTTTTGATCAGAAGATCTTCCATAGAGGGCAGCCCTGTCCGTTCGAGTATTTCCTTATTTGTCGAGAGGATGTAAAACCCCAACAAACAAACAAATCATTCGGCACCGAGACCCGCCGGTTTCAGCGTTGGTGATGTCAACAGACTTCCAAATGAGCGATAGGTGATGATATATGAGTGATGCTCTGATATCTAAGGATGTTGCGAATGACTATGTGATTAGTCAGCCTTCTCTGAGCTGGCCTGGCGGCGAGGGGTGGGTGTTATGGTGAGGAGGTAGACGGGGTATGGGGGAGGAGGGGGGTTTATGGGGGAGGGGGGGCGGTGAAAGGCAGCAGGGATGCTGGGTAATGGAGGCTTCAAATAACATGTTTGGGGCAGGATTATTTGCCCGCTGTAATGTGATCGACCAGGTGGTGGCAGAGCCGCGGGCAGTTTGCCAGTGTTGGGGTGCAACCGCCACGATGGCCCCCCAAGGACGGCCCCCCCCAAGGACCGCTATGGGGGGAAATTAAGACGGCCACAAGGCGGCATTAAAATGGCTTCGGGATGGCCTTAAAATGGCCTCAGGACGGCCTTAAATGGCCTCAGGACGGCACCATCAGGGTCCTAGCGCCTCTCATACCGGCCCTAATGACGGCTTCAGGATGGCCTCAAGACGACCCAAGGGGGGATTTATGACGGCCCTAATGTGGTTTCTAGACGGCGGCCTGAGGAAGGCCCCATACTGGCGGCCTGAGGACACCCCACTGGCCGCCTCAGGATGGTTCCCCACTGGCCACCTCAGGATGGCTTCCCACTGGCCGCCTCAGGACGGCTCCAAACTGGCCGCCTCAGGACGGCTCCCACTGGCTGCCTCAGGACAGCTCCAAACTGGCCACCTCAGGACGGCTCCCCACTGGCCGCCTTAGGAGAGCTCCCCACTGGCCGCCTCAGGACGGCCCCCCACCCGCCATCTCAGGACGGCTCCCCCACTGGCCGCCTCAGGACGGCCCGCCCCCCTGTTTGTGATCCGTTGGGAGTACTTGGCGTAGGCAAATGAAATGTATCCGAGCAAACAAATTATGCTTTCCGGAACACCGTGGGAGGGGGAGGATTACTAAAAGAACCCATTAGAAAACACTTTAAAATGTGATATATTTCGCTGGCTTAGCACAATTTAAAGCGCTCACTGCCCCTAAATAAACACTTCAACCACTGGGCCTACTAAAACGACACAAACAAAATCCACTAGAAACAAACAAAAATGCAAAGACAACAACAAAAAAAGACGATCAATTGTTGATATTAAATCTTTAACACTAATATTAGCATGACGAATAAGGAAGCGATTGCTTTCTCCTTTTTGTAATTGGCAGTGCAATGCCAGACAAGGCATTGTAGTTGGCAATGCACTGCCAGAGAAGACATTGTAGTTGGCAATGCAATGCCAGGGAATATCTCCACCTCTGAGGAAGTTTCCAGAAATGAACACATGAGCACCTCCACCCCCATCACCCTACCCAACCCTCAGCACCTTACCCTATAAGACTTTCTCATCTACACATGTGACAATATTCACACTACCACAATATCAATATCCTGGTAATCTTGAAGTGGAGTAGCCAGGACTGAGTTAAGGGGCTTTGGGTGAAGCTGGGAGGAATGTCAAGTTGATGTGACTATGTGGGTACCAGCAGCAGTTACACACCTAGGTTTATGGGGCATCCCCCCGATCACCCCCGACACCCACCGCACCCCCACCCCACCCAAAAAAAACACCAAAAGACCATTTGCTTTTATTTCATAAATGGTGCATTTTGGTGACATTTGGATAAACATTTGACTCGTTTTATTTCTGCATTAAAAAATATTTTTGAGATGGGAGGGCAGGGGTTCAAGGAAACCAGTAAATCCTTCTAAATAGGCCACTGTCTTTTGGTTTTGATTGGGAAATAGTCATTAAAACAAACAAATGTCCACCGGAGCAAGGTATTCATGTGTTATTTCAACTACTACACCACTACAATGGCCCTATTAATACATGAGGAATTAAGTACTTTAAGTGGGTCTTTTTTTTTCGCCCAAAAGAGACAGAATTATGGCTTGTACCTGTGCCAGCTGTGTTTCTGGAAGGAGAAGAAACAGTCCCTAATGCCACCTTCTTTTTTTTAGTCAAATTCATGATTTTGAAATAAAAGACATTCGGAATGCACTAGTTAATTGCGTGTGCGTCTTTGGTTCCCTCTGATGGCTTAATACGGTTCGATGTTCCTGCCAGCGTGATCATCATTATGGCAAATTTACTGCGGCATTAAGTGCAAGCAAACAGCTTGCTTTTTTTTTGTTGGTCTTCTTAATTGACAAAATTCTCCCTTTTATAGTTTGTTCATTTTTATTGGAACAATCCTTGTTTTCGTTTTCCTTTTATTTGTCAATCTGATTTCCTTACAATCACCCAATAAATACAGGTTTGAGAATTTAAAAAGAAGCTGTTTTCAGCAAGGCTCAGTTTAATCTGATTTAATAGGATGCATAGCGGAACAGTTGAAAATATATCCCATCGCTTTGAGAATTTTCGTTCTATTCTGTGGTCAGTAAAGCCTCCTCCTGCCCTCAGTAGAGCCTCCTCTTGCCTTCAGTAAAGCTTCATCCTGCCCTCAGTAAAGCCTCCTCTTGCCTTCAGTAAAGCTTCATCCTGCCCCCAGTAAAGCCTCCTCCTGCCCTCAGTAAAGCCTCAACCTGCCCTTAGTCAAGCCTCAACCTGCCCTCAGTAAAGCCTCCTCCTGCCCTCAGTAAAGCCTCAACCTGCCCTCAGTAAAGCTTCATCCTGCCCTCAGTAAAGCCTCCTCCTGCCCTCAGTAAAGCCTCGTCATGCCCTCAGTAAAGCCTCAACCTGCCCTCAGTAAAGCCTCAACCTGCCTCAGTAAAGCCTCAATCTGCCTCAATAAAGCCTCATCCTGCCCTCAGTAAAGCCTCCTCCTGCCCTCAGTAAAGCCTCAACCTGCCCTCAGTCAAGCCTCATCCTGCCCTCAGTAAAGCCTCAACCTGCCCTCAGTAAAGCCTCCTCCTGCCCTCAGTCAAGCCTCAACCTGCCCTCAGTAAAGCCTCAACCTGCCCTCAGTAAAGCCTCCTCCTGCCCTCAGTAAAGCTTCTTCCTTCCCTCAGTAAAGCCTCAACCTGCCCTCAGTAAAGCCTCAACCTGCCCTCAGTAAAGCTTCGTCCTGCCCTCAGTAAAGCCTCCTCCTGCCCTCAGTAAAGCCTCCTCTTGCCTTCAGTAAAGCATCCTCCTGCCCTCAGTAAAGCCTCCTCTTGCCTTCAGTAAAGCTTCATCCTGCCCTCTGTAAAGCCTCCTCCTGCCCTCAGTAAAGCTTCGTCCTTCCCTCAGAAAAGCCTCCTCCTGCCCTCAGTAAAGCCTCCTCCTGCCCTCAGTAAAGCATCCTCCTGCCCTCAGTAAAGCTTCGTCCTGCCCTCAGTAAAGCCTCCTCCTGCCCTCAGTAAAGCTTCGTCCTTCCCTCATTAAAGCCTCCTCCTGCCCTCAGTAAAGCTTCCTCCTTCCCTCAGTAAAGCCTCGTCATGCCCTCAGTAAAGCCTCGTCATGCCCTCAGTAAAGCCTCAACCTGCCCTCAGTAAAGCCTCAACCTGCCTCAATAAAGCCTCCTCCTGCCTTCAGTAAAGCCTCCTCCTGCCCTCAGTCAAGCCTTAAGCTGCCCTCAGTAAAGCCTCCTCCTGCCCTCAGTAAGGCCTCAACCTGCCCTCAGTAAAGCCTCAACCTGCCTCAATAAAGCCTCCTCCTGCCTTCAGTAAAGCCTCCTCCTGCCCTCAGTCAAGCCTTAACCTGCCCTCAGTAAAGCCTCCTCCTGCCCTCAGTAAAGCTTCGTCCTGCCCTCAGTAAAGCCTCCTCCTGCCTTCAGTAAAGCTTCATCCTGCCCTCAGTAAAGCCTCCTCCTGCCCTCAGTAAAGCCTCCTCCTGCCCTCAGTAAAGCCTCCTCCTGCCTTCAGTAAAGCCTCCTCCTGCCCTCAGTAAAGCTTCGTCCTGCCCTCAGTAAAGCCTCCTCCTGCCTTCAGTAAAGCCTCCTCCTGCCTTCAGTAAAGCTTCATCCTGCCCTCAGTAAAGCCTCAACCTGCCCTCAGTAAAGCCTCCTCCTGCCCTCAGTAAAGCCTCCTCCTGCCTTCAGTAAAGCCTCCTCCTGCCCTCAGTAAAGCTTCATCCTGCCCTCAGTAAAGCCTCCTCCTGCCTTCAGTAAAGCTTCGTCCTTCCCTCAGTAAAGCTTCATCCTGCCCTCAGTAAAGCCTCGTCCTGCCCTCAGTAAAGCCTCAACCTGCCCTCAGTAATGCCTCAACCTGCCCTCAGTAAAGCCTCAATCTTCCTCAATAAAGCCTCATCCTGCCCTCAGTAAAGCCTCCTCCTGCCCTCAGTAAAGCCTCAACCTGCCCTCAGTCAAGCCTCAACCTGCCCTCAGTAAAGCCTCCTCCTGCCCTCAGTAAAGCCTCAACCTGCCCTCAGTAAAGCCTCAACCTGCCCTCAGTCAAGCCTCAACCTGCCCTCAGTAAAGCCTCCTCCTGCCCTCAGTAAAGCCTCAACCTGCCCTCAGTAAAGCCTCAACCTGCCCTCAGTAAAGCCTCAACCTGCCCTCAGTAAAGCCTCAACCTGCGCTCAGTCAAGCCTCAACCTGCCCTCAGTAAAGCCTCCTCCTGCCCTCAGTAAAGCTTCGTCCTTCCCTCAGTAAAGCTTCGTCCTGCCCTCACTAAAGACTCGTCCTGCCCTCAGTAAAGCGTCGTCCTGCCCTCAGTAAAGCCTCCTCCTGCCCTCAGTAAAGCTTCGTCCTTCCCTCAGTAAAGCTTCGTCCTGCCCTCACTAAAGACTCGTCATGCCCTCAGTAAAGTCTCGTCCTGCCCTCAGTAAAGCCTCGTCCTACCCTCTGTAAAGCCTCAGCCTGCCTTCAGTAAAGCTTCGTCCTTCCCTCAGTAAAGCCTCGTCCTGCCCTCAGTAAAGCGTTGTCCTGCCCTCAGTAAAGCCTCATCCTGCCCTCAGTAAAGCCTTGTCCTGCCCTCACTAAAGCCTTGTCCTGCCCTCACTAAAGCCTTGTCCTGCCCTCAGTAAAGCCTTGACCTCAGCAAAGCATCGCCCTGACCTCAGTAAAGCCACTCCTCTGAAAGCCTGAAAGCCTGAAAGCCTGAAAGCCTGAAAGCCTGAAAGCCTGTGCACTGGAGGAACTCGTCTAGCTTAGATAAGCCGGATCCTGAGACGACGGCCCGTGACATTGGATCGAGCCCTTTTATCAGTTGGCGCTATTGTCGAGAGCGGGCACTGCTAGTGCCGTGTCTCCGGGTGATCAATCCCCGCTATCGCGTTGTAACGGGTTCTGTGAAACGCAAGACGCCACTTCCGGGTCACTTACTTATCAAGTCACAAGTGCGCGGAGAGATGGATCTGGTCGCACCTCGGATCCGTGGGTCCCTGCAGGTGTTATGAACTCAGGCACAGCCACCGAGATTGCTGCTGTGACCAAATGTCCTCTGCTGTCAAAGAATTCCATTTCAATGAAACTTGAAAGTCCTGTTATTTGAGCTAAGATCGCGTCCATTCGCGCTTACAATTCTGCTGTGTCCAAATGTCATCTGCGGTCTTTGTATCTATTTTCAAATAGCAGTGATTTATTTCAGTAAGTTTGCAGTTAAATTGGCGCAGTGTCCAAATGTCGTCTGCTGTCATATAATTTCATTCCAATCTGTTTTTCCAACAGGGGTACTAGCGCATTTGAGTAAAACGTTAGTAGTCTAGTAATGTCCACTTGCAGCCAAAATGCTGTTTTACGTATGTATGGTTGGTTGATTGTTGCAGTTATACGTCCTGTCAACATATAAGGTCATATCAGGATGGGTACCGACTTGTGACAGTGTACACTCATGGAAAATGTATAGTGCTGCCAGCACCATGACCTGATATCACACTCAGTCACATTATCCTGACACTGAGCCAACCTGTCCTTGTCATATCCTAATAATGCCGAGCGCCTGGTTAGGAAGCGACAAGTATCAATTTTAAAGTCATTGGTTTGATTCGACCAGGGTTCGAACCCATGGGTTCGAATCTCACGATCTACCAAAATGGGAGATAGACGCTCAACTCATTCGGCCATTCCATCTGGTCGATCTATGTATATAAATTGTATGCATGTATGTTTTATTCTGTGCAAATGTCGCCTGTCAGTAGTCTGATGAGCATTATATCGTTTGCTGTCAGATGTACTCGCCAGAGATGAGGTTAATGGCCCTGCCACATTATGACGTATC
The DNA here is from genome assembly GCA_030323885.1 of Branchipolynoe longqiensis. Lineage (NCBI taxonomy): Eukaryota > Metazoa > Annelida > Polychaeta > Phyllodocida > Polynoidae > Branchipolynoe > Branchipolynoe longqiensis. Next base: position 55,230,448 of record CM059186.1, on the reverse strand, counting down.
GCGGAAGCGCGTGACCAATGGCTAAAATCACTTTCAAATGTTGAGATGCTTCTAACTTTTCGGCATGGAAGGCAAAATTGGACGTATACATACCGTATACGCAATGTATGGCTAACGTATGGCCAATGTATGGCTAATGTGCCTCCTGGCAAAAAACGCTTGCAACATGATCACGGTACGCTCACAGAACGCTGGTGAAAGTCTTTACATAATTCAATCGCCAGAAGTACTCCTTATACATTACATAAGTCAAGACATGGTGGAGAAACGCAAAACGTATGCTAGACGTACGTTATCCATACATTGTCAATACGTGGACTGTACGTTTCCACTGTCTCCCCGTCCGACTGACATAGGTCAACGTAGTGCTACATAGTGAACAGCGTTTGTCTAATGTACATCGATGTATGTCTAACATATACATAGCGTATGCCCGATGTAAAAATCACACGTCAAACTTGAAAGTTTTGTGCATGCACAAACTTTCGCGATCCCTTAACAAGAGTCGCCGTGCCATATAAGATGAGAACATTACTGGTTTCTTCCTATTTATTTTAAATTCACGGAAGCCAGTGTGTTCTCACCCTGCAGGTGGCCGTCGGTCACAGGTCAGGTATTACTTCTAGTGGGAAAAGCATCTTATTTCTTCTTATCCAAAGTAAACCTTGTTTATTTTATGTTGTTTAGAGTAAATTATTATCACTGGCTAAATCAAAATCAAACCAGACCCTGCTAGCTAACAAGCAGTAGCCATTTTGAAAATGCGCATATGAAAATTTTAATGAAATGATCATGCATAAGATTACCTTTTCTTCTTCTTTTTTCTTCTTCTTCTTTTTCTTCTTCGTCTTCTTCTTCTGTGGGTTTTTTTGTGGGCCAGCCATTCACAGTTTGACTAGCGCTTAGCTTCACTATCATCATGTTCCATGCTGCAAATCTAAATGTGCAGAATTTGGTGACACTAACCTCAGCTGGTGCCGTGGTCAGTGATTTGTATATACTGTATTCCAACGATCGGATGAGACAAGTTTTGGGACAGTGACACACACAGTTTTTCGAGATCAGCAGCAGTAGGAAGCCGACAATAATGACTTTGATCTCAATCTCGTCCAATTTCCCCACACACTACACAGTCATACTCGATTGTTTTAGTGTTACACTTTGATATCACACTCATTCACATTATCCTAGCACTGAGATAACCAGTCCTTTCCGTGTCCTAATCATGTTGAGAGCGAGGGAACGTAGTTCTATGTATTAATTGTGTAAGCCTTTGAGTTTAAAGGGGCAGTAACATGACCAGCACAACTTTACTTATTCACAATTATGAATATGGAATATGACGGGTCATGCTTTATATATCTTGAAATGACCTATTTTCTATGTTATTTATTATCCAACCATGGTATGAGGGTCTCTGTGGTCAGGGTATGGCTATTACTGTCATTGGTCGCTAATGGCTATCCTCATGTGCCATAGACTAGAGCATATTACAGACTTGAAAAGTAGTGCGAAAAGTAAATTTAAATAATTTTTAGTATGCCTTATAACCTATTTAAGTCCCTTTGCCTGTGAATTGTCACAGGACTACTAATATTAGTTAATACTCATGACATAATTTGAGTCTAATGGTGCTATACAGACCAATCCCGACCTGTTGAGTTTGAGCTCAAAAGCCCATTCTGAGTAGGTGTGATCTTTCGTTATTAATGTAAGGAATATCTGGTAGTATCACGTGACCAGATCTTTACCTCCACCTGGGCCGCGTTCAGGGTCCGTCTCAGAGGCGCCTCGGAGGCGCCCGTGACGTCAGGCTAGCCTGAACAACAATAGCAGTTGGTCGCCTCGAAAATGGCTGCCCCCATAGGCGGCGGCCATTTGCAATCGAAATGCTGCGCTCTAATTGGATGAAACCACTGCATGCGGTGGCCATTTTCGAGGTGCTTTTTGTCTCCAACCTGAAAAGGGAGGCGTCGCCGAGATGTCGCCGAGACAGACCCTGAACGCAAATAGACCAAAAAGCATCGCCGAGACGTCGCCGAGGCGCCTCCGAGACGGACCCTGAATGCGGCCCAGACTCACTGGTTTCCTTCTTCGCCTATACTAGGTAGTCACTTCCGATTTGTTTACATGTCTTCAGAGCATCGTTCATTAGAACCGACTGTCCATTATAGCAGGACTGTGCATATCGTCATGCATGGCTATGGTCTCTTACTGTGATGATGTCCTTCCCTCTATACCGCTGGAGGGGGCGGGGGGCGCTGCGGAAATCGGTAGTAAAATGGGCGATAATACCGAATAAACAAAGGGCGATAATACAGAATAAATAAAGGGGCGATAATACAGAATAAAGGCGGTTTGGCCTTCCACTCCCCGATAGCTCTGTGATTAAGTTTAGCTGTGTTTACTAGTCTATGGCATCCATCAGGTGGACCTCTACGAAATTGCCAATTAAGTGAAGGTGGTTGTGGGTAATTATCCTCACCAGGCACCTTGTAACCAGGAGTAAGGAATGCTGCGGTCGTAATTTAATTTGGTGGAACTGAGTTAAAGTTGCATAATAATAGTCCGATGGTTTTGAGTTTATTTCATTTTCTCAGATAAATCACTATATATAATAATCTACCTTACTTTAAATTGAAGTAACTTTGCTTTTAAATGACTAACTTAGGACATCTTTGAGGTATGAGGATCACAAATTAATTTGGCATGCTTGTCAAAACCCTAACCCTATAGGCATCAACTATAACAGGTTCTATTACATTGACTTGGTATGTCCTTCTATGTATAAAAAAGATTACATAATAAATGCACCAGTATCCACGTTGGATATGTAGGATCAAATCTAGATAAGTGTTTCGCTTTTAAAAATTTGATGTTTTTATCGGAGTATTAGGCAGCTTTAATATAGTGCTGCCTGTCCGGCTGTTGACTGTCAGTGGACTTCTACTGTCGGAGTCCAAGGACTTCTGGTATTCGTAGTACATGCATTAGCAAGATCCGGTGTCGTATCGTCAGCGGCCTGTCATCGTCAGCGGCCTGTCGTCGCTTCTGCGCATGCGCGGATTTTAAGACATATGCAAAAGACCCATTCCCTCGCCGGCTACAAGCTCAGGCACGGTACCCGGCTGTGTTAGGGACCGATTAGGCCGAAATCTATTGAATGCGATCATATTTAACAGAATTACATACTCAAATAATGAAATTTAATTAAATTAACCTTAAATTCCAAGCGATATTAACGTAGCAGCTCGATCAGCGTCGAATCGCCGAGTGTAAACAAAACAAATAGCAGTGATCGCCGCAACGTGCGAAAATCCGCGCATGCGCAGAAGCGACGACAGGCCGCTGACGATGACAGGCCGCTGACGATACGACACCGGCCAGTGTGACGCAAATATCCTAGCTGAATGAAATACATCGTAAACACCAATTAAAGTTGTCGATTAAAGTTGCAGGGCTCGATGAAAAATATTATTTTCAGAACTAAGGCACCTAGTAATATTTGATTCTATATATCCAACTTAGATACTGATGCAATAACTACTGATTCAGGATAGCATATACAGAATACTCAGTTCATGTATGATCCCATCCCCATGGACAACCTACTCGAAGACAGCCATTATTAAGCTGGGAGGCCAGCAACCAAGTAGCCCGCCCCCCCCCCCCCGCCAATGTTGGATAACGAATGCTATATGGTCAGTTCTCATATATATAATCAATAGAAATGGGTAATTTAAATTAGGCAGGTTTTCTTTTTTTAAACACTCCTTTATTAAAATTGCATTGTCTGATGGAGTCATCATGAGATGGGAGTTTGAGTCATAACCATATGACTTTTGGCAAGGTTGCTGAAAGTATTTTTGTTTCTTTCAGCTCAAATCGCTTCAAAACTAGCCATTTTTCATCAAACTGCCTCCGGACAAATGATTATTAGATTATAACGATCAATTTGATATATTTATCTAACAAACTAAAACAAAAATTCAAACGTCATCGGACCATGTAACTTTAATTATGATCGACTTATTTCAATCTGAATTATATCTATTTGTTTTTCCCACATCAGTACCCCCCCCCCCCCATCTCTGCCCATATCTCATCCCATTACAGTTGACCTCGTCTCATCACACTACAGCTGTACTGGCCACTGCTCCTTTTAAACCCTCTTCACACCCACACTCATTTCATCACACCTATCAACCACCTTCATCACAAAATGCAATACTGTATTCAGACCACCCAGCCGTCCATTGATTAGAAATTTCCGATTTTCCGCGGATTTCCGATTTTCTTTTTTTGTCATATATGGGTCATTTCCTGTCACGGAGTCTATGCTTAGCACTGACAAAATTCCCACTACTCAGATTTCCGTTGATTTTGTTGTTGTTGTTATTGGTGTTGTTGGAGCCGTCTACACCAGAGGTAGAATACTTATGATGCGCTTTCCCCAATTAAAAATATATACATTACTAATAATATAACAATAATAATAAATAAGAAAAATGTAAGTAAAAAGTATATTAACATTTCCTTTAATACTGTAAATGACATTTCCGTGTGTATGTACTTGACTACTATATGTTTTCACTGCAGTAAAGCTGAACAGTTTTCTTTTTATACCTTCGTTGAAACATATAGATGGTTGTTTTTTTACATTTAATATTAGTATCAAGTGAATTCCATATTTTTATGCCATGTATAGATAGATATACATTTAGACATTAAGGTCGTTCTTGCAAATAATACCTGTTTTAGGTTGTTACTCTGCCGCGTATCATGGCTACTAGTGCTATCTGAACTTATTTTGAATAAAGACTGTAGATTATAAATATGGGAATGCCAAAGAAAAGAAACTCACTGACAGCACAGAGTAGAGCTGCGGTACAAAAGGCGCTTTAAATTTAATTAATGAGAAAGCTATGTTATTGGTACAGGTCATTAACACTGTCGGAATGAGACCACCGGGAACTGCTGAGCAGTCACTGACTTCTATATAGAGCAACCAATAGGAAACGGGCAACCCCCATCTGACAATACATATATGTACATAAGTCGTCAAGCCTATAGCACTCACTGGTGCTGCACCATTGTACTATAACACAGTTGACCGTTGTGGCCGTATTACCTACACATCTACTTATGTCGGCAATTCACAATGCGGACAAAGGGCTACTATAAATAATATGGGCTTTATTCCCGAACAGAGTCTAATATCAATTAAGCTACAGGGTAGATAGTTCGAATCCGATAATAAATATGGAGAACACCGTGACTGCTCGGAGCGGCGTCTTGGTGAGAAGTGCGCGTTGGCGGCAAATCGCGCCGGAAGTGATGCGGGCGACGGGTTAGTTCCTGTAGCTCAAAGTTGGTTAAACCAAGGTCGGTTAATCCAAATTATCGGTTAATCCAAACAAAATTGTCGAACCCCAGGCCACTCCGGTATGGTTAAACCAAACTTGCATGTGGTTGTTAGGTCATCTGAGACCCCACTGACTTTTTTATATGATAAATGGTAGTATTTGTCCGGGCCGCCGACAAAAGTTTGGATTGACAGATCGTTTGGTTTAAAGTTGCATAGTCCGATGGTTTTGAATTTCTGTATTTTTTCCTAGATAAATATATTAGATCGATCACTAGTATCTACTTTACATTAGTTCAAAGTTACTTTTATTTTAAATGGTAAACTTTTGAGATATTTTGAGCAATTAGTTTTGGCAAGCTTACCAAAACTCTGACACCATAGAATTCTGCAGTAACATTTCCTGTTAAATTGACTCAGTATTGCCTTCTACGCAGAAACAAATGCTTAATAAGTGCATCAATATCTACATTAGATATGTAAAATCAAATCTAGATGATTGGTTTGGTTTTGAAAATTTGGAATTTCATCGGACTATGCAGCTTTATCCAAGCTTGGTTTAACGGGGTTATACTGTATATACTTTAAAAAAACTAAATCAAAGTGTCCACATACATTGTATATTACATGTGCAATACACGCTTACTCAAAGTCAAAGCCAAAGCTCGGTTAAACCAATGATCGTTTAATCCAAACAAATGTCTAGGGTCCCTTCAAGTTTGGTTTAACGGGGTTATACTGTACAAGGATTCCAGATGGAATGGCCGTGAAAAGCGGGTTGCCACAGCAACTACTACTCAAAGTGGTTACCTCAAAGCTGCCTGGATGCCAGGTGCATGGTATGGGGAGGATGGGGCGCTCAGTACAGTGTAGTCTCAAATAGTCTGCTCCTGGTGAGCGAGTATAGGGAGAACAGGAGGTATATATCTTACATACACACACCAATTTAAGGGATCAAGTCCTAGCCATTTGCACCGGGCGCGGTGGCCGAATCAGTAGAACGTGGGGCTCGTGTGTGGGAGATCGGGAGTTCGGTTCCCGGTCGAGTCAAACCAGTGAATTATAAAATTGATACTTGTCGCTTCCTAGCCTAGTGCTTGGTATTAATTGGATAGGGCAGGGACTGGTTAGCTCAGTGTCAGGATAATGTGACTTCAGTGGGATATCAGGTCATGGTGCCAGCAGCCTGATTTCGCAGCAGGGCAGCACTATAAAGTCACCATAAGTGCACACTGTCACAAGTCGGTACCCGTCCTGATATGATCTTAGATGTTGCCACGATGTAAATGGAATGAAAAATATGTGGGTTCTGTTCGTTGATACTTGGAATACATCGACTTATAGTCTCCCTCCCCGTCCTGATATAACCTTAGTAAAACTCCAACAACCAACCAACCAACCAATCCCTCCCCCTCTCTCTCTATCCCCGTCCTGATATGACCTTAGATGTTGCAAGGACATAAAACTCCAACAACCAACCAACCAATTTCTGTCTCTGTCTCTGTCCCTGTCTCTATTTCGTTTAATGCATGGAACCAGTAGACGGACTGCTGATATAAAAGACCGCGCAAAGGACACCGAGTAGTAAATAAAAGAACAATGGCATATTGATCAATGGACGAGAATACGTAGAACTTAGAAGATCATTATGTACATATTTATTTTGTAGGTATACATGATGACGGCACCAATGTATGTATATATACAGATATATATATATATAAATTCCAGTGCGCGAGTGACAGTATTCGCGGCACTGGGGTGGTGGCGCCAGCTGTCCCACCCAGGGGAGGGGCCACCCATAAAGTAGTACAGAGAATCAGGGTGGCCAGTAGGGGATATTCCCTTACGCGCCTTTATACTCGCATAAGTTTTATACATCACATATATATATATGTATATATATGTATACATATATATACACATATATATATGTATATATATATATATATACATATATATATACAGTAACACCTATATAGCCACCCCTCCACAGATCGACCACTACCCTATATCGATCGCTTTATTTAGGTCCCAACAATACCATTGTCAGGATATTCTAACTCTAAACCGACCACCTCCCTAAATGGGCCACTTAAAGTCTGTCCCATGGTCGGTCGATTTAGAGAGGTTTTACGGTATATATATATATAACCTGTAACAATCCATTACCAATTCAAAACCAACAAACGATAGGTACTGCTGACTCTGTGCAGTCTAACCTTTAACCATCTACTCGCCTACTTTTTAAAGGGGCTGTCACATTAGGGTTTTTTGCAGGAGCGTATGGCGGCATAGGCGCGTTACGTCATATACGTCGGCATACGCTGTATATGCTACTCATACGCTACGCATACGCTACTCATACGCTACTCATATGCTACTCATATGCCGCCAGATGCCGGCTTATGAGGCATACGCCGCCATACGCTTTCATAAATCCGTCCGTCCACATTTTTTTGTGCATGCTCAAAAAATCTCGACCTATGAGGGCGTATGGCCCATACGCTGCTTATACGCTACTCATACGCCGGCATACGCTCCTCATACGCCGGCATACGCTCCTCGTATGCTAGGGGTATGCCGGCATAGGTTTTTCATACGCTCAACTTGTGTCACCGGCGTATCTCTAGCATATCTCTAGCGTATGTAGCATACGCATAACCTACGAGTTACGTATGGGAGCGTACTCCTAGCGTATGCACAGCGTATGCACAGCATATGCACAGCGTATTCAAAGCGTATGCCATAGGTCTCGACATCGATCTTGACTCATACGCTACTCATACGCTCATACGCTACGCGTACGCTACTCGTACGCTCCACATGCCAATCAAAACCGTCAAAAGATGTCACAGCACACTCCCATACGCTCCTCATACGCTCCTCGTACGCTCCTCATAGGTTCCACATACGCTCAAAACCACCCGAAAGGTCACCAAATGTCATCATAGGCCGGCATGCGCAGGACCTACGTAGGTTTTCAATACGCTCCCGCCATACGCCGTAATGTGACAGAGCCTTAAGAGATGTGTGTGATGTATAACTAAAGCATTACATATATGAGAGAGATACACATGTGTGCATATAAGCACATATACACAGTGATCATATGCGCGTTGTGTGTGTATTGAAAAGACGCATGTTATTCATACATGTGTATATATGTATGTGTATGTGTGCGTATATGTATATATGTATATTGTATCTTGATCCTGAGCCCCTGGGACATTGTTATCCCAGATAACTGGGTTGCTAGTCCAGGTTGGCCAAGTCTTACAAACAGTTAAATACACCGATATGTACTTGAGCTCTGCTATTAGTATTTCCCAGAAAAGATGGACAATCTGTTGGAAATTGCCAATTAACAATATGGCTTTCCCCGAGATCTCTGCTGAAACCCTAAGACACAATATGATAGTTGGTTAAAAAAAAAAAAGAGTAAATAAAAAATATATTATTTAGTTCCTACGTCAAAGAAGCTGGTATAGTTTGGATGAGAATATATCTGTCGATATATATTATTTAGTTCCTACGTCAAGGACAAAGTAAGCCGGTATAATTTGGTTGAGAATATCTCTGGCTAAATATATTATTTAGTTCCTAGGTCAAGGACAAATTAACAGGTATAGTCTGGGTACGAATATATCTGGCTATATAAGTTACTTAGGTCCTACGTCAAGGACAAAGTAAGCAGGCATAGTCTGCATGAGAATATCTCTGGCTAAATATAATATGTTACACATGACATTCATAATGCGTTACACACTTATACAAGTTATAGCACTTTATACATGACCCAGTCATAACCCGTTACACATAGCACACTCAACACATTTTTCGGTGGCTCGTGGAGGCTGTAGGTGGTTCATTCAAACTGAACGACCCCCGGCACACCTCCAGCTATCTCTGCATGGCATATACACATGGGGGGTTGTGGGGGGGGGGGGGGGGGGAGTTGTGGGGTGGGGGGGTGTCGTCACACATTTCACTGCAGGATTCACACTCTGACCACACAGTAGTCGGGGGGGGGGGGGAGGGGAGAGGGAGAGGGGGAGAGAGAAGAGGAGGGGAATGGAGAGAAGATAGGAGAGGGGGGAGGGGAGAGGAGGGGAGAAAAGAGGATGGGAGGGGAGAGGAGGGCAGGGGAGAGAAGAGGGGAGAGGAGGAGAGGAGAGGGGGGGGGGGGGATTGTGTGTGCTGTCTCACTCTAACCAAATAGGACTATGGTATCGGTGCTGATTGTTTGGTTGGAAAGTATTCCCCACCTTTAGCCGCGCATGGGAGGCATTCCCCTCAAGCAAGGCAGGGTAGGGGATGAGGGTGGGGGGGGGGGGGGGGGGGGAGCGATGGGGTAGGGGGAGGCTGGTGCGAGTAGCCCTTGTCTGGGCATGAGTAATCTGTATGCGTATATAGACAGCATTACTGATGCTGAGTGAACAGACTGGTCGTGGTCCCTGATGGCCTGCCTGTGGATGTTTTACCCACAAATCACCAATAAGCACCCCCCCCCCCCCCAACTAAAACCCAATTTATTTATTTTTTTAAATTGTACTTGTTTATTTTAAATTAGTTAGGAACTGACTAATTCAAAAGCAATGTACCAGTGTAGCAAATAAAATAAACACTACCCACAGGGCATACTTTCTGATAGCACTATGAAGTCGCCATGAGTGCACACTGTCACAAGTCGGTACCCATCCTGATATGACCTCAGATGTTGCCCGGCTGGAAAACCCCAACAGACAAATGTTTGGCTGGAAGTGGTGTGTGAACTTTTATTGGCGCGGTGTCCTGCTGGTGGGGCGGGCCGAGATGCATGTATGCAATGGGTGTGAGCAGCGGTAACACCGCCTGGGCACTGCACAGATGACCTGAGGTCTCCAGAGGTTTGATACTGACTGTCACATCGACCAGGCGGGGTGGCCGAATGAGTTGAGCGTCCGTCTCTCATTTCGAGACAAACCCTGGTTGAGTTAAACCAATGACTTAAAGTTGATACTTGGCGCCTCCTAGCCAGGCGCTCAGCATTATTATGATAGGGCAAGGACTGGTTGGCTCAGTGTCAGGATAATGTTACTGAGTATCAGGTCATGGTGCTTTCGGCCTGGTCTCCCATGAGTGCACACTGTCACAAGTCGTAACCGTCCTGACCCATGATCTTAGATGTTGCCAGGCCGTAAAGCTCCAATAACCGTTGCCTCAATATCCCCGTCTATATGGCAACAAATGTTTAATAAGTGCACCAGCATCTAAGTTAGATATATAGAAATATATCTAGAAAATTGTTTTGGTTTTGGAAATTTGATTTTTTCATCGGACTATGCAGCTTTAATTCAATTTGATCCTACATATTCAACATACATACAGGTGAACTCACTAAGCATGTGTGACTACATAGAAGGAATACTAAGTAAATTTAATAGAACCTGTAATTATTGCAAGCCGATCTTGTCCAGCATTTTGGTATTGCACACCAAAATTAATCTTGCACGTTTTCACTTCAAATATTTCCAAAGTTAATCTCTTATCATAAAAGTTACTTCACATCAAAGGAACGTGGATTATAAGGCTCAACTTAATATATTATTACTCTAAAGGATATACCAGGAATTCAAAGCCGTCGGATTATGCAGCTTTGAGTATGTATGATTATCTGGCAAGGATTTTCTACCTTAGCTACCATTACTAGGACAGGACAAGCAGCAATGGAGTGAAGTAGCCCAATTGAAATTCCCCCTGTTTAATCAAGAAATCTAATAAAAGAACATTAAAATATATTATTTAAAAAATTTAACATTGCTTTATAGAATCTAACCTGTTCAATATACAATGCTTTCTTTATATCTAGTAACATTCGTTTCTTTAATTTGAACATTATGACAGTTGCACCAATTCAAATTCAAAAGCCACTTGTTATATATGTGTTATATATTGATCATGGTTTGATAAGCCTTATCTTAGCTCAGCTCAAACCCTATCTGTAAATTTGGAGGCGGCAAGAGAGACAAGCAAGGCAAATCACTTCTGTACATATCCTCACCAGGAAGGTCAATCCTCTTTACATAATCTACTTATACATACATATCTTTCTGCTGATTGTCGAATAGGGATTAATGGTCATCTAAACAAAGGAATACCACCGTATCAATGCCTCAATACCGACGGTTATGTGGTCAGAGGATGGGACAAAATCCCAATAGCTGCAATAGCTGCAGACGGCGGGACTTGGTGGAAAATTCCATTGAGGGGAGCGGGGCGGGGGGAGGTAGAGTTTATAGAACAGCCAGCTGATTCAAAATGCATTGGTTACAGTGGCATACATAGTCCAATGGTTTTTTGAGGATGTCCCATTTCTTATTTAGATACATATATATGACTGATTGTTATGATCTACTTTACTCTAATTTGAGTAACTTCTATTTTACATAATTATCTTTTTAAATATCTTAATTGAAGATATATAAAGTTAATGTTCACGTGCACATCAAAATGCTAGTCATCTTAAGCTTCCTCGATGACATATTAAAGTTGACTTAATATTCCATCTTTGTAGCAATAATGATTATTGAGTGCACCAGTCATCATCATCATGCTGTCGGTCGCGATGCGACAAAGACTGCTTTCATTACTTGACTGCCGCTCTCCATTTTTGTGCGGTTGTACATTTCATGAAAGCTGCCTGCAAAAGTGTTGAAGTGCTGCTGGCTTTTGCAAGTTACCAGTGGCACTCTCTCGGGGAGCAAATAGAGGTTTCACACCGGCAAGAACGTGTCCAGACAGTGCACCAGTACCTAAGTTGAATATGTGGGATTAAATCTTCATCAGTGTTTTGGTTTGGAAAATGTGATGCTTGCATCAGACTATGCCGCTTTTAACCTTGGTAAAGTAGGCCTATCCATTTTTATCAAAGCGTACTGCGAAAGTTGTCAAGTGAAAATTATTTCTTGGGGAGTCCTGTAATGTACTTCTTTTTTTACCAACTATTGAACTGTCATAACTACCTGTTGTTTGTTTTTGTGTGTTTTTTTTTTTACACATGTGCAAAGAGACATTGTGGGAATGATTGTTGGATTTGTTTAATCAGTTAGTTTGTAAGCAGCACACTTGGTCCAGAAGGAGATGGATGTAACACACTGACGTAATATCCTGATAGGAATTTGATTACTGAGTAGGTTATCCACTCACTGGAACCCGACTCCTACTGAATTCCACTCAGGTGTTGAGCTCCACTCATGGGTTGCCTTCCACTCATGTGTTGACTTCCACTCATGTCTTGACTTCCACTCATGTATTGCCTTCCACTCATGTGTTGACTTCCACTCATGGATTGCCATCGACTCATGGGCTGCCTTCCACTCATGTGTTGCCTTCAACTCATGTGTTGCCTTCCACTCATGTATTGCCGTCGACTCATGGGCTGCCTTCCACTCATGTGTTGCCTTCAACTCATGTGTTGCCTTCCACTCATGTATTGCCTTCCACTCATGTGTTGCCTTCCACTCATGTGTTGACTTCCACTCATGAGTTGCCTTCCACTCATGTGTTGACTTCCACTCATGAGTTTTTTGTGTGTAGATTAGTTGATTAAGCAGGGGACATTTCAATCATGGCCGATTGGTCTTCCCCTCAATCCACTGCTCCTTGCCCTATTCGAATAATGCTGAGCACCATGCTAGGAAGCGACAAGTATCAATTTTTAAGTCATTGGTTTGACTTGACCAGGGTTCCATCCCACAATCTACCACAAGGGAGACTGATGCTCTAACTCATTCGGCCATCCCGTCTGGTTGCCTTCCACTTATGGGTTGCTGTCTACTCCTAGGCTGCCTTCCACTCATCTGTTGCCTTCCACTCAAGTGTTAAGTTACACTCATGTGTCCACTCATCGGGGTTGCCTTTCAGTCATGTGTTCTCATGAGTTGCCTTCCATCCATAGGTTTACTTCCACTCCTCGGTTGCTTTCCATGGATCAATTGTCTTCCACTCATGGGTTGCTTTCCACTCATGACTTGCCTTCCACTCATGTGTTGCCTTCCACTCATGTGTTGCCTTCCACTTATGGGTTGACTTCCACTCATGGGTTGACTTCCACTCATGGGTTGACTTCCACTCATGGGTTGCCTTGCACTGATCGGTTGCCTTCCAGTGATGTGTTAAGTTATACTCATGAGTTCCCTTCAACTTATGGGTTGCCTTCCACTCATGTGTTGACTTCCACTCATAGATTGGCTTCTACTCATGGGTTGCCTTCCAGTCATGGGTAGCCTCCCACTCATGTTTGATTTCCACTCCTGGGCTGCCTTCACTTATGGGTTTGCTTTCCACTCATGGGTTGCATTCCAGTCATGTGTTAAGGTACACTCATGAGTTGACTTCCACTAATAGGTTGCCTTCTACTATGGGTTGCCTTCCACTCATGGGTTGCCTTCTACTCGTGAGTTACTTTCATGTGTTGACTTTCACCCATATGCCAACGTCCCCGCATCTGTTGACTTCCACTCAAATTGTCAAACCCAACATACTTAGCTAAATTTGATCATACATATCCAACTTAGATACTGGTGCACTTATTAACTATTTATTGCTACACAGAAGGACATACTAAGTCAATTAAATAATTAAAAACCTGTTACCACTGAAGCATATGGGGTCAGAGTTTTGATAATTACCCCAACATTATTGTTTCATGTTTACACTTCAAATATCTCCAATGTTAGTCATTTGACCGGGCACGGTGGCCGAATCGGTAGAGCACAGGCCTTGCGTGCGGAAGATCGGGAGTTCGCAAGTTCGGTTCCCGGTCGAGTCAAAGTAATGACTTAAAAATTGATACTTGTCGCTTCTTAGCCTGGTGCTCGGCATTATTAGGATAGGACAAGGGCTGGTTAGCTCAGTGTCAGGATAATGTGACTGAGTGGGATATGGGGGTCATGGTGCGGGCGGCCTGATTTCCCATTGGGGCAGCACTATAAAATTGCCATGGGTGTGTACTGTCACAAGTCGGTACCCGTCCTGATATGACCTTAGATGTTGCTAGGACGTAAAACAACAACAAACAAACGAACAGCTAGTCATTTAAAATCAAAGTTATTTCAAACTAAAGTATGGTACATTATAACAACGAACCTGATATATTTATCTAAAATAAAATGACGGAAATTCAAAATCATCGGACTATGTCACTTTAAGATTCGTGAGCCTCTTAAGCCGTGTTCACACGGGCAATGTAAATCGATTCGTAGAAAGCGACTTGCCTAGTTCGCCTCACATTTCGCGTGTGAACGCACGTCTGATGCGGATTAGGGCTGATTCGACTCACGTGATGCGGATCCTGTAGACCACCTAAGCGAGGTAGTCTACGTGAATCGATTCCTGTGATGCGGATAATTTTGCCCGTGTGGACGCAACCGACTTACGTGATGCGGACTAAGCACGTCGATATATACTATAATTTGGTCTATGAAAACTGCTAGATGTGCACATATATTTTTTTCCTCATTTATTTTTAGGGTTTCACTGCCCAGCAGAAGTTTTGACCGTTCCAAACCAATACGATTCATTAAATACATATCTAGGTCGAACCACACTCTCTGGTGCCGCATCGTCGAACCCAAAATGGCGCTGGTTAGTCTGTACTTGCTCATGCGCAGATATCCACTTCCGCATTAAACCGATTAAAAACACGGCCCGTGTGAACGCGAAACACTTTCGGTCTAATTCGCCTCACCTGATTCGATTTGTCTGATTCGCCTCACATTTTGCCCGTGTGAACACGGCTTTAGTTCGGATATCATCTACCTCGACCACTTCTTCATCTCAGTCGACTTTGATAGAAAGGTAATTAAAAGGGTCAATCTAAACCACATCAAACACTCTTCTTCCTTCCGAACAGAGCGTGACCTGGGAGGGTGGCTTCCTGTAGCTGAGGCGACGGTGTGTGTTCGTGTGTGTGCAGGTGGCTGGCCTTGGGAGTTATTGATTGGGTGAGGGAGCAGTGTGTGTTGGGGTGTTGGGAGTGAAGGTGTGGGGGAAAGGCCGGTGTGTGTGTGGCTGTAGGAGTGAGGGTGTGTAAGGGTTGTTTGTTTGTTGGGGTTTTATGTCCTAGCAACATCTAAAGTCATCAGGACGGGTACCGACTTGACAGTGACAGTGTGCACTCATGGAAACTTTATAATGCCGCCCCCAAGATCCCATCCAGTCACATTATCCTGATACTGAGCTAACCAGTCCTTGCCCTATCCCATTAATGCCGAGCTCCAGGCTAGGTAACGACAAGTATAAATTTGGTAAGTCATTGATTTGACTCGGCCAGGTTTTTTAACTCTCAACCTTCGACATGGGAAGCCCCCCCGCCCCCGCTCTACCGATCCGCTTCAGACACCGCACCGCGTCTGGATGGGTGGGTAGGAGAAAGACCGGTGTGTGTGTCTGTTGGGGGGATTGGAGTGGGGCTCTGAAGCTCTGAAGCCACATGACTGCACCATGCCCCCACTTGGTGGTGGGCACGATGCCTGGACGTTGATTTCAGGGCAGCTCGTCAATAACTCCTCGTCGCTATTATGTAGTAGCCGGGATCTAGGGTTCAGCCGGGTGTAATGAGGCTGGTCCTCCGATCAAATGACTTCTCTTACCACCTTCTCATCACTCACACAGACACACACACACGTACATACACACACATCCCGCTCACACTGAACCCATGTGTAATGAGGCTGGTACTCCGATCAAATTACTTCTCCCCACCCCTTCTCATTTCACATGACCAGACATGATGGCCAAATTGGTAGAGCTCAGGCTTCCGGTGTGGAAGATCAGGAGTTTGAAACCCGATCGAGTCAAGCCAGTCACTTAACAAATTTATGCTTGTCACAACCTAGCCCGACACTCGGCATTAATAGGCTAGCACAAGGGACTGGTTAGCACAGTATCAGGATAATGTGACTGACTGGGATATCGGGTCATGGTGCTGGTGGCCTGGTCTCCCAGTGGGGCAGCACTATAAAGTCGTCATGAGTAGACTGTCATGCCATTTTGTGGCATGTAAGTTGAAGCTGAGACCCGGTGCACTGCGTAACAGCTTCAGTAAGAGACCAGTTACGCATATTGGAACATCGCAGAACATGGCTGACATTTAAGCCATTCACGTTATGGCGACTGGGAATAATAATAATCTGTGTGCACACACATAGTTGTGTACGTGTATCGGCGGATGTCAAATTAGTTTGGGCAAGCATGCCAAAAATCTGACACCATAGGCTTCCGCAGTAACAGGTTATATTAAATTGACTCAGTATTCCCTTCTATGTAGAAACAAATGTTTAATAAGTGCATCAGCATCTAAGTTACTTATGTAGAATCAAATCTAGATAGTTGTTTTGGTTTTGAAAATTTGATGTTTTCATCGGACTAGGCAGCTTTAACAAATAAAACAAAAGAACAAAATATACATAGGGGACATGCCCCGGAAGGTTCTGACAAGAAAATCTAACTATATGCAGCAGACCTTGCCTTTAATGAAAATATATACTCTGGTAGAGATTAAAATCGACGATTCAAACTGGTGCAAACCACGTCTAAATTCAACGCTGGGTCCCAATATTGATTTATTTTTAGAAAGTTAAATAGTGTGGAGAATAATCATGAATAAGTTCTGCTTTGCAAGTTAATATCTTATGTAAGGCATTTGCAACGTGGTCTTGAGAGGTCGCACAGTTTTAGTTTTCCAGTAGAAGACGCACTTGTTCCGTGCCATTTTGCAATGCATCTGGTATATATATGTCATGGGGGTGATGAAAATGGGAAATACTGTGCCAAGAGCGGGACCCGAACCCACATCTCCTTGCATTCCGGGCCAGTGTGCTAACCATTACACCACCTAGGCTCCCTGATACCAACACACTACCCACGCCTACCTGTCTATGCGGCTCCTTGCCTGAGAGGTCAGTGCAGACCACTACACTCGTCCCCTGGAATTGTAAGTCTTTAATACTTACAATTACATACATACAGGCAGTGCACTTAGACATACACAGGGAAGGTTCAACAACCATACAGCGCGTAGCTTGTACAGGATCCTGGCCACGGCAACCAGTGTCATGGGGGTGATGAAAATGGGAAATACTGTGCTTAGAGCGGGACCTGAACCCACATCTCCTTGCATTCCGGGCCAGTGTGCTAACCATTACACCACCTAGGCTCCCTGATACCAATACACTACCCACGCCTACCTGTCTATGCGGCTCCTTGCCTGAGAGGTCAGTGCAGACCACTACATATATATATATATATATATATATATATATATATATATATATATACATATATATATATATATATATATATATATATATATATATATGTTGAGACAACAAGAAGGCATGGCATCCTTAACTGTGAGCCTGCCCTCGTCAGGGTAATAACCAGTGCCGGGCAGACAAGTGCAGTCAGCTCGGCGCTTACTGCCTCGGTAATGAGGCGCTCCCCTGGTGGTGTTACTGTATAAGTAATGAAGGTAACAGCCGTGTGCCTGTGCCCTGCTCCCCCCCTGATTACCCCCACCCTGTGCCTGTTTACTCAGGTGACCAGCGCTGAGCTGCTCCTGGGTGTGATGTTAGGTTGACACAATGAGGTGCTCTAACCACGTAATTAGCCTAGTGTGTGTGTGTGGGTGGGTGCGGAGGGAGGGGGCGGGGGGGGGGAGGGTGGAGGTGATCCGCTTTCAGCTAAGTCAGGTAGATGGCCACATGCAGCCTACCCCGGGAAGACCCCGCCGGAGCCTCGCCCCTTGTCAGTGCCCGTCAATCATGCCCCCGCCCTCCCGCCCACCTCACCCTGGTCTCTCCGCCCGTCCGTCACTCAGCTCCCCGCCCAGTTCACCTAAGTCTCACAGCCCGCTCATCACGTCCCCATCCATCTCACAAGTCTTACCTACACATGGTAAAATGGTATATATTACTTTATTATTTGTAAAAAAAACACTCTCTAACCGACCACCTCCACAGATCGACCCCCGTCTTTATCAATCGCTTTATTTGGATCCCAAACGATAGCCCATATAATACAAGTGTATGATTTATTTTTAACTCCCTAAACTGATCACCTCCCTAAATAGACCATTTAAATTCGGTGTCACGGTCGGTCGATTTAGAGAGGTTTTACTATATATACTATATATTAAGCCCTATTTTATCATTGCCAATGTAGCTCCTGCCTTTCCGCCCAAACCTCCCCAACACCCCATTCATTCTGGGTTATCGCAGCCCATCTCACTGGCAATGGGAAGGACTGGCAATCTTTAATGATCTAACCTCGCCCTTCTCCCTCAGTCCACCTCCCACCAACCCCACTTACCCCTTTACCCCCTCCCCATAACCCCTCAGCCCCCCCCCCCCCGCCCCCCTCCACCACCCCACGGATAGCTCTCCACGCCCCGTTCACACAGGCGTCTGAGGAGTCGCTCTGTCAGAGTAAATGGGGGTTGTGGGAGTTCGGGGTGGGCACAAGAACCTGCCCTTACATGGCTCCGTGAGAGTGTACATGGTGGTCATCACCATGTGTGTATTTATCTAGGACAAGAAGCCCATGGTTTTCCTGATAACATACAGGTTTTTGCTGACCATGCATGTCAGAGCTCCATGCCTGGGAGTGTTCATGCGACGAGACCCGTGTTTGTGGGCAGCTACATGTGTGGGCAGCTACACACATATGTGTGAGGGCAGCTACACTCATATGTGTGGGGAACTACATTTGTGAGGGCAGCAACACTTGTTTGTGTGGGCAGCTACATATGTGGACAGCTACACACGTATGTGTGAGGGCAGTTACACCCATATGTGTGGGAAACTATATTTGTGAGGGCAGCAACACTTGTTTGTGGGGGCAGCTACATATGTGAGGGCAGCTACACTCATATGTGTGTGAAACTACATTTCGAAGGGTAGCAACACTTGTTTGTGTGGGCAGCTACATATGTGGGCAGCTACACACGTATGTGTGAGGGCAGCTACACCCATATGTGTGGGAAACTACATTTGTTAGGGCAGTTACACCCGTGTGTGTGGGCAGCTACATATGTGGAGGCAACTACACACATGTGTGGCAACTACACATGTGGCTGGTCAAGTACACATGTGGGAGAAACTGCACATGTGGGGGAAACTATAAATGTATTGGATCAACTATACATGTGTGGGGAAACTACACATGTGTGGGGGAAACTACATGTGTGATCAACTAACATGTGTGGGATCGTGGACTACACAGTGGCGACTACATGTGTGGGGGCACCAACTAGGACAATATCGTGTGGGGACAACTACACATGTGTGGGGACAACTACACATGTGTGGGGACAACTACACATGTGTGGGGGAAACTATAAATGTATTGGATCAACTATACATGTGTGGGGAAACTATACATGTGTGGGGACAACTACACATGTGTGGGCGGCCACTACATGTGTGGGGGCAACTACAGATGTATGGGGCAACTACACGTGTAAGGGCAACTACACATGTGTGGGGGGAAACTATGAATGTATGGGAGCAACTATGCATGTGTGGGGCAACTATGCATGTGTGGGGTAAACTACACATGTGTTGGGGAAAATACACATGTGGGGGAAACTATAAATGTTGGGGTCATCAATGCATGTGTGGGGGCAACTACACATGTGTGGGAGCAATTATACCCGTGTGGGGGTAACTCACATGGGGGGGGGGGGGGGGACGTCAGGTCAACTGAACTTGTTCCATGTTAAACGCCATTGACATTCTCTCTAATTTATTTCATAACTACTACTACTACTACTACTACTATTATTACTCCCGTCCTGATATGACCTTAAATGTTGCTATGACGTAAACCAACAACAAACTACTACTACTACTACTGCTACTGCTACTGCTACTACTACTACTACTACTACTACTACTCAGTACTGCTATTACTACTAGAAGTAGTAATAATGTAGACTAAATATAGCGCGTCTGCTGCAATTATCTCCGTAAGAAGAAGACAATATTTCTTGTTTTAACTGGCTTTAATGTTCTGGCTGTCGGCCTTCGTGGAAGAGCGTTGTTTCCGTTGTGAAATTGGTGCGGATCGGATGTAGGGTCTGGCCCTTTCATGTTGTCGTTTGGTGTTAGGTGTGGATCGGTGGAGCTGTGGTTTGATCCCGTTAGATACAGCCTCATACTGACGACTAATGGCCCGTGCATTAAGAGGATTCAGCGAGGCTTAGACTAAATAGACACACTGACGAGTTTTATGTAGCGCGCAGGGTAGATTCTACCAGGCTCAACATAACCCCAACATTAAAGTTGCATAGTCCGATGGTTTTGAATTTCTGTATTTTTTCTGAGATAAATATATTAGAACGATCACTAGTATCTACTTTACATTATTAGTTCAAAGTTACTTTTATTTTAAATGGGCAACTTTTTAGATATTTTGAGTGCAAACGTGGTGGCGTGGTGCAGTGGTGTCCCGGCGGTGGCACTGCGTTCTTGGGGCCCACAGTCCTGTACCTCTGTCACCGGTGATCGAAGTGGGAACCGGTGTCCTCAGCAACAGGGCCATGGGCAGCGCAGCGCGTTGGTCCTCCAGGCCCCCGTCGCAGGGTCGGCAATCCATGGCCAGCAAGCTCCTGGACCAGAGTGTAATTGGTGGGGTAACGTTTTTAGTGTCCACAGCCCCAGCACCCACTCCATCGGTGATCGAAGCGGGAACCGACGTTGTGGGGGCAGGGGTCGAGGCTGTCACACCCGGTGTATCCGGGACCGCACCGGACTCCCGGTGTGGGTGCAGTGTCCAGGACCTCACGGGGCTCTTGGTGTGGGCGGGTTTTAGTGGGTTGTGTTTTTTTATGTGTGCTTTTTTGTTGTTTTTGTGGCCGATACTTCACGGGGCTCTCGGCCTGGGGATGTGTTGTGCTGAGCCCTGGCGGGGTGTGATCCAGGGGTGGTGGGTTGGTCGGGGTTAGTTTCCTCCCGTTATTTTAGCTTTGGATTTGTTTGGGACCATGGAGGCCTTCCTGATGGGACCTCCAGGGGCTCCCTGATGGGACCTTGTGGGGCTCCCTGATGGGACCTCACGGGGCTCCCTGATGGGACCTCACAGGGCTCCCTGACGGGACTTCACGGGGCTCCTTGATGGGACCTCATGGGAGACTTCTCCGAGACGACTCGCAGGCGTACCCTGAACGGAAATAAGCCAAAAGGCGTCTCCCGAGACGTCTCAGAGTCGTCTTCGAGGCGTACCCTGAATGCGGCCCTGGATTTGAGGTCCTGGTGGTGGGTTCACTGTCAAGCTGAAAAGGCTTTGAAGTTGACACTTCAGACGATTCAATCTACATCTAACACCGACGCATGCAGATCCTATCGCAGTAACGTGAAGCGCCAACTTTTCTTAGGTGTCAGATAAGGCCTAAGAAGAGGTGAGCAAGTTCATTCTGTGTATCCAATTTAAAACTGACTTGATTAGGTAAGCCACTAAGTCTGGGGTTTTTGTGTTCATAGCAAACTAATTAAGTGGAGTCCAGTTGGCTCTACTCTGATAAAAGGAGACTGTAGACCTATCGTAAAAATAAAATCGAATTATGCATACTTATACGTCAAGTTACTTATCAGTTAATGGGCCAAATCCCCACCTATATATTACTATCAGGTGCTTATACTTAAGTCACATTTCAGTTGCTTTAACATGTGCACTTCTTTTGTATGTATATATCAATTATATATATTATTATATTATGTTATTATATATATATTTTTTTCTTTTTCTGTTGTTGAAGATTTATACTGCCTATCATGGATAAGACTGAATAGGCTTGTTTTCACCATTAGACAGTTTGTCGATAGAAAGCCCGAGCCTACACTTTTACCGACCCAAGGGATTTTTAACCTCCCACACCACATAGACATGGTATGAGAGCAACTGGCCTTTGATGTCACTGTAAGTTATACACAGCGGTGGAAATCCAAATTGGCAGAGATGGGGGGCATGGGGAATCGAACCACCGACCTTCAGGTTAGGAGTCCGACCTAGAAAAAAGTCAGACACTCTAACCACTCCATCACAGAGAACAATATTACATATTATATATTATTATAGATTATTATAGATTATTATAGATTATTATATACAAATACTATATATCATAAACATTGTA
>CM059186.1:54947907-55202907 GCA_030323885.1 Branchipolynoe longqiensis | reverse complement strand
TGATGATGATGATGATGATGATGATGATGATGATGATGATGATGATGAAGTGTACACTCTGCGTGCGTAGACAATTGTCCCAGTAGAGTCTAACTGAAATGTAGTTTTGTTCCTGCAGCTATTTATTAAGTACCGGAAATTATCTCTTATTTTTTTATGAGTTTTAAATTGTTCTCTCAACTGGAAATGGGCCGATTTCGCACGGCACTAGTATTATTGGATGAGCCAGAAGTCATAAAGTAGCACAGCTGTAATAACTAAAAGGCTAGCTACACTGACTTTACTGAACTCAATTACTGCTGACTGTCCAACAGGCATGCATTGATTACCTGGTGTCAGAGCGCCCTCTAATACCTGGTTGCGGCGTTAATTAATGAACAGGCTAATCAGCTTTTCATTTGGATTCAATCAAACTGCCCTGGGCTAATCATCCTAGCTCACAGGGTGGACGCATCTGCCAGGTGACCACCTCATCTTGGTGAAACTGTAAGATGACGCGCTCTGCCCTTTCCAGTGGGTACAGTCAGTGGCGGTTACAGTGTGCAGGCGTGGTGGCGCCACCATCGGAGCTGGGGTGGGGCAGGCTGGAGCAGTAGATGATTAGGACAGACTCCATCAGACCATGGAGCTGAATGAGTGATGAGGGAAAGGAGGAATATTCTGGGTTATTATACTTGTATAATTCTTATACACCATATATATATATATAGTTGGTATGATATTATACAGATATAAATCTTCGGCTGGAGGTATTATTTATTTAACCAATGTTCTACTTGATTATTGTAATTAATTATGAACCAATGTGTTACCTGCTAGGCTGCCTACTCATAAGCTACAGGACTTCAGGGCTACGATGGCGCCACCACCGGCGTTTTCTGGTACTTGAGAGCCAACTGCGGCCTAAGCACTATGCGCTAAAAGTTATATATATATATATATATAATATATGAAGACTTCAGGTGAAAAAAACGACAAATCCGTTTGAGTTGTTCTCTGTAAAATAGAATTTGCTGTTGTGCTTTACACGTAAAGTCTATCAATTTCATATTGGGTAATATATATAGGGTTATATAGGAGATGTGTTGGTTTCTGCGGGGGGGGGGGGGGGGGGGGGGGGGACAACAAGATTTGATTATCGGAATGGTGGCTCCTTCAGGTAAAACCTGGTACTACCAATGGTAATTGGTAGTAATGGTTTCATTTCGGCATAAATGGTGTCAGTTTTTGCACCTGATGTTTGTTTGTTGTTGTTTTACGTCCTAGCAACATCTAAGGTCATATCAGGATGGTTACCGACTTGTGACAGTGCGCACTCATGGCAACTTTATAGTGCTGCCCCACTGGGAGACCAGGCCACCAGCACCATGACCTGATATCCCACTCAGTCACATTATCCTGACACTGAGCCAATCGGTCCTTGCCCTATCCTAATAATGCCGAGCGCCTGGCTAGGATTAGGAAGCAACAAGTATCAATTTATAAGTCATTGGTTTGACTCGACCAGGTTTCGAACCCGAACACATGGTCTACCAACACGGGAGACGTACGCTCTAACTCATATGGCCATCCATATCTCATTATATATATATAATGAGGCGAGGTTGTGTTTGCGGGTGTGACTCTGTAATTTGCTACCTTACAGTACAGCCTCTCCCACATTTGCTTGGACTTAGCTGAGATTTTGCTTTTAGCTTTGGTTCTGATTCTGGTCCTGTCCACTGAATGTTGACCTTGATTATAGAAGGTGCGACTTTCCACAACTGAGGGACCGGATGGGGAGGGGGGAGTCGAACACTGTTCTTCGTCCATCTTGGTTGTTCCATTTTATTTGAGATGGAACCTTGCGGATGATACCTGGCGTGACTACCATTTAGGGTTTTCATTCCCGTGTGCACGTGTTGACCCGCTAGGTCCTCCGAACTCCTGACCTTGAATGTTGCGTTTCCAACATAATGAAGCTGATTCAAAATTGACACCCAAGTCTCACGCCTACTTTACACCACTTGACCTGCCACTATTTGTATGTGGACATTGATTGCCAAATGAGTTCAGCGCCCGCCTCCCATTTTGGTACATTGTGGGATTCCATCCCCTGGTCGAATCACACCAATGACTTAAAAATGTATATTTGTCGCTACCAAGCCTGGTGTTCGTCCTTACTAGGATAAGGTGAGAAGCAGTGGAATGAGGGCGACCAATTGTCTATGATTGAAATTTACCCTGCTTAATCAACTAATGTACAGTAAAACTCTTTAAATCAACCGAGCATAGGACCGACTTTAAATGGTCCATTTATAGAGATGGTTGGTTTAGGGAGTTTAACATTTTTTTTATAATGGTATTGTATGTGCGATTGTTTGGAACCCAAATAAAGCGATCGATATAGGGGAGTGGTCGATCTGTGGAGGTGGTCGGTTAGAGAGGTTTTGCTGAACTATATACTGGCCAATATTAACTGTACGTGATACATTGCGTGACCTTACTATAAAAAGGTTCTATCTGACAAAGTGACCAAATTGGTGTTATGGATATAAAAATGTTCCATCAACAAAAGGCTATCATGCAGAGTTGCACAACTGTTTCTCAACTGGTATATTAAAAATAATATTGTTCTATCTGCTTTGCTCTCATGCAGTTACACAGCTTCAGACCTCATTATCTCGAAAGCACCATTTTGTCAGATAGAACCTTTTTATAGTAAGGTCGTGATTGGTCAATTTGCATCATGGGAGGTAGACTGAACAAAACCGTAACTCTAACCCCAACCTCAACCATAAGCATAGCCAGAACTCCAACTCCCGCTATAGCAACCCCTTTGCCATAGCGGTGCCTTTAAGGCTTTGGGAGGGCGGGTTGCTGATGACTACTGTCCAATGCGGTTGGGAGAGGCATGCACGGACGTTACTGCACGCGACGACACAAGAGTCATCGCACTAATTGCATCCCTAGCTGACCACCATGGTGAGTGCAGTGCTGTCCTGTCCACCTGTCCACCTGTCCACCTGTCCACCTGTCCACTACACCTTAAAGCTGCATAGTCCGATGGTGTTGAGTTTCTGTAATTTTTCTGAGATAAATAGATTAACCTGACCGTTATAATCAACCTTACTTTAGCTTCAAGTCCTGTTTATTTTAAACAGTTATGTTTTGAGATATTTGAAGTGCAAACATGTCAAATTAGTTTTGGCAAGCGTGCCAAAAATCTGACACCATAGGCTTTAGCAGTAACAGGTTCTATTAAATTGCCTCAGTATTCCCTTATATGTGGCAACAAATGCTTAATACATCCATCAGTATCTAAGTTAGATATGTAGAATCAATTCCAGATAATTGTTTTGGTTTTGAAAATTTGATGATTCATCGGACTATGCAACTTTAATGTGGGCGTAGTGAGGGAACTGAGTGAAGCAGACAGTTCGCAATCCCGTCAACAGGTGGCCAAGAGCCCATTCATAGAAACTGTCACTATCAGGGATTGTTACTGTAGTGGTCTGCACAGACCTCTAAGGTGAGCCACATAGACAGGTGGGGGTGGGGGGTGGACAGGGTGATGACATCAGGGAGCCTGGGTGATGTAATGGTTGTTAGCACACTGGCCCGCGGATGGCAAGACGTGTGGGTTCAAATCCTGCTCTACACGCAATATTTCCCATTTTCATCCCACAGCGCTGACCGACGACACTACCAATGATGGTGAGAATATACATATATATATATATCATATATATTATATATATATTATATATATTATATATATATTATATATATATATATAATACACGATTTTAAAACATATCCATTTGTGATTAGGTGGAATGATTTCAGAGGGGTTTAAGCCGACAGCCTGAGGCCCGTTTGTAATCAATTCGCCGACCCTATTATGATACTTACACGTATGAGCAATTGTGTCTTTAAAAAGAAAATGTATTGCAAATGTAGAGGGCTATGCTATTCGTTATGAAGCCATATTCTGGTCACTTCATACCGACCCACCCAGGGGGCAGGTTATGGACTAACACGTGTACATATATGCATAAACAATATCTGTACTCATAGAGGTGGAAAATGAATTCACCAAAATCCAGCAACCGGAAACGGAAATAGCCCGATATGGGGGCCGCCATTTGTATATTCATGTTGAATAATATATATTCATGTTGAATTAAAATCCAGCAAAAGGAAACGGAAACGGAAATAGCTCGTCGAACTTCACTACGCAGCAAGCAAGCTGGACGACAGTGATTGATTAATAATATAAGATACAAGATAAGATATTTATTTATTTCCACATAATCATTGTACATACAAGCTGATAGTTGTATTAGTAATATTTCATGTTGAATCGCATAATAAATCAATAATTCTCCGAGCGTTTATAGCCTGTGGGCTTAACGCCTTAAAGCTGCATAGTCCGATGAAAACATCAAATTTTCAAAACCAAAACAATTATCTAGGTTTTATTCTACATATCTAACTTAGATACTGCTGCACTTATTAAACATTTGTCCCCACATAAAAGGGAATACTGAGTCAATTTAATATAACCTGTTGCTGCAGAAACCTAGCTTGCCAACATTAATGTTGCACGTTTGCACTTCAAATGTCTCAAAAGTTAGCCATTTAAAGTAAAAGTTACTTCAAACTAAAGTAAGGTAGATTATAATGACCATCCTAACATATTTATCTCAGAAAATGACAAACTCAAAACCATCGGACAATGCAACTTTAACGACGCTCCGCCGCAGAGTAACGCACGCCGAATCGAGTCGCCCGGGTCGTGTTAATCGAATACGGCCCTGGGTTATATGCGTAAGCGGATCAATTTTTCCGGTTATGCACTCACTGAACTAATTGTTAAGACAGGGCTTAGATCATCTTGGGCAGCTTGTATGACGTCATTCATAGTCAGTGATATAGGCACATATATGGGGTCATATGGCCACTCTAAGTGAGAAGTGACTGCCGATTTTTGGAGAAGGGTCCACAGCGAGGAAAGGAGCAAAAACTGGTGACCACTGGGTCATATTGAGCATACCCTTGCAGGAATAGTTTCCCATTCTTTAAGTCCTGATATTGTGTGATTTAAAGAGAAGTTGATGTAGATAAATTAAAAATATACTTCAAGCACTTTAATCTGTGCAAAAGATACATATATATGTGTAACTATGTCTGAACAAGAAACTACTAAAAACGTTAATGGGATCTTTCCATAATTTGAGCCAATCAGAGCTGTTCTTTTCGATTGCAAATGGCCGCCCCTTATGGGTGCCGCCATTTGCAATATGTTATATCTGACCGTCGTTTCGGTGGAATAAAGTAATAATAAAGTAATAATATTGCATTTGTGCACCATGGTTATGCCAAATTGTTCTTTATTTCTTTTAATTTTGAGTAAAAATTCTATGGCAGCGAGCATTTGTTTCGATATATTATTAACCAATCGCTGACCCCGAATACCTTTCTAGCGGAAACAAGTTCAAACGAGTTCAACCTTGGCTGGTTGGGTCACAGCCGTGGCTGGTTGGGTCGCAGCCATGGCTGGTTGGGTCACTCCATAGAGCGCTGAATATGCTTATGGATTTTGTTTGTTTTGGGAAGGTTGTTTAGTATACATGTGTGTTGGGAGTTTATAGCAGAGACGACATGTCCGACGTGGTGTCCGCCAATGCCACCCCTTACACACATGCATGTCTGACAATGCCACCCCATACACATGCATGTCTGATGTGGTGTCTGACAATGCCACCCCATACACATACATGTCCGATGTGGTGTCTGACAATGCCACCCCATACACATACATGTCTGATGTGGTGTCTGACAATGCCACCCCTACACACATGCATGTCCGACATGGTGTCTGACCATGCCACCCCATACACATACATGTCCGATGTGGTGTCTGACAATGCCACCCAATGCACATACATGTCCGACATGGTGTCTGACAATTCCACCCCATACACATGCATGTCCGATGCGGTGTCTGACAATGCCACCCCATACACATCCCTATCCGATGTGATGTCTGACAATGCCACCCCTACACACATGCATGTCTGACATGGTGTCTGACAATGCTACCCCATACACATACATGTCTGATGTGGTGCCTGACAATGCCACCCCATACACATCCATGTCCGACGTGGTGTCTGACAGTGCCAGCCCCTACACACATGCATGTCCGACATGGTGTCTGACAGTGCCACCACATACACATACATGTCCGATGCGGTGTCTGACAATGCCACCCCATACACATACATGTCCGACATGGTGTCTGACAATGCCACCCCATACACATGCATGTCCGATGTGGTGTCTGACAATGCCACCCCATACACATCCCTATCCGATGTGGTGTCTGCCAATGCCACCCCTACACACATGCATGTCCGACATGGTGTCTGACAATGCTACCCCATACACATACATGTCCGATGTTGTGTCTGACAATGCCACCCAATACACATACATGTCCGACGTGGTGTCTGACAATGCCACCCCTACACACATGCATGTCCGACATGGTGTCTGACAATGCCACCACATACACATACATGTGTGATGTAGTGTCTGACAATGCCACCCCATACACATACATGTCTGACATGGTATCTGACAATGCCACCCCATATGCATACATGTCCAACATGGTGTCTGACAATGTCACCCCTACACCTACCACTCAACACCACCACCACCACCACCACCACTACCAATAAATTCATACTTGTTGCTACTGAGCCTGGCGCTCAGCATTACTAGGATAGGGCAAGGAGCAATGGAATGAGGAAGATCAATTGTCCGTGATTGTCATTTCCTTGGCTTAATCAATAACAAAAAACAAAAACAAAAAACTTTTTTTGCGTATGGCAAGAAAAAAAAGGCTTGGATCAGTTTTATTTAGATTCATGATCCGATAAATACCATGGTAGTACAGAGAGTGTAGAATAGGCTTGTTGGTAACAGCGATGCCATTAGAATAGTATAGCTTAAGTAACGACTTCACTGAGATTAACTTCTACTTATTATAAACCTTGCGGACGTGCCTCAGTGGGTGTTAAGAGCTGTTGTTTTTGGCACACCCTGTAGCCACATATAACGCCTACTGGTTAAAGTTGGGCTGCGAGCGTGTGAAATAGGAGGGTGTGTGTACAGTTTACACCTAATCCTCTCCTTTTTTTCTTTTTTCCTTTTTATTATCTTTTAATGGTCACTGATCCGAGCTTGATACTTTATAGCATTGCGTGCACTAACTTTAGACTGCCTTGGGTTGGGGGGGGGGGGGGGGGGAGAGAGAAAACTATGGTTACCATAGAGTAGTGTATTTATGGAACATTGCAAATGCTTTAATAATTAATAATCTTGTTGTTGCCGTTTCCCAATGATGTAATCTTATAGTTGATGTTGCTATTATTGTAATGGAAGATTTGTGTAAAATATCTGTTTGAACGCAGCTGATTATGATAGTTTCCCATTTCCGGTTATGTAATGATGACAATTATAGTGACGTTGTGGTGTGTTGTATGCTTTCAGGTAACATTGTGAGGAAGGAAGGAAGGAAGGAAGGAAAGAAGGAAAGAATACTGGAAGGAATGCCATGACACCATCAGACACTGTATGACCACCACCCGCCACTAGAGGGCGTAATGGGTTCGCTCACCTTCAGCGCTGAGGGCAGCAACGAGACGATCCTGTTGTATGACTATGAGAGCCTGCTGAACCTCTCCTTGTTCCGTCAGGACGATGAAGTATCTATGCGTGACATGCTTACTTACTACATCATGGGTGTGGGCGGCATGACAATCTGCTGCCTCGGGCTTGTTGGCAACATGGTGTCGCTGGTGGTGCTCACGCACCGCTCCATGCGCTCCTCCACCTATTCGTACCTATCTGCTCTTGCAGTCTGCGACTCGATGATGCTGTTGCTGACGATCATCCTCCTCATGAAGGATGTCAACAAGCCGGTGAAGGGCACCCCGCGGTGGGCGTGGGATGAGGGCATCTACCCGTACCTCTTTCCTTTTGTTCATCCGGGTGCCTTCACCTTCCAGGTGACCTCGGTGTGGCTGACATTAGCCTTTACAGTCGACCGCTACATCATGATCTGCCATCCATTCAAGTCAGAGCCCTTCTGCAGTGTATCACGCGCTCGAAAAGTCATCTGCAGCCTCTACATCCTCGCCTTACTTTTCAACCTGCCCAAGTTCTTTGAGTATGAGACTGTCGCCATCCACTTGCCGATGCAGAATGAGTCCAAGATCGGCTGGGACCTGACGGCCTTTGGGCGCAGCCAT
The DNA here is from genome assembly GCA_030323885.1 of Branchipolynoe longqiensis. Lineage (NCBI taxonomy): Eukaryota > Metazoa > Annelida > Polychaeta > Phyllodocida > Polynoidae > Branchipolynoe > Branchipolynoe longqiensis. The sequence goes on along the minus strand of CM059186.1, from coordinate 55,194,601 downwards.
ATCTTTCGCGAGTTGTACCACTCATGGTTCTACATCGCCTTTGTGTGCGGTGTGCCATTTATGGCGCTAGCCGTGCTAAACGGCTGCCTCATGCATGCCGTCCACCTTTCGCGGCTACGTGGCCGTGAGATCAACAGCGCTGAGAAGAAGCGCAATGATACGACGATTATGCTCATCAGTGTCGTCGTGGTCTTCTTCATCTGCCAGATGCCCGCGCTTGTGTCACGCACAATCTGGGCCTACGAGCCTGACCAGAAAGCATTCCACAGACTGCCGCTGTACACACTCAACGAAACTGGCAACCTGCTCATCATCACCAACTCCTCCATCAACATCGTGCCATACTACTTCTTTGGCCGGCGCTTCCGCCGGAACTTCTGGAAGCTCTTCTGCCGCTGCCTACTCGGCTATGAGAAGTTCCAGAAGTTGTCACGCTCCTTCAGTCTCACTGTCTTCGACCAGCGGAGGCCGAGCCAGGCCGGCAATAACTCGGTGCTCAACGAGAAGCCAACAAGCCCCTACTTGAGCAGTCAGGCTGTGCCAGCCGGCAAAGGCACCTTCCTGGCCCTGAGCAGCGACAACCAGGCGCAGTCCAGAGTGGACAGCGCTGAGAATTTAACCAAAGACAACAGTCCCGTCTATAAGAAGCTCACAGAGTTGGACACCCAGGTTAATGGGAACTGCGTAAATGGCGCAAGCGAGAAGGTATATGTTCAGTTGCTTGTGATGGACCCGAAGAACAAACCAGTACTTGGAAGCCCAGACGTGCTGTAAACTCTCAAAGTATTCTTTTCCCACTATTCCATTGTTACGGGGAATGAACAATTGCCCTACCACACACATATACATACAGACACACACACACACATATATATATATATATATATATATATATATATTATCGAGCACATATATATATATATATATATATGTATATATATATATATATATATATATATATATATATATATATATATATACTGTATTCTCGCAGGTTAACGCCCTGGACGTTTAAATTAGCAAATCACTGAAGTGGGGGTGAGCGTTTACCCACACATGGATGTTTAAGGGGTGGGGGTTTACGAAATATTGGCCAGGTGGGGGGGGGGGCGTAAACCCACACATGAACATTAACCCATGAGAATACGGTATATATATAATATATATATCTATTTTTTATTGTTGAACTGCATCCTTTGTTGGACCCGGTCCTAATAAGGAGACTTCGAACCCTAATTCTTAAAAGCTTGAACATTCCGTTGGAGTGAATTGCCAGTTTGGGCACCTTTACCAAAAAGTTGTGTCTTCAACTTCAAGTTGTTTGAATACCGCTGGCTCCGCGTTCTCTACTTCTCTTATTACGCAAAGGAACTGTAGTCCCAGCCTGTGGCCATTGCTGTCAATACATCCGTCTCGGGTAGTAGTTTTGTGCGCGTTGTTTTAGGCATGCGCATCGTGGTTTCAGTCGTGTTGACATGGTGGGGTGGAACGTGGTACTAGTAGTGACATACATTCTCCTGTTGTCCCATTATCACTATAATTGTATTCATGGAGCATATATGAAGGACCTAGCCATTATGATTATATATTATATATATTATATATATATATTATGTCATGGTTTCAATGCATATAGCATATCTACAGAACAGAGACTTCATGTTGTATATATTACTATTAGCAATGCTATATGTATATATTATGCTGTATATATAGCATATGTGTAGATTATAGGTGTCATGCTATTTATATATATATATATATATATATATATATATATATATATATATATATATATATATATATGTATCATGGTGTATGCATAGCACATCTGCAGAACAAATATAAAACATTAAAAAAAATTGGCGGTAAGTGAGTCAGGATAATGAGCAAGGCGAGATGGTGCCACTGTCGGAGCTGAGGAGAGTAGGTTTGAGCAGTAGATGAGTAGCCCGAGGCTCAACCACCCGATTACTGGTGGGTGTGTGTGAGGAGCGAATATAGAATTCCCGTTTTTTATACTCGGATAATTCTTATACAGCATATATATATATGTGATGTATAGCACATTATGCAAGTATAAAGATACTTGGGGAATTGTTATCTTATTGTTATACTCCGTAAGACCAAACACTGTACCGGTGGCACCACCTGCGGCTCTCCTCATCTCCACAAGATGTTGATAAGTGTCAGTCGCATCTACCTTTTGTTCTGCCTCTTATTGTACCTGAGCTATGTTTATATATATATCATGATGGCTATGCTCTGCAGATATGCTAATATACACATGTTGGTTGGTTGTGTTTTGTAGTTGTAGTGTTTATGAAGTGCTGCCAGAGAGGTGAAGTATGAATATTGTTTGGGTTATTCAAATGTTTAGCCATATTCATTACAGTTATTTATATATATGAGGCTGTCTCAAAGGGTGCTAAGTAATTTGGGACAAAACTTTGTCTATTGTAACGATCAACATACTATCTGCTTATGTATTTTCTCAGGATAAACTGATTTATGGTGTTTCATAATCCCAATAGAATACATATTAATTTGAAGCCAAATGTCCTTGTGCTTTCAGTGTAACCTTTTCTGTGCTATTTTGTGTGAATCGTTACATGGTTAATAAAAGGTTATCACCTTTTGAGCAGGCTCATATATGCTGTTATATGGGTGTACATACTATATAATGTAGATATACATATATGAATGTATATATAAGCTATATTGATGATGACGATTATGTTTTTCTAGTCAACAACACCCGAGTGTGCCACTTTCTACCATACCAAATTAGAGAGTTCTTTTCTTGTCTTTAGTTGCTATAAATTTAGCATTCCAACATATTAACCATTTCTGCTTTACTGGATTTTGTTATCTCTTGATGTCTGTAATATAGTTAGCAAAGAACGTGAAAGTTCAAACATGAACTTTTTGTGGTTCCTTCTACTCGATTGGAGGATCTGCAACTAAACTATGAACTCTTTTTATTTAGTGAACTAAAACGGTGTTAAGCATAAAGTGTTATTTTGGCTTTCTTACTAAATGTTAATATGATAAACACAATCATCTTGCTATAACTGTGTGTTGTTCGCGCTGTTCTTGTTGGATATTTATTATTAAGATTAAGAATGTGCTGTATCGGTTCTTATGAGGTATTTTCTATTAAAAGACAAACACAAAGAAATGGTATATTTTACATTCTTATTCGCTACGCGTTTTGTTTTTTGACATGATCCTTGATATTAATGATAAACTGAAGTTATAATTGTTGACCTTGATATTGTTCACGCGGTGTTACATAATATTCGATGTTACCATATGCCATGCATCTGTTGTCGGAATGTTATAAACATATGGGACAGTGTGCATAGCGTGGGACTCGAACCCATACCTCTATGAGTATAACCCGGGGTCGAGTTACATACCATTGACCCAACTAGGCTCCCCTAATAATTAATATAGCCAGTCTATTGAACCCTGTCCGTCTGTTTGTGTGGCACTTTACCTGGTGAGGTGAGAGGGCATCCCACTACATGTGCTACATGTTATATATTATCTGCTGACTGGGTCCGTCACGGCCTGTAAATAAACTTCAGCAATCCAATACTAGTGTCAGAGTTTTTGTCAGTATATTATTGCTAGCTATACTCTCAATGATAATGTAACCATTCGGGTGGTCTAAGCATCTGATCATCTGATTTCACCATGTATTAATTCCTTTTTGTTTGTTTGTTTGTTTATTTGTTCGTTTGTTTGTTTAACGACCCCCCGACCAAACGGGGTGGCTGAATGAGTAGAGCATCCGTCTCCTGTTTTGGGAGATCGGGAGATCCGAACCCATGAGTTTGTAGGTTCAAATCCTGGTCGAGTCAAACCAATAACTTAAAAATTGATACTTGTCGCTTCCTAGCCTGGCACTCGGCATTATTAGGATAGGGCAAGGACTGGTTGGCTCAGTGTCAGGATAATGTGACTGAGTGGGATATCAGGTCATGGTGCATGGTGCTGGCGGCCTGGTGTCCCAGTGGGGCAGCACTATAAACGTCACCCTGAGTGTGCACTGTCACAAGTCGGTGCCCGTCCTGATATGACCTTAGATGTTGCTAGGACGTAAAACAACAACAAACAAACAAATAACGACCTTCCAGCACAAAAGGTACAGATCTGTCTTAGGGGGCCATACAGTGGTTAAACATATGTATTTATTCCTTGCATGAGTGTTCAATCTATCTTAACAAAGTATTCATATTTCAGAAAGAGCAAGTGCATTGAACTTATAATAAGATATTTGAGATTGAGCCTATTACATAGTGCCCATCCTTATTAGACTGAGTCTGAGTACCCCGTGGTTTGCTATTTATGGTTCTGTGACGTCATACATTGAAGGATTCTAGCAATGGATCTTCATACGATAAGGGGTACTCAAAAGGTTTCAAATTTACTTTAAGTGGCATTGGGGTTTTCACTACTTTTCAAGTATCCAAGTATCCCCACCCCAGGATTACCTCACTCTAGTAGGTGAAAATGGATAGGGCCTAGTAATAGCCAGGGATAAAAGATCTCCACGGTTTCACGGATTTCCGAGATTTGTTATATTTATCGATTAATGTTAGACAAAATGCTAAAGAATCAGGTTGTATTTTTGACAAAATCGGTTTGTTCGGATCCCATTCTTATATGACCTGAAATGTTACTAGAACATAGAACACAATCAAGACCGGGTTATGTAGGGGCGAGAAGTATGTCTGGGAGAAAAAAAAAGGTAGAGTCTAGGAAAGAGAAATGAGGAGAGTTGAGTCAAAGGACCATGTCTATTTGCTCTATGGTGACCATCCAGCGAGCCAAAGACATCGACAGAGTAAGAGTAGCTGGCAGGCTCCCCTTCCTGGAACTCATTTCAGACATAATCAAGGAGGAGCATGGCCAGCGGAGAGGAGATGTGGACGAAGTGCGGTCCGGATAGCAAGTGTCTCTGAAGATGGTGGTGGACAGCCAGCCTTATATACCATCAGGTAGGGATGGTCCGTGGAGCGTCGGCCAGAGATAAGTGTCGCGGAGGCGTGAAAGCCCAAGTCGCGCGAGGCAGAGGTGATAGTGTAAGAAGGCCTCCTCCCCCCGCAGCGAATCAAACCCAATGCAAAGCATTACGACCAATGTTGTGTTGGCCATGTCACTGCCCCTTTAAGAATATCATGCAAATTTACTGTTTTAATGTCGGTCGGTCGTGGCCTCCACTACGCTGATTGTTGGTATGTCCGAAGGACCGGCAGGTGGCAACGCGCTCGCTGGGCAGTCCAGATGCTGGACCGTTCCACCTTGCTAGCGGCCACCCCCATCCCCACAAGGGAGGTTAGGTGTTACCCAACTAGGTAGCCATAGGCTACTCTGTTCTTTGGCGGAATAAACGTGGGAATTAACCCTGAGGACTCAAGCAAGTTGTTGTTGTTCTTTGTGTAGATTAGATCTAAGTCAAACACTGGTCCCTGACAATAGTTTGTTTGTTGTTGTTTTTCGTCTTAGCAACATCTAAGGTAATATCAGGACAGTTACTGACTTGTGACAGTGTGCATTCATGGCGTCTTTATAGTGCTGCCCCACTGGGAGACCAGGCTGCCAGCACCATGACCTGATATCCCACTCAGTCACATTATCCTGACACTGAGCCAACCAGTCCTTGCCCTATCCTAATAATGCTGAGCACCTGGCTAGGAAGCGACAAGTATCAATTTTGAAGTCATTGGTTTGACTCGACCCATGGGTTCGGATCCCCCGATCTCCTAAAACAGGAGACGGATGCTCAACTCATTAGGCCATCCCGTCTGGTCCCCTGACAATAAGTTAACAACATCGAAGGATGCTATTAATGGAAGAGCATACTGAGGGGCAGTCGGTGTACGCTCACTGCCTGTCTCAGATTAATTAATTTGTTCATTTACATGGTTGCATAAGCCAAAAGACAGGTATGTCTTCCCCAGTGGTAGGATGTAATGAATTACATTTACGCCATTGCAATATATAAGTGGATTATTTTTCAATCTACTTGGAGTGAGTACATTTTCTAGGATTACCTTTACTTTTAGCAAAGCATTTTTCTACTTTTTAGTTCTATATTTGGAGTTATTTTAATATACAGATATCCAACCACACATTCCTCACTCCAGCTATAGATACAGAAATTGGCAGGCTGACCATCTCCCCCTGGTGGAGTTAATAGTACACATTTGGGACTGGGCTAGTAACACAATAACCCTTTAAGCCATCGGTTTGACTCGACTAGGCTTCGAACTCATGGGTTCGAATGCCATGATCGACTAAAACGGGAGACAGATGCTCAACTCATTCGGCCACCCCGTCTGGTCCCATCGGGGTAGGGAGCTGTATCAGGTGTGAGTGACCATGCATGACTAGGACTCTCCTGGCCTATGCACTCTCACAACACTCCTCCATGAAACCACCGCGCGCGGTGGCCAAATCGGTAGAGCGTGGGCCTCGCGTGCGGGAGATCGGGAGTTTGGTTCCCGGTCGAGTCAAAGCAATGACTTATAGAATTTATACTTGTCACTTCCTAGCGGACCTTCCGCATGGGAAGCCTGCGCTCTACCGATTCGGCCACCACGTCCGGTGGACGGCATTTTTTTGCGAATGCAGGAGAGTCTGTTGGGTGGTAGACTGTGTGGGCTGCACTAGTATGTCATCACAACCGGTGCTGGTTACCAGCAGCTAGCGTGCCACTAATATTCCCACTAGAGGGGCTGGTGAAATGAATAATATATATGGGTATTTAAAATCCATCCCACGGTGATGGTATATGATGGAGTTTGGCCGCACGCTAAACTACACCGACCGCTCTAACAAGCATATTGCTCAGCGAGGGATTAACTGTGAGGTGGTCTGTCCTTTATTTATACTCCCATAATTCATTTTAGAGCCTATATATATGTATAAATACACAGATATGTGTATTTGGTACATACATATATGTGTCTGTATATATATATATATATATATATATATATATATATATATATATATATATATATATATACAGTCTATATAAATTATCTAGTGCGAGTGAGGTTTCCCTTGTCCGTTAGGAACGAAGAGGACCGATGGTGGCGCCACCAGTCATAGCATGATGCGGAGGAGGCAGAACATAGAATAATCGGTACAATAATATATATCACAAATAATTTCCTTCCGTGCCTTTATACTTGCATAATGCGTTATGCATCACACCACGTACAGAAATTATCAACCACCGTATATTTTTGGAGGGAATCTTTGTACTAGAAATAAAAAGCATCTAAGAGACGTTGGGGATGTCTATAGACCTATTTCAATATTTACTAACATCGCGTATGTGCGCGCAGCGTGGCTTCCAAGTGGCTTGTATTGTTAGAAATATTTCACTTTTTCTGTGTGAAGATTGCCCACGGCCATTGACAATGCATTGGGTTTGCCGATACGCACAGTTCAAAATGTCAATTTTATTCAAAATGAATAGAAATTCAGAACCCAAACCGTATAAATTTAATATAATCTGTTTGTTGAATATATTTTCTATATGAGTTCCAAACGGTTTCTATCTAAGTGGTGTATTTTTAGAGATATTTCACTTTTTCTATATGAAGATTGCTCACGGCCATTGACAGTGCATTGATTCATTGAGTTTGCCGATACGCGTAGTTCAAAACGTCAATTTTATTCAAAACTAATAGAAATCCAGAACCCTAACCGTATCAATTTAATATAATCTTTTTGGTAAACATGTTCTATGTGTATTACAATCAGTTTGTTTCTAGGTGTTGTGGTTTTAGAGATATTTAACTTTTTCTGTATGAAGATTGCTCACTGCCATTGACAATGCATTGAGTTTGCCGGTACGCACAGTGCAAAACATCAGTTTTATTCAAAATTAATAGAAATCCAGAACCCTAACCTCATTAATGTAATATAATCTTTTTGTTAAACATGTTTTCTATGTGTATTCCAATCAGTTTGTTTCTATGTGGTATGGTTTTAGAGATATTTAACTTTTTCTGTATGAAGATTGCTCACGGCCATTAACAATGCATTGAGTTTGCCGATACGTGCAGTGCAACACGTCGATTTTATTCAAAATTAATAGAAATGCAGAGCCCTAACCATATGAATTTAATATAATCTCTTCTTTGAATATGTTTTCTATATGTCTTCCAATCGGTTTGTGGCTAGGTGGTGTAGTTTTAGAGATATTTCACTTTTTCTCTATGAAGATTGCTCATAGCCATTGAGTTTGCAGTGTGACTGGATGTTGTCCTGCAGCCAAGCAGTGTGCGCACTGACCTAAATACATGCGCTGACATCATATGAAATTGGTCAATTCCCACTCTGATTGATTTATGCGTATTTGTCTATGAAACTTGCACTTTGACTCCACCAGTATGAAATTGACTGTGAAAGTCCCCCACCTCACGCTCACGCCCCCCCCCTCCACCGCCCATCCACCACACACACACTATTCCATAACCTCACCAACACAGTTGAAGGCAATGTCAATGCCAGCCTGAACACCCACCTTTGTCAACTGGGCCCCAGTGGAGGTTTAGTTTATCCTAGTGACGAGGGTCATGTTTTTCATCGCCATAGTTGCGCAAACAGAATTAACTGATTTTGGTGCAGTACTTTTTTGTTCTTCTTCGGAATCTCTTGTGGGACTACTGCCAGCAAGAGATGTGTTTTCTACTTGTAATCAGCGTGCATCATCGCCAATGTGTCGATTTCTCCCCCTCTCTTTCTCCCCTCTCTCTCTCTCTTTCTCCTCCCCCCTCTCTCTCCGCCACTTGCTCTCTTTCTCCTCTCATTCTCTCCCTCCCACCAACTCTTCTTCTCTCCCTCTCTTCCATTCCCTCTCTTCCGCTCCCCCTCTTCCTCTCTTCCTCTCCCCCTCCTTCTCTCCCTACCCCCTCTCCACATTCTCTTTCTCTTCCCTCTATCTCCCTTCCACTCTACCTCTCCCTATTTTCCTGATCTTCCATTTTCCCTCTCCTATTCCCATCTCTCTCTCCCCCTCTCTCTACTCTTCCTTTATCATCTATCCCTCTATGTCCTTTTGTCTTTTTATTTTCTCCCTCTCTCCCTTTCTTCCTCTCTCTCCCTCCCTCTCTCCTCCCTCACTCGCCCTCTCTCGCTCCATCTCCATCTTTCCATCTTTCCTTCTCTCTCTCCCCTCTTGACCTCTATTTCTCTTACCTCCCGACTCACTCTCTCCCACCTTCGCCCTCTCTGAGATTAATGTAATCCTGACCTTTCTTTTTGCATCTTTTCAATTATATCGCCACTGAAACAAAGTTAAGAAACTGCCTTTTTTGAACTGCACAATTTGTATCGACTTTCATATCACTCCGAGCGTTTTTGAGAATCGGAAACCATGAGATTTGGGGTAATCAGTGTCTCAATCGTAACTGACAAAAATACATGTATTTATGATTTCAACAAGTTTGTTTTTGTGTGTGTATTACAATTGGTGTGCAAACTATATTCAATTGCCCAAAGTTCATTTTGTCTTCTTTTCCTTCAATTTATGATTACTTTTAATTATGTGAAGAAACTAATGGTGGTTCTTTCATTAGAGGTGTGGCTTATATTACGATCACTTAAGCGATATATATATATATGTGTATATATATATATATATATATATATATATATATATATTTATTTATTACCTCGGTACTAAGCCTCAGGCTGCTCGTAGCTGAGGGAGAAGGAAGCACATCCGGGTCCAGCAATTACCATAATCAACTCACAACAGGAGGACGTTTGATGAGTTGCTCTGGCAGTTTTCTACCTAGAACGACATACTATGAGTAAGTATTAGTTGTTTTATGTCATTTATAATGGATTGTATGTTACCGCTGCTTTTTTATTAAGTTTTGAAACTTTTTGTGGAGTTTTAAAGCTTTTGTATGTGTTTTACGATTTTAAAACATCGAGAGAACAATGTCGCCATTGTTCTTTGTTCTGTTTAAGCCGCCCATTGCCGAATGGAGACATGTGTGGTTGGAGCCATTCACATCGTGAGGATTTATTCCCAGGTTTCTTTTAAGATTCCCCAAATTGTGTTAGTTAGGCGTACCTCTGAATTTCATAGCATTTTCTCCAACTTGTTGGCACATTACGCCACAGGAGGAAGAAGTGTATGAGATAGAGAGTGTGGGAGGCTACCGCTACACTGGTCCCGACCCCTCATATGGTTTTGGATTCATTACCATTAACCTACGACACTTGCAAAAAAAATTCTCTCACGCCTATGTTGAAACGGTTTAAATACGTCTTTCAACACCAGTAAATGCACAATTTGGGTTTTGTATTAACCCTTTGTGACATTTTGGTTGAGCATTCCCTAACTTTCGTTTTTCGATCGTTTCAGGGTTAAGATGGCTACGAAGCATAGTAAGACAGGCTCCTAATTGGATTACGGATAATGAAGACCGTGGGTCCAAAGGTCGCCTGAACAAGCGCGGGCCAGAACCAGGGCCGTCTGACCTAGATGCGCACCTGACACGTCTTCTCCAGACTAAACTGGAGGAAATGCTCCCTGCAAGGTCACGTCGGAAGACTAAAAGGTGGATCCAAGAATCCGACGACTCAGTGGGAGGACTACTCTGGGGAGGATTCTTCAGAGGAAGACTCCTCATAGGAGAGGATCCTGGTAAGAAAGCGGAAACACTCCAAGAAGAGAGTGAGCTCGTCAGATGGTGACGAATACACCAGGGCACGGAAGAAGCCGGTGGTGAAGAAGAAAAAGAATAAGAAGAGGAAGACAAAGAAGAGCAAGAAGAACTCTTCTTCAGACTCTTCTTCAGACTCTTCGTCAGACTTGTCATCGACAGAGTCTGACTCGGACACCCAGCGTACAGGGAAGTATGCTAAGATCGGTAGGAAGGTCCAGAAGAAATGTCAGCAGGAGAAGGTGAAGAAGTTCCTCACCACCACGATGATGCGTGAGACCATCAAAGGGCATTTCAAATACCTTTAGGCCAGCGGAGGTGATTACTAAGCTGGGAGAGAAATTCACGGGGATTAAAGGGATCCCAGACTCGTTCGTTAAGGAGATGGACAGTGATGTCAAGCTCAGTGATGATCAAAAGAAATTTGAGGGGGTGCTCCACATGGTTCACATGGCGATGTTGAGAGCGTTGGCATCGATCGTACCGATTGCAAATCGGATGCAGGCTGAGAACAAGCTCTCCTCCCTATGCAGCCAAATGGATGGTGTAATTGTGACGCTGAGCAGCAAGCAATTTTCTCTCATACCAAAGGTTTGAGAACGTCTTCAAGGCGGTCTGCACTGATACAGGAAAGGAGGTGGCCAGGTCCAAGAAAGTCGTGGACAACAACGGGAAGGAGTACACCTTGTTTCTTCCCTCCCAAGCCCATTAAGGGTAAGCCACTGGATAAGACCAAAATGTTTGGGGGACAGCTCCAGTACCTGTTCAAACAGGTGGAGACAGGCAGCAAGTGTGGCAAGCACATGGATGCTGACAAGAAGAAGGCTGGTGACTGGAATCCTGCACACTTCAAGAAAGCCAGGCAGGATTTTCTAAACCGTTGATCCGGACGAGGGGGTCAGTCGGCGATGGGGTACCAGTCAAGAGGACGAGTACAGCGAAGTTCTTCGGTGGAACGATGCGAACAGACCGTTCAAGCTGGAGTTCTCCCCACAGAAGCTGTTCCCTCATCCAGGGAACAAATAGAAGTTTCCACACAAACTCCCATCTCCACACAAACTCCAAAGTAATTTTGAGACAGGAAATATTAAGAATTAACTTAATGAATGGAGAGAAATTACGGATAATTTAATGATACTTAGTATTGTCGAGAGAGTCAGAATTCCAGTACAGAAAAGAACTCCGTTTCCGTACCGTTTTGATTTAACAGAGAGAGAAGCGTTAAATGAACAGGTTCTGAAGTTTTGTTACAAAGGAATCATTGAGCCAGTCCTTCATGTAACAGGCAAATTCATTTCTAATATTTGTCTAGACCCAAACCAAATGGGGATATTAGAATGATTTTGGACCTAACTAAGTTAAACAAATTAGTCCAATATAAACATTTCAAAATGTTTTCTCTGGAAACGGCTAGGGATTTGGTTACACAAGACTCTTGGCTTGCTGGTGTTGATCTCAGGGATGCGTATTATACAGTCCCTATTTACAAACCAGACAGAAAATTTCTTCAGTTTTGTTGGAATGAACAGCTCTATCAGTTTACATGTATGCCAAATGGGTTAGCGTGTGCACCACGTTTATTTACGAAATTATTGAAACCAATATTTTCGCATATGGCTAGGAAAGGACATATTATGTTCCCTTACTTTGATGATTCGTTTATTGTAGCTCAAACGCAAACAGAATGTCAAACAGCAGTTGATGATTTACGTGACACATTCACTAAATTAGGGTTTTATATACATAACACAAAATCAGTTTTGAAACCAACAAAGAATTTAAAATGTTTGGGATTTGTTGTTGACACAAAGGACATGGCAGTGTCACTAACACAACCAAAACTAAATAAGTTTGTGACTATGGCAGACCAGTTATTGAAAGTAAATAGGCCAAAGATTAGGCAGGTCGTGGTACTGATAGGAATCATGATAGCTTATGCCCCAGCTATTCTATATGGGAAAGCTCATATAAAGTCGCTAGAGATAGGTAAGAACTTAGCATTAGCTCGCACTAAAGGTAACTTTGAACGAAAAATGATGATTTCACCAGAAGGCTTGGCAGATATTATGTGGTGGTATTCACACATTAATTCTTCTTCTAACCCCATTAGGATAGGTGAACCCAACACCATCGTCACGACAGATGCGTCGTTAGAGGGATGGGGTGCTCATAGGGACCACCAAGCAACTGGGCGACGTCGGTTAGAGGAGGAAATCTCTGATCACATTAACGTCTTAGAACTTAGAGCGATTTATTTAGGTTTATGCAGCTTAGTGCACATACCTAATTTTCATGTTAGAGTGTTAACAGATAACATGACGGCGATGGCTTACATTCGTAATATGGGGGAACCCGATCCAAACCTTGTAACCGGGTAGCCAAGCTAATTTGGAACTGGGCCCAACACCATGAGATTTGGCTAACAGTGGTGCATATTCCAGGTAGTCAGAATACGTTAGCGGATAGAAAAAGCCGCCATTTTCATGATCATTTGGAATGGTCATTGAGTGACAATATTTTTGAACACATTTGTATTGAATGGGGAAAACCACAAGTGGACTTGTTTGCATCACGAAACAACAAGAAGATATCAAAATATGTATCTTGGCATCCAGAACCACACGCTTGGTGAGTGGATGCCTTTTCTTTGGTCTGGAATAATGAATTCTATTATATTTTCCCACCATTCAGCATTATCAGCAGAGTGGCCAGAAAGATCAAAATGGATCGCTCACATGCAATTCTGATAGTTTACAGCATCAAGAGCCGCTCACAACACACAGAGACATGTCAACGACACCCCTATTGGCATTCCTTTTTTGAATAAACATTTAGAGCAATATGGCCTAGACAAAATTACACAACAAAGGTTAATTTCACATGCCTGGAGAAAAGGAACAGTTAAATTGTATACTAGTTATTTAAAGAAGTGGGGACTTCATTGTTTGATTAAGAAAGTTAAGCCATTAAGGCCTACAATAGCCCAGGTTGTCAGATTTTTAAGAATGCTGGAAGATGAAGGTTTAGGATTTGGTGCAATTAATGCAGCAAGATGTGCATTGTCAATTATTCTACCAAGAATAGATGGACAAATGGTTGGGAAATACCAGGTGGTACACTGGTTTTTAAGATCGGTTTATGAAAGAAACCTGCCAAAGCCAAAATATAACAGATTTTGGGATGTTTCAGTAGTATTTAAGCTGTTTAAGTCATGGCCTAGTATTAAACATTTATCTATTAAAGAACTAGGATTTAAATTAGCAGTTGTATTACTGCTAGTGATGGGCCATAGAGGCCAGACAATAGTGGCTTTGTCTCTAAATGGACTAGAGATAGACAGCATGGAGGCAACGTTTGATTTAGACCAATTACTAAAATCTAACCACACAGGTGATCCACTGTCCACTGTGCATGTGAATAGTTTTCCTGATGATCGACGTATTTGTGTAGTGTCAGCCATTAGGGCCTATATATCCAAGACAAAAGGAATACGGAATTCCAGATACCTTTTAATTAGCTTTATTAAGCCGCATGAGGCAATTTCGAGAGACACACTCGCAAGATGGACCATTAAGGTACTTAAGGAGGCAGGTGTCAATACTGGATGTTATGCATCCCATTCAACGAGAGGGGCCATGGTCTCGAAGGCAAGACAACTAGTTGACCAGACGGGATGGCCGAATGAGTTAGAGCGTCCGTGTCCCATGCTGGTAGATCATGGGGTTGTGGGTTTGAACCCTGGTCGAGTCAAACCAATGACTTAAAAATTAATACTTGTCGCTTCCTAGCCAGGCGCTCAGCATTATTAGGAGAGGGCAAGGACTGGTGTGCTCAGTGTCAGGATAATGTGACGGAGTGGGATACCAGGTCATGGTGCTGGGGGCCTGCTTTCCTAGTGGCACAGCACTATAAAGTCGCCATGAGTGCGCACTGTCACAAGTCGGTACCCATCCTGATATGACCTTAGATGTTGCTAGGATGCAAAACAACAACAAACAAACAAAGCAAGACAACTAGGAATCTCAGTAAAGAGAATCCTGGCCCATGCAGGCTGGAAGACAGCTGGATCATTTGCAAAACATTACAACAAATGACTAGAAAAGTCAAATGGCCTAGTGACACGATTACTCACAAATTAACAAGACAGGTGAGAAGTAAAAAGTATATTTTGTTTGATACTAGTGTGTATTGAAGTAAGAATGATTAAGGATAAAAATGAGGTAACATAATGGTTTCCCTCGGCTACGAGTAGCCTGATGCTTAGTACCGAGGTAAAATAGTATAGTTATACGAATCTTACCTGGGTACAGATGATGGATAACTGTTGTTTTTCCGAGGTACAAGCCTCAGATAGTCGTGGGCTAGGGCCCGCCCACCCAACCCTGCCATGACTATTACATTTGCTTGTGCCAAAACGAAAACATTGAAGTATCCTGCATAAGTAGGTAAAGATTGCTGGACCAGGATGTGCTTCCTTCTCCCTAGCCCATGACTATCTGAGGCTTGTACCTCGGGAAAACAACAGTTATCCATCACCTGTACCCAGGTAAGATTCGTATAACTATACTATATATATATATATGTTTGTGTGTGTATGTATGTGTAATTATGTATTGTGTGTATGCGTTTTTGTATGTAAGAATGTATGTATGTAAGTGTATGTATGTGTGTATGTACGTATATAAGGGTGTATGTATTGTGCATATATGTATGTATTCATGTGTGTATGTAATTATGTAGGTATGTATGTATCTATATGTGTAGGTATGTATGTATACTGTTAAAATGGCCATTATGGAAGCCGGTTTCTTTTACGCACAATTTAGCAATATATATATATATCTAATTTTTAGTATTTTTTGTGTTTTTGTTTATCGACCCCCCAAGCACCTATATATATATATATATATATATATATATATATATGTATATATATATATATATATATACATATATATATTTTACCTCGGTACTACGCCTCTGGCTACTTGTAGTCCAGGGAGAAGGAAATACATCTGGGTCCAGCAATTAGCATAATCAACTCCCAACGGAGGACATTTGTGAGTAGCTCTGCCAGTGTTCTACATTAACTACAAAACCAACCAGGTTAGTATCTTATTAACTGGATACATTGGTCCAGTTCATGTTAGCATTCATGTACAAAAAGTTTTGAAACTTTTCCACAAGTTATTACTGTTTTACAACTTAATTACAATTGTATTATGTAAGATCATTAGAACAATGCAGCCATCGTTCGTTACTGATAAAAGCCGCCCGTTGCTGAACGGAGAGATGTTTGGCAGGAGCCATTTACATCGATAGGATTTATTCCTGGGTTTCTTTAAGATTCCCCAATTAAGTATTCGATAAGGCGTACCTCCGAGTCCTATAGTATTTTCTTCAACTTGTTGGCGAACAAAGCCACATGTGCGAGAAGTTGATAGGACAGAGAGTGTGGGAGGTGACCGCTACACTGGTCCGTACCCCTCGTTTGGTTCGGTTGGTTGTCCGTACTGTTATCCTATGACTGTCTATTAAGCACACGCCTTTGTTAAAAACAGTTTAAATACGGTTTTAAAGCCATGATAGACACATAGTATAATTATACTCTAAGTATCTGTGTGATATTCAGCCTGAATAATGCCCAACCATTGTTTTTTTTGTGTGTTTTACAGACTCCGAGCTATGGCTACGAAGCAGAGTAAGGCAGAGGCACCTCAAGCGCTCAGTGAAGTTGAAGAATCTTCACTGCCGGTACAGGTGCAAAGGTCGCCGGAACAAAGATTCCGACAAGGCAAGGGGGTCCGAGCCCGGCCCAGCTGACCTAGATGAATGAGTTGCACAGTTAGTACAACAGAAGATGGAGGAGATTTTTCCCTCCATAGTGCCGACCAGGAAAGGGAAGAAACCAGTGTAGGATTCAGAGGAATCTGACTGGGAGGATCTTTCAGAAGATCAGGCCTCGTCTGACGATGAGTCAGAGGAGGAGGTTGTTGTGGCTGTGCGCAAACGCAAACACAAGAAGAAGGCACACTCATCAGATGGGGATGAGTACACGAGGGCACGTAAGAACAAGCCGCACATGAAGAAGAGCAAGAAAAAGTCCAAGAAGAGGAAGAACAACAAATACTCTTCTTCTGACTCTTTGTCAGACTCGTCTTTGACGAGTTCTGACTGACACTAAACGCGCGAGGAAATATGCGGAGTTGAGTGGCAAGGTGATGAAGTGCAAGGTTCTTCAAAGGAAAAAGATCCATACCACTACGATGATGAGGAAGACCATTCAGGGGCACTTCAACACCTTTAAGCCGGCTGAGGTTATTATGAAGTTGGCTGAGAAATTCACGGGGATCAAAGGGATCCCGGAATCTGCCATCAAAAGATGGATTCAGAGGTGAGACTGAGCGAGGACCGGAAGAAGTTTGAAGCGGTTCTTCACACTGTACACAAAGGGGTACTCTCAGCACTCTCAGCTATTACACTGATAGCCAACAGAATGATGGCGGAGAATAAATTCTCGTCACTGTGCGAGGAGTTGGATGGGGTTTGCCAATTGCGTTGCTGACAGCGACTAGGAATTCCCTTCATACAGATGTTTCGAAAACATCTTTAAGGCGGTCTGCACGGATGCAGGGAAGGAAGTAGCCAGATCTAAGAAGGTCTTGAACAATGACGGGAAGGAATACACAATATTCCTTGCCCCCAAGCCCATTAAGGGAAAGCCACTGGACAACACCAAGATGTTCGGTGGAGAACTCCAGCACTTGTCCGCAGACACAAATCCTAACCGCTTAAAAAAGACGAGGCAGGATTTTCGAAACCGTCGAACCAGACAATGAGGAGGCCGGTTCGGAACAAACTTCAGCTTCTAGGCCAGGGGAAGGGGCCAAAGGCAGTCGTTCGGCTGGAATGACGGGAACAGACCCTTCAAGAGGGAGTTCAATGCCCAGAAGCTGTTCCCCGGTCAAGGGAACAAATAGAAGTGGCAAAGCAAACACTAGTAAGCATATTTAAAGCTGGTAACCTCAATAATTGCCTACCGGAATGGAATAACATTACGGAGAATTTAGCTATCCTTATGTAAAGTCTACGGCTCGAATCTGTGGTTGTGTAGGCAGGCTATAGTGAAATCAATACAGACAAAGAGAAAGGAAGAGTATAAAGTGTGAAAGAAGAGAGAGAGTCAAGCCCTCTGGTTTATTATTTATATGGTACATGGGTTCATTATAGAGTATCACCCCACCCTTTCCCCCCAATGGGAAACAAGCATTCTTAGCTCTACCAATAGGGATCCAGCATTCCTGGTCCCCATGGTTACGAGTGATCTGCCCACCACCACCAAGCTGTGTGGCTCCCCTGGCCACCACCTGCCTTGAGCCTGAGTGTGGTGATCCTACCTAGCAGAGAGGGGAGGGGGTAGACTCTGAGTGCCCCTAACACACAGCCCTGCAAGCACCACTATGTCTATTCACATCTCGCTCAGGCACCACCGGCACCTACATATTCACATACATGCACCTGGTCACGTATACCCGATCAGTAATAGAACATTTGCATTCCCCCACCAATGCATTAAATCAGAATATTTTACACTTAGTTTAGCGGAAGGAGTAAGAATACCTTTGATTGAGGAACCTATTCAAAATAACATACCTTTCCCTTACCGATTTCATGGTTCAGAACGTGAGGCGTTAGATAATCAGGTCCTTAAATTTGGTGAAAAAGGCATCAGAGAACCAGCACTTCATGTGGCTGGGGAATTTATTTCTAATATTTTCACGAGACCCAAACCAAATGGAGATGTAAGACTAATTCTAGATCTAACTTTGTTTAACAAATTAGTAGAATACAAACATTTCAAAATATTTTCATGAGACACAACTAGAGACTTAGTAACACAAGACTCCTGGCTAGCCAGTGTGGATCTCAGAGATGCATACTGTACAGTACCAATCTATAAACCTGATCGTAATATCTCAGGTTTTGTTGGAACGACAAACTGTATGAGTTCACCTGTATGCCTTGCGCTCCATGCATTTTCACAAGGTTACTTAAACCTGTATTTTCCCAGATGGCTAGGGAAGGACATATCATGTTTCCTTATATCGATGACTCATTTATTGTTGCACAAACACAACAACAGTGTCAGACAGCACTAGACAAATTAATTGAGACATTTAAGAAATTAGGATTCTGCCTACATGAAACTAAATCAGTTTTAACACCAACAAAGAAGTTAAAGTTTCTGGGATTCTTTATTGACACAACAGAAATGACCATTTCAGTAACGGAATAAAAAGTTGATGAATTTACAACAACAGCAAACCAATTATTACAATTGAATAAACCAAAGATAAGACAAGTTGCAATACTGATAGGAATTATGATAGCATATGCACCAGCTATTCTGTATGGCAAGGCTCATATTAAATCGCTAGAAGTAGATAAGAACTTGGCATTGGCTCACACAAAAGGAAACTTTGAACGACCGATGACAATTTCGGCACATGGTCAAAAAGATATTATGTGGTGGCTGTCACACATCAACAATTCACCCAACCCCATTAGAATGGGAGAGCCCAACACTACAGTCACAACAAATGCTTCACTAGAAGGATGGGGGTGTAATGTATGTAATATATGCACGCATAACTAATTAGCCCACGGACGCCGGTATGACCCGCGTCCCGATAGGGGCACCGGGCTGATATCGAAACCTAATAAACACTCGTTAACCAGAATCTAACGTGTCCACATCATTACATGGTATCAGATTATAAAGTCGACGGCTGGCAGCTGTGGTTGTGTAGGTAGGCTAAATATGAAATCACTACAGGCAAGAGAAAGGTAGAGTAGAAAGTGCACAGAAGAGAGCTTACACCCTCTGGTTTATTACTATATAGTCTCATGAATCTAAGATGGCTGTCACACCTGATCAGCTCTTCCAATCAGCACTAGGCATTCTTCAACCAACCAATGAACATCCAACCTGACTGTATCCAAGCCTTGGTTGTTTATGGCTACAGTGCCCTGTTGTGTCTGGGTGTGCAGTGATCCGTAAATAACAATTGGGGGGAGGGGTATGTGACCAGAGCTCCCAAGGCTCTGTCACACTAAAAGTAGTGCCCCTCTCACACTATCTATAACTACATAATGTTTATATCAACTCAGTAAAGGATCACCAGCACCACATAATACCTTAATGCCTCTGCCTTTATATACCATTTACCTTTTTATATAACAATCGTAATTACTATAGACTAGTTCACACCATCCACCAATGTCTAAATATCGGGAAATTTTACAACAGGGGTCAACGTCATCACAGATGACATTTAATATATGGGAGTACAGTAGAGGAACATAACAAGAATGTATTATGTGTGCTAGACAGAGCTAGAAAGGTAGATTTACGACTGAATCCTGATAAATCCATAATATGTTAAATGCAAGTCAACTACTTAGGGCACATCCTAACACAAACCTAATTAGCCCACAGACGCTGGTATGACGCGCGTCCCGATAGGGGCACCGGGCTGATATCGAAACCTAATAAACACTCGTTAACCAGACTCCAACATGTCCACATCATTACAGGGGGTTCACAGAGACCAACAGGCAACAACAGGTGGTCGGTGGATGGATGATGAAATCTCCGATCACATAAATGTCGTAGAACTTAGAGCTATTTATCTAGGATTACATGGTCTAGTTCACCTACCTAAGAATCATGTAAGCATATATACATATATGTATATAGTTCCGACTCTGGCCACCGGCTTACCTGTGCACAGGAAGGAGAATTCTATGGGATACAAGTCAATTAGCTATCCGACACCGTAGGACGTGCCTACTACAGGTGAGGCTTCTGCCTACTCAGGTGTGTTCTGTACCAGAATGAGGGAGGGGCCCACCCCTGTACTTGTTATAATATTCATTGTATTCGCTGAATTTATGACCAAGCGTACAATATTTAACGAGCAGTTTACCTCCTTTTAAAACGGGTCCATGATTTAGAACCGATAGTGGGAAATTGAAATTGGAATCTTCCACTCGGAGGAAAATAATTCACGTTGAACAAATTGAATAAAGTATGATTCATGTAATAAGTATTTGATTACCTTTGACATCAGTTATCATGTAGCCAAACGTGTATATACATGTACACAGTTTACATGCATAGGGCCTACCTAGAGGCTACAGGGGCATATCTGATTCTTTGTCGACGTGTCAAAAAGTGATTTGTTGTAACAATGTATCGTGTATGAATAAGTATGAACTTTAATGTAACATTGGTGTCTTGGCTGAAAGATCACCCCTTGGGGAAGCTTTACATTTGTGCCGTACTACATGTTTGTGGTTACATAAAGCTCATGTGTGACTTGTTGGTGCTACAGGATAGATAGCTCACTATTTATGGAATACATTAGAGAAGAACTGATTCAATATATAATACATTTATAGAATTTATGAAGCTTTTACAAAAGTAAACAAATCTCATTGGACCAGTGCAAGACTGAGATAAGAAGCATAGGCAGACTCAGATAGCAACCACATTTAGTGTGAGTATGGGTTTGTACCTCGGTTCGACAAGTGAGACACTGAAGAGCTAAGAAGGTCAGGGGTGAATATAGGGGATTTAGTCACTTCATGGTTTGGGACAAAAGCAAGATATCTGGAGGTCAGGTGACTGCCCTCCTACAATTAGTGGAGACCACAATAAAAAGTAACATGCATGTGATGGTGGGATTGAACCAAAGACCCTTCAGAGGGGTCAAGTGCAGTCACACTCAGACTCAGAGGGCAGGTTTTCGTAGATAATGAGATTCGAACCCATGGATTCGAACCCTGTTCGAGTCAAACCAATGACTTCAAAAATGTATTCTTGTCGCTTCCTAGCCAGGCACTCAGCATTATTACTATGTTATGATAGGGAGGGCAATGACTGGTTGGCTCAGTGTCAGGATAATGTGACTGATTGGGATATCAGGTCATGATCTCCCAGTGAGGCAGCACTATAAAGTCGCCATGAGTGTGCACTGTCACAAGTCGGTGCCCGTCTTGATATGACCTTAGATGTTGCCAGGACGTAAAACTCCCAACAACCAACCAACTCAGAGGGCAGGATTGATACAGAGAGACGAGAGGCCCTGGCTGGTGGTTGGGCCAGCAAACCTCCAACTGCAACCCTGTACACCAAGAGTCGCCAGGTAGAGGCCTAGGGTTCAGGAAAGGAACCACCTGTGGAGAAAACAGTCACTCGATTAATATTTTAAAATATTAATAAAAGAAGCAAGCACCTTTAATTTTCCAGTATAATTTTCCATTAATCTCCATTAAAATTGCATAGTCCGATAGCTGTGTTTCTGTCATTGTTTGAGTTAAATATTTTAACTTGATCACCATAGTTTACTTTGAAATAAATGTTATTATAGACAGTTAACTTTTGGAGATATTTGAAGTGAAAACATGCCATATCAATTTTAGCATGCATGTCGAAATTCTGACACCACAGACTTCAGCAGTAACATATTCTAATAAATTGACTTATTATGTCCTTCTATGCAGCAATAAATACTTAATAAGCGCACCAGTGTCTAAGTTGGATGTGTCGGACACCCCTGTACTTGTTATAATATTCATTGTATTCACTGAATTTATGACCAAGCGTACAATATTTACCCAGCGGTTTACCTCCTTTTAGAGCGGGTCCGTGATTTAGAACCGACAGTGGGAAATTGTCTTGGTTTTGACAAATTAATACTTTCATCGGATTATGCAGCTTTAAATTTACTGTCGGGGAAAGCTTCTTATAAATACCGCACCCTCACTTTGGCAAGGCATCGGGTGAGGGCAACAAACTGGTGATAATTAAATAATAATAAATAATTTTTATTTTTTTTAATTTGTCTCAACTTGACACTCACCTAGATTTCATTTACATATTCAACTTGGATACTGGTGCACTCATTAAACGTGTATTGCACGTGCACATGTGCCATGCAGCAACGCTCGGTCTCGTGTAAACAGAATATTCACTTCAACATTATTCTTTTGTGCATCATAGCTCTTCCACCCGCCGACGCCACCACCCTAATATATCCCCATATTTCATTAAGATTGATCTGATTTGCCTTTGCTTTGTTTCTTTGTGTGTGGTGTGTACGTGTGTGTGTGTGTATGTGTGTGGGTTTTTTTACATTTACACAATGAGCTACACATATCCGTGACCATCCACCCATCCATTAGTTAACGGTGAACACATGGCCTGTGGTAGAGATGCATTATGAAGCATATGCCACTGCATCGCCATGAATGGCGGGTATTTGAGCTTGGATAAAGAGGACTCACAGCAGTGCGCCAACTGGGCCCAGTGGCCTAATCGGTAGAGCGGGGTCCTAGCATGCGGAAGGTCACGAGTTTGGTTCCCGTGCAGACCAGGGGCCGTATGCAGGAGTCAGTGGTAGCGAGCCAAAACGGTGGTAGGCGGGAATCCCACGGGTAGCGGCGAAATGTGGTATGCACGAGTCGGTGATAGGCCTAACACCAAATGTTTAAACGGTGTTACACTACCTCTGAAAAAGTGGAGGTATAGCACTGTACACGACAGTTCATTAGGCCATAATCTATTCAATGCTGTCATATTTAACAGAATTACATACCTAATAAGTGAAATTTCATGAATTAACCCTAAATTCGAAGCAATATTAACGCTGCCGCCGCAACGGCGGCGATATTCATATTTATATTTTCGAATCGACGAACGTAAAGTAAACAAATCGCCGCCGCCGCCTCGACGTCGCTTTCATCCGCCAGTATGAAAAGCGACGTCGATGCGGCGGCAGCGGTGGCAATTTATTAGGCCCAAATCTATTCAATGCTGTCATATTTAACAGAATTACATACGCAATAAGTGAAATTTCATGAAATTAACCCTAAATTCAAAGTGAGATTAACGCTGCCGCCGCAACGGCGGCGATATTAATATTAATATTTTCGAATCGACGAACGTAAAGTAAACAAATTGCCGCCGCCGCCGCATCGACGTCGCTTTCATCCACCAGTATGGAAAGCGGGAGTGGCGGTGGCAATTTATTAGGCCCAAATCTATTCAATGCTGTATATTTAACAGAATTACATACGCAATAAGTGAAATCTTATCAATTTAACCCTAAATTCAAACTGATATTAATGCCGGCGGCGTTATTCACATTGTCGACTCGAGGGAATTCCCAATTCTATAAATAACTTCGCGTTTAGCTATAATGTAAGTGTTACGCGCTCCTGCATACCACTTGACACAGTTCCTGACGTCGGTAATAGCTACACGGTGATATGCGCTAACACCAAAAGCCGCTACCACCGACTCCTGCACACGGGCCCTGATGGGGTGGCCGAATAAGTAGAGTGTCCGTTTCCTGTTTTGGGAGATCGTAAGATCCGAACCCATGAGTTTGTGGGTTCGAATCCTGGTCGAGTCAAACCAATGACTTAAAAATTTATACTTGTCGCTTCCCAGCCTGGCGCTCGACATTATTACTATTAGGATAGGCCAAGGACTGGTGTGGTCAGTGTCAAGATAATGTGACTGAGTGGGATATTGGGTCATGGTGGCAGCGGGCTGATCTCCCAGTGGGACAGCACTATAAGGTCACCATGAATGTGCACTGTCACAAGTCAGTACCCATCCTGATATGACCTTAGATGTTGATAGGACGTAAAACAACAACAAAAAGCAGTGCGCGCACCTCGGGCTCGCCTGTACCGACTTACCGACACTCACACATGTGTGTGCCACGTCAGCTTCTGTAGCGAGCTGTTAATGCGATTAATAATGCAGCAAATATACCTACTTCAGCACCAGCCGTTGCCTCTTATTGTTGCTAAGGAAGGGTGGGTGTATGTCTGTGTGTGAGTGTTTGTATTGAGTTTGTGTGTGAGTGTGTTTGTATTGAGTGTTTGTGTGTGACTGAGTGTGTAACTGTAAATGTGCTTGTAATATGTTTGTTTGTGTATGAGGGTGTTTGTGTGTTAGTGTATTTGTGTTTAAATGGGTTTGTGTGTGAGTATGTTTGGGTGTGAGTGTAGTTGTGTGTAAGTGTGTTTGTATGAATGGTGTTTGTGTGTGTTTGTGTTGTGAGGGTGTGTGCAAGCGTGTTTGTAGTGTGTATGTGTCTAAATGTGTTTGTATTAAGTGTGTTTGTATGCGAGTGTTTGTTGTGTGAGTGTGTAAGTTTGTTTGTGTGTAAGTGTGTGTGACTGTGGTTGTGTATCAGTGTGTATGAGTGTCTTTGTGGGTAAGTGTGTTTGTTTTTACTGGTTGTGTGTGTGTGTGCTTATGTGTGTAAGTGTGTTTGTATAGGGTCTGTTTGTGTATGTTTATCTATAAGTATGTTTGTATTGAGTGTTTGTGTGCGAGTGTGTTTGTTGTGTTTGTGTGTCAGTGTGAGTGTGTGTAAGTGTTTGTATTGACTGTTTGTGTGTGAGTGCTTATGTGTCTGTGCGTGTAAGTGTGTTTGTATAGGGTGTGTGTATGTTTATGTCTAAGTATGTTTGTATTGAGAGTGTTTGTGTGTGAGTGTGTTTGTTTTGTTTGTGTGTCGGTGTGAGTGTGTGTAAGTGTGTTTGTATTGGGTGTTTGTGTGTGAGTGTGTTTATGTGAGTGTTTGTATTGACTGTGAGTGTCTTTGTGTGGCTTTCTCTGGCTTGTTTTATTATTTCTAATCTACTTATTTGGGTTAACATGTTTTGCCTACATATTTGAAAGCATCCTTTTGAAAATTATTCAAACCAATAAAGAGAATTCAACGAGGAAACAAGGAATTTTGTAATCGGAAATAAACCCACCCCTAACATCCTGTGTATAGTCTCTATGCTATATATAGTATCATCAAGAATTGGATGCCACACTTCAATTTATTTTAATTAACACTATAACGTGGTGTCTAATGGTCCTCACTTGATCCAGCCTTTACTCGTATGACCTATGTGGGAAGTTGTGAGTTCGATTCCCGACTCAGACAAACCAAGTGACCTACACAATTGACGCTCGTCGCTATCTTGCCTGATGCCCGGCATCTACTCGGATAATGTTACTCACTTTCAAATTGTTGGTTGGTTGTTGGAGTTTTATGTACTGACAACATCTAAGGTCATATCAGGATGGGTACCAACTTGTGACAGTGCGCACTCATCACAACTTCATAGTGCTGCCCCGATGGCACCATGATCCAATATCCCACTCGGTCACATTATCCTGACACTGTGCTAACCAGTCCTTGCACTATCCTATTAATACTGAGCCACAGGCTAGGAAGTGACAAGTATCAATTTTTAAGTCATTGGTTTGACTCGACTGCGAACCGAACTCCCGACCTTCTGCACGCGAGGCCCGCGCTCTACTGATTAGGCCACCGCGCCCGTTCATTTTCAAAGTGTGCAGGAAAGGGTTTAATTTTTATGTAAAGTGAATCTGATAAGGATATTCATATCAGTGTCAGGATAACAATGTGATTGGATGGATGTATATCCGGTCATAATGCCCGTGGCCTGGTATCCGGGTGAACCATAACTATGAACACTCTATGAATGTGCATGCACTGTCATCAGTTAGTGTCCACCCTGATATGACCTAATGGTGTGGTGAGAGCGTCAAACCCCAATCAGCATTCTCAGGGGTGGAATGGACCAGGAGTACGGTGTCCTCTTCGCACGCGGGTTGGGGAAGGGTCGTGGTTCGACTCCTGTTCGGGTCAAGTGGCAGTCTTACAAATGTGGCTACCTGATTGTAACATGAATTCCTTTCTTGAATATTCGTTACGTCTTAACAAAATATGCTTATTCCAAAATTACCGACTGCATTGTGCTTTGAAAGTTCGTCTAAGAATAATTTGAAGACACTTTGTCTAATACTAGTCCTGGACCAGGCAGTCTCTACATAATTGGTTTGAACTCAAATAACCTAATCTATTTGACGCTTTTATCGGACTATGCCGCTTTAAAATGTAGTGTATCTTTATTTGACGCTTTTATCGGACTATGCCGCTTTAAAATGTAGTGTATCTATTTGACACTTTTATCGGACTATGCAGCTTTAAAATGTAGTGTATCTTTATTTGACGCTTTTATCGGACTATGCAGCTTTAAAATGTAGTGTATCTATATTTGACGCTTTTATCAGACTATGCAGCTTTAAAATGTAGTGTATCAAAATTTGACGCTTTTATCAGACTATGCAGCTTTAAAATGTAGTATATCTCTTTGACGCTTTTATCGGACTATGCCGCTTTAAAATGTAGTGTATCTATTTGACGCTTTTATCGGACTATGCAGCTTTAAAATGTAGTGTATCTATATTTGATGCTTTTATCGGACTATGCCGCTTTAAAATGTAGTGTATCTATATTTGACGCTTTTATCAGACTATGCAGCTTTAAAATGTAGTATATCTCTTTGACGCTTTTATCGGACTATGCAGCTTTAAAATGTAGTGTATCTCTATTTGACATTTTATCGGACTATGCAGCTTTAAAATGTAGTCTATCTATTTAATGCTTTTATCGGACTATGCAGCTTTAAAATGTAGTGTATCTCTTTGACGCTTTTATCGGACTATGCAGCTTTAAAATGTAGTGTATCTCTATTTGACACTTTTATCGGACTATGCAGCTTTAAAATGTAGTGTATCTATATTTGACGCTTTTATCAGACTATTCAGCTTTAAAATGTAGTATATCTCTTTGACGCTTTTATCGGACTATGCAGCTTTAAAATGTAGTGTATCTATTTAATGCTTTTATTGGACTATGCAGCTTTAAAATGTAGTGTATCTCTATTTGACGCTTTTATCAGACTATGCAGCTTTAAAATGTAGTATATCTCTTTGACGCTTTTATCAGACTATGCAGCTTTAAAATGTAGTGTATCTCTATTTGACATTTTATCGGACTATGCAGCTTTAAAATGTAGTCTATCTATTTAATGCTTTTATCGGACTATGCAGCTTTAAAATGTAGTGTATCTATTTAATGCTTTTATCGGACTATGCAGCTTTAAAATGTAGTGTATCTATATTTGACGCTTTTATCGGACTATGCAGCTTTAAAATATAGTGTATCTATATTTCCCCTCGTTAATATCGCACTACCCACCACCCCCTACACCTACATGTCCGATGTCGTGTCCGACAATGCTACCCCCTACACCTACATGTCTGATGTTGTGTTCGACAATGCCACCCATACACATATACTTGTCCGATGTGGTTTCCGACAATGCCACTCCGTACACACATACATGTCCGACATGGTGTTTGACATGGTGTTTGACAATGTCTGATGTGGTGTCCAACAATGCCACCCCCTACACATGCATGTATGTCATGGTGTCCGACAATGCCACCCCCTACACAATACATGTTCGGTGTTTGTCCGACGATACATCCCCCTACACATACATGTCTGACATGCTGTCCGACAATGCCACACCTGCACACATACAGACATGTCCGACAATGCCAATCCCTACACACATACATGTCCGACATTGTGTCTGACAATGCCACCCCCTACACATACATGTCCGATGTGGTGTCCGACAGTGCTTTGTCCTCGGGACGGGTTGTGCCTGGTGTAGGTGTGCACCGTGGTTCCAGTTTTACCTGTGAGCTGTTAGCACGACACGAGTGGCCGTGACGTGAGAGGACGTGAGGAGATGGCGTGACGTAGGTGTAATTAGATGACCAATCAGCGGCGTGCTGATGAGCCGTGAGTGGGCGTGGATTGTAATCCCTGCTGCCGGACGGCACGCAGTCAGTCATCCGCTCATCCCGGCCGGTTTATTACCCCCACCCACCGCCACCACAGGTACCACCACCACCCACCACCACCACAGGTACCACCACCACAGGTACCACCACCACTACCCACCACCGGTACCACCACGACCACAGGTACCACCACGACCATCACCCACCACCACCACAGGTACCACCACCACAACCACCACCACCACCACCACCACAGGTACCACCACCCACCACCACCACCACCACAGGTCCCACCACCACTAACCACTACCACTCACCACCATCACCACTCACCACTACCACCATCACCGCCACCCACCACCACCAGCACTATCACCACCACTACCGCTACCACCACTACCGCTACCACCACTGGTACCACACACCACCACCACCACTCACCACACCACCACAACCACGATGAGCTGAAACCACCACTACCACTACCACCACCACTACCACCCCACTACACCACCACCATCCCCTAACACATTTGTTCCCTCCTGTCACATACCCCATTCCTTGCTAGATTCCAATGTGTACTGATTGTAACCAAAGACCCTATAATACTAAGACAGCTGACTCCTTATCTCTCCCATGGTAATGTAAATTTTGCAGTGCCACCTTGTGGTGGGTTTGATCAGCCGGCTGCGGGTCAGTGTTTCACATGTAAACACATACAATTATATTATACATGAGATAGGTAAGTATGAATACACATCAGTATGAAATTGTTATGAACAAATACACATCATCATCAGCATCATCATCAGCATCATCATCAGCATTGCCATCATCACACATCTTTCACATTCATATATACATTTATACATATAGTATAGCACCTGTTTAACCAAGAGAACACCAGCGCACCAAGTGGTGGGTTTGATCATTTTGATTACACAGTACAGGCTGAGTGAGCCGTCTTAGTATTATAGGGTCTTTGTTGTAACCTTGGCCTTTCAAATGTGAAGTGTTTAAATAAGGACATTGAGACGCGTTGGGTAACCATTAAGGCTGGCAAAAAAAAGCCAATGGTTGTAAAAGTGATATAGTGACCCCCCAGGTGGTGATGATATTGATAAGCTATTTCTGGACCAATTCGAGGATGGTGTGCTGGATGTCGCACAACATACTAACACAGAAAGTTGTACATAAGGCCAACAACAAAAATTACGATCGTCCGCGCCCGTGCCTGAAAAATCGCCCGCCCCTAATCTTTTAATTTTTAAAAAAAAAATTTTTTTTATTGAGGCTGTATTTATACTGTCCATAGCATATAAGCCCGGGTACCCAGGCTTGTTTTCAATGCTGGCCAGTTGTAGTGTTGGTGTTATCTTACCACACAGTGGCTGCTGATAAGGTATTTGATTGCCTGCATTTCAGTAGCAGATAGATAATTGGTTGGTATGGTTAGTAGCCTATGTTAGTTTTTTTGGATTTTCTTGGTATATATGTTTTTATTTTTCTACTCTTATTACTAGACTAGCCTACTCCTATTTACATATCATAGGCTTGTACGTAGCTGTGTGGTGTGTTATCTGGCTACTTTTGGCATGGTTACCTTCCATTGGGCATCCTGCTGGTGGGCCGTGACATATCACATGCCCCTTTGCAGTGCAGCTTACTGGGGGTTTCCTAGCCTTATTTTGCACAGATATTTTTTGTAAGTTTTTAGGTCAGGAATTTGTCGTTCCTTTACCGTTTGGGCATTCCACAACTTGGCAGCCATTTCCAGCGTGCTTCTCTCATGAGCTTTTATTCGGCTTCTGGTCTGCTTTAGTAGTGGTGCATTATTTGCTCTAGTAGCCCTTTGTGGTTTTGTTAGAAGTTTACTGTTTTGACTATAGCTATATGCTAATGTTTTCAAATGAATTATTCTCCTATTTTCTAGTAGTTTCACTTTGGTTCTTTTGTGTATGTCATAGGTTGGGTGCAGCTTGTCTACTCTTAGACAGATTTTTAGGGCTCTGTTCTGCAGTGTTTGCAGTTTTTTTAGTAGTTCTTTTCTCGCACCCATGTAGTTTACATCTCCATAGTCAAAATAGGGGAGCACCATGCCCTTGAAGATTTTTATTGACATTTCTTGTGTCATGTAGTCTCTTAGCTTTGCAAATAGCCACAGTTTGTGGTTTACTTTTTGTATAATTTTATTTATACATAGGTTGTAGTTTAGTTGGCTGTCCAACTCAAGGCCTAGGTATTTGTAATGGTCTACATTTTCTAGTGTTTGGTTTCCTAACTTACAGTGTAGTTTTCTTTCTGGCATTTGTTTATGCGAGAAGAGTACTGTTTTTGATTTGCTTGTGTTGATGGTTATTTTGTTGGACTCACACCACTCATCTAGTTTTAGTAGGAGTTTATTTAGTTTAGTTATTACCTCCTCCTCTGTGGTGCCATTTGCGTATATGACTGTGTCATCTGCATATAGTTGGAGGCATTCAGTTTGCAACCATTTTTCAAGGTCGTTTATATAGATTATAAAGAGTAGTGGCCCTAACACTGATCCTTGGGGTACACCACATGTGACAGGTTGGTTGTCTGATAGTGTATTGTTTATTTTTGTTTTCTGTTGCCTGTTGTTCAGGTAGCATCTTATCCAATCCATAGTGTTGGATTTTATGCCCATGGTTTTTAGTTTTTCCAGTAGTATTTTGTGGTCTACTGTGTCAAATGCTTTGCTGAAGTCAATGAAGGCGGCTCCAACTAATTGTTTTTGGTTCATTGATGCCATTATGTCATTTGTTAGGTTAGCTATTGTTTTTGATGTGGAGTGCAGTTTCCTGAAGCCCCCTTGTCTTTCGTTTAGTATATCATTTTTTAAATATTTTTTTTACTTAAAAAAAATGTGTCGTGCTAAATTGTGTATGTAATCAGGAATATGTGCAGGTAAGTGGCAGGTAAGTGGCAGGTCTGCTCTGTACCAGGCTCAGTTAATGAATGAAAAGCAGTTCAGATAGCATTCATGACATTAGATTTCTTCTCCATAGTGACGCTGAATGCTTTGATACCTTGGGTACATGTGAATGCAGTGGGAGTACATCCGGTACACTCTTTAGGCAACACTGACTAAAGTGGTTTCCAACTTCATGATGTTACTAGCAACATATACAATTCCATTGAAATCATTGTAAAAAATACAGAAAATTTAAATTACAAATTAAACCCGCCCACCAGACCTTGTTTTGTATGGTAAAAAGGACGATCGCTACTGACTTATACAATTTATACTTGTCGCTTCCTAGCCTGGCGCTCTGCATTAATATGATAGAGCAAGGACTGGTTAGCTCAGTGTCACGATAATGTGACTGAGTGGTATATTGAGTCATCGTGCCGGTGTAGTAAGTTCAAAACACTACCCCACAAAAACACTACGGTAGTGTTTTCAACCTAGGTTCAAAACACTACCATAGTGTTTTCAACCTAGTTGCAGGTAGGTTCAAAACACTACCATGGCAACGCTCAAAACACTGTCCTTAAGTTCAAAACACTACCTTTAAGTTCAAAACACTATTCTAAAAAGGTTTATAATTGCTGCATATTCATTTTAATTTGTAGTAGGGTGAGGCAGTATGCAGTAGGGTGGGGCAGTATGCAGTAAGGTGGGGCTGTATGCATTATGGTGGGGATGTATGCAGTGAGGTGGGGAAGAATGCAGTAGGGTGGTGCAGTGTGCAGTAGTGTGGGGCAGTATGTAGTAGGGGGGGGGGGGGGAAGTATGCAGTAGGGTGGGGCAGTATGAAGTAAGGTGGGGCAGTAGGGGTTGTTGTTGGTTGTTGTTTTACGTCCTAGCAACATCTAAGGTCATATCAGGATGGGTACCGACTTGTGACAGTGCACCCTCATAGAGACTTTATAGTGCTGCTCCACTGGGAAATCAGGCTGCTGGCACTGGGACCCGATATCCCACTCGGTTGCATTATCCTGACACTTATCTAACCAGTCCTTGCCCTGTCCTATTAATGCAGAGTGCCAGGCTAGGAAGCGACAAGTATCAATTTTAAAGTCATTGCAATGGTTTATCTCGACCAGGGTTCGAAGCCGTGGGTTTGACCTTACATGTAGCTAGGATATAAAACGACAACAAACAAACGGGAAGGAGGGAGGAGAAAGTAAATCGTGCAGCAACCCAAGCACTATCAGAGTATAGGCCTACTAATACGTGCTGTCAGCGTATACTAGGTGCTTCAAATGCTGCAGCACTATCAGCGTAAACTATTACCTGGTGCATACGCCGCAGCACTATCAGCGTTTACTACTAATAGTATTACGTGCTTCAAACGCCGCAGTACTATCAGTGTATACTGATACATGGTTCAGACGCCACATACTACTAATAAATGCTGCTGCAGCACAATCAGCAATTAATATGTGGTGCAGACGCCGCAGACGCCGCAGCACTATCAGCGTGTGCTACTAATAAATGGTTCAAACGCCACAGCACTCTCAGCGTATACTAATACGTGGTGCAGACGCCACAGCACTATCAGCGTATACTACTAATATGTGCTTCAAATGCTGCAGCACTATCAGCGTATACTAATACGTGGTGCAGACACCACAGCACTATCAGTGTATACTACTAATATGTGCTTCAAATGCTGCAGCACTATCAGCGTATACTAATACGTGGTGCAGACGCCGCAGCACTATCAGCGTATACTACTAATATGTGCTTCAAATGCTGCAGCACTATCAGCGTATACTAATACGTGGTGCAGACGCCGCAGCACTATCAGCGTATACTACTAATATGTGCTTCAAATGCCGCAGCACTATCAGCGTATACTAATACATGGTGCAGACGCCGCAGCACTATCAGTGTATACTACTAATATGTGCTTCAAATGCTGCAGCACTATCAGCGTATACTAATACATGGTGCAGACACCACAGCACTATCAGTGTATACTACTAATATGTGCTTCAAATGCTGCAGCACTATCAGCGTATACTAATACGTGGTGCAGATGCCGCAGCACTATCAGCGTATACTACTAATATGTGCTTCAAATGCTGCAGCACTATCAGCGTATACTAATACGTGGTGCAGACGCCGCAGCACTATCAGCGTATACTACTAATATGTGCTTCAAATGCCGCAGCACTATCAGCGTATACTAATACATGGTGCAGACGCCGCAGCACTATCAGTGTATACTACTAATATGTGCTTCAAATGCTGCAGCACTATCAGCGTATACTAATACATGGTGCAGACGCCGCAGCACTATCAGTGTATACTACTAATATGTGCTTCAAATGCTGCAGCACTCTCAGCGTATACTAATATGTGGTGCAGACGCTGCAGCACTATCAGCGTATACTACTAATATGTGCTTCAAATGCTGCAGCACTATCAGCGTATACTAATACGTGGTGCAGACGCCACAGCACTATCAGCGTATACTACTAATATGTGCTTCAAATGCTGCAGCACTATCAGCGTATACTAATACGTGGTGCAGACGCCGCAGCGCTATCAGCATATACTACTAATATGTGCTTCAAATGCCGCAGCACTATCAGCGTATTCTAATACATGGTGCAGACGCCGCAGCGCTATCAGCGTATACTACTATTAGTACTAAACGCCAGCGTGGGGCAGAATGCAGTAGGGTGGGGCAGAATGCTGTAGGATGGTGCAGTATGCAGTAAGGGGGTGCAGTATGCAGTAAGGGGTGTAGTATGCAGTAAGGTGGGGAAGAATGCCGTATGTAACATTTAGAGGCACTACAGCCCTCTCTTCCGTCTCATGGTAGTGTTTTGAACTTGGGTAGTGTTTTGAACGTACGTAGGGGTAGTATTTTGAACTTAGCAGTGTTTTGAACTTAGGTTCAAAACACTATGGTAGTTTTTTGTACGGGGTAGTGTTTTGAACGTCCTACACCGGCAGCCTAATTTCCCAGTGATTTCCCAGCACTATAAGGTCGCCATGAGTGCATACTATCACAAATCAATATGACCTTAGCTATTGCCAGGACGTAAAACTCCAAAAATGACAGAAAATAAATTGATAAATTATGAGTAAAAAACCACAGGTCTTCTCCACCAAATGATCTCAAGTATTAGATATTACCCAAAGAAATCGACCGTTGACAACAGTGGCTGATTTTGGTGAACATTACAATGTTCTAACAAATATTTAATGTTGTTAAGTATAGAGATAATGTGATGCAGAAAGCAGCCCATGAAATATGGATGGTTGGAAGATATAATAAAAATATATGACAACATCGGTGGTAATCCGGATTTACAAGGCTATGTAACTCCTTATTTCAATTATGGTAGTATTATCTACTTGATGTTCAAAAGAAACAATTACAAATTTTATATAAAGATTTCCAAAACAGAGTATTACAAAATCTGCCCGGATATACCTAATGAGTGAGTGATACAGAAGATGTGCAAATCGCATTGTAATGTGGGCGAGGCTTAATTAAGCTTTCATGCTTACAAAAGGTGTAGGTCTAGCAGATGCCGGGCTATCCAAAGTAGGCAAACTAGATGGAGAGATGGATCACTACATATTCAAATGAAGGAAAAGAACACATTGTTTGAAAGAAGCACTTCCTATTTGACAGCATGAGTTTGGAAAACGTTATCCCCGACTATCAGCAATATAGAAACACTTAGTAATTTCAGACCCAACAAAAGTCCACTCTGAATGCCACTATGGCTCTTTCCTCAGTGTGGCTGGAGCAGGTGCATCTTGACCTATATATGGGGAAGGGGAGAGACTGGGGAGCGAGGAGTTGAATCCCCTCAGTTAAATGAAACCTTGCCAAGATATAAAATAATTAAAAGTTCTCTGCGGCGGAGTGGTTCGAGTGTCTGACTTTTTTTCTAGGTCAGACTCCTAATCTGAAGTTCGGTGGTTTGATTCGCCGTGCCATCACCTCTGCCAAATTTGATTTCCACTGGTGTATATAATTTACAGCATCGTCAAAGACCAGTTGCTCTCATACCATGTCTATGGGGTGTGGGGAGTTAAAAATCCCTTGAGTCGTAAAAGTGTAGGCTCTGGCTTTCTATCGACCAATTGTCTAATGGTGAAGACAAGTCTGTTCAGACATATTCATGATAGGCAGTATAAATGTTCTTTAAAAAAAAGTAAAGTATACATAAACAACACATTTATCTACACCACCACATCTGCACACACACCTCTCTTGCGGTTAATGGGCTGCCACCCACCAATTCACCGAGTGATTCTCATTTTGTACTGTCATGATAAACCTCTACTGCTGCATTCTTAGATCCCCTTTTCCCCCTTGAATCCACATGTGCTAGACTGCCTGCCGACCATTTTCTAATCTCACATGACTCCCTTGGCTCCCTTTGTTCTTTTGTTTATAGTTCCAAGAATGAAGACTGATTGGGAGAATTCCCCGTACTGTTACACCACTGAGAACTATCAATCATAGGCCAGTCGGCAGTTTCACGTGTTTACGTAGTTGGTGTAGTTCTACAACCAAAGCTTGTAAATCACAAATATGGACCAACTTTGCTTCCAATGAAAAATGTAACTGTGACTTACTGTGATGGGCAAATAAAACAATTTACTCCCCCCCCCCCCATCCCAACCCCCTAAGCAAAACGTTGTGACACACCCCACCCTCACCACCTAGCTGGGACTACTTTTTCTTTTATTAAAACAAGCAAACAAAATGATGCTTCTAAATTCTTCTTCAAGCACCATGGAAATGGTTGGTATTTTGGCCATTGTATATTCATTGTTATTTACGCAAATTGTGTAAGCCAGTAATCTATACTGTATGCAGCACTCAGAATATACTCGCAAATATTATATGGGTGCATAACAAATAAAAGCAAATATACTGCAAGCATAGTACTTTAGATGACAGATAGTTTGTGCCTGGTGTTTTAAGTGGCGTGTATGGCTCGTAATGTACTAATTTTGATATGAATGCCATGACATAGCGCCACCTGATCCCAGGTAGGTTGTATGTGTGCATAGCCATGTCTACATGAATGTGTATGTATGTGTATGTATGTGTATGTAGTTATGTATGCATGTACTATATGTGTTCGTCTGTATGGGGAGCAGGACGTAGCTCAGGTGGTAGCGTGTCCACCTGTGAACCTGTTGATCCGATCGATCCTTCTCAGTGAACCCATTTGCAGTTTGGGCTATTTTCCGCTCCAACCAGTTGTCCACAACTGGTTCATCAAAGGCTGTGGAATGTGTTGTCTATTCTGTGAGAAAGTGCATATAAAAGACCCCTTGCTGCTTATTGGAAAGAGTAGCCTATGTGGCGGCAGCAGATTTCCTCCAAATAAATATGTCACAATGATCATGTGTTTGACGTCCAATAGCCGATAATATGATGAAATAAATCAATGTACTCTAGAGGCATCATTAAATAAAACAACCTTTACCATTTTTAGTATGTATGTACATATGTGCATGTATGTTTGTGTATGTACGTCCACATGTATGCATACATATATATATATACATGTGTGTATCTGTATATATGCATATAAACATTTATGTGTATGTATGTACATGTGTATGTATGTGTGTATATGGGTCGTTCTCAGAAACTGTGTACCACTTGAGGTAGTCTACTAGAAATGCATATTTCAAAGAAACCCTTTATTGGAGTGTCAATATTTAGATTTCATCAGTTAGCCAAATAATGTGGGAGATAGTTTAGATCAAAAGTAAATGTTAATATTGTGTATTATGTATCTTATTGGGATGGATGTAGCTAAATACATAGAAAATTACATCACTAATTTGTGACATTGTCAACAGCATTGAAAATAAAGTGTCACAAACTTAATGAAAACCTCTGAACAACAGCTCATTTCGCTTCAAATGGTCATTAAGTTGAAGACATTTATTTCTAAAAAAAAATTTTAAATTATGAAATAGTTAACATTTTCTGGAGTCATTAACATCGTAACATTTCGTTTCCACTTGCAAGTACTATGAAACTATGTATCAAACACTGAGTACAGATAGAGTACAGGAACTATTTTCACCATTTGACACTATGCATGGACCCAGTTATGGTATAGTAAAAGATAAATCCTGAAATTGCCCCTAAACATTGAAATTTGAGCCGAACATTTGTGTAAAATTGTTGTTTCCACTTTGTTACTCTGCTAATCTGTTACTCTGCTAATATTTTCTTGCTTTTCTCTTTAATATTCACAAATAAGACAAAACCATAGCAATGAGGTTTCAAATTATTATTACTACTGTTTATAAAGCAAGTGGCATGTGAAATGTCCTAAAAATGTCAAGTTTTGTGTGGAAAATATTTGATTTTGGAGTCAGATTGGTTTCCATGCTATACTGCTATTTATTGGGTGTGAGCATCATTTGACCTACTTAAAAATGCCAGAATATGTTTATTTTCAATTATTCAGATGCAAAAGGACATACACATTGAGGAAACTTGCTTATAGGACTTTGGCAGCATTTTGATTTTCTGGTACTGATGTCACACTATTGGTACACAACTTCTGAGAACGACCCATATAGACATTATACATGTATGTATGTCTGTATACATATCCATGTATACATGCATGTAAGCATGTGTGTAAGTCTATATCTATTATTTATGTATGTCTGTATGTATCTCTATGTATACATGTATATATGTCTGTATTTATGCATATACATAAAAACATGTATGTTTGTATGTATGTGTAAGTATAAATGTGTGCAAATATATGTGTATATGGGTAGATGCATGTATGTATATCAATAATAACCACCTATTTGCAGAATCATTTTCCCAAGATTTTTATGGATTAACATTACCCACATATAGAAGGTAAAACCACATTATAATTAAGAGTGCACATGCATAAGTTTCCAGATCCAAAAATATGCCTTGATGCAGCTTGAATTAATTAAATCATTACATGTCATTCTGAATTCTGTTAGTGTTAAATAACGTATAGTTTAGTTAGTTTATTAATCAGGATTTCTTAGCTCTCATTATTTTGGGTGGGAATGGAAACTGAAAGGTTCTCTGTGGCGGAGTGGTTAGAGTGTCTGACTTTTTTCTAGGTCAGACTCCTAATCTGAGGGTCTGCAGTTCGATTCCCCATGCCCCCAGCTCTGCCAATTTGGATTTCCACCACTGTGTATAACTTACAGCGTCATCAAAGGCCGGTTGCTCTCATACCATGTCTATGTGGTGTGGGAGGTTAAAAATCCCTTGGGTCGGTAAAAGTGTAGGCTCCGGCTTTCTATCGACCAGCAGTGGAATGAGGAAGACCAGTCGTCTATGACTGAACTTTCCCCTGCTTAAACAACTAATGGACCAAAAAAAATAAAAAATATAAAATAAAGGTGGACACCATATATGTGAGGAGATGGGTGTTGGATGTTGGTATATGTTGATCTAGGTTCGCCCCTTCCCTTATCTACCCACTATTAAATATAGCATAAACTCAAAACCATTGAATTATGCAACTTTAAATAGTTATTACAGCGGACCCAGAAAGGTAATTAGCCAATACCCACATTATTGGACTGAATCTCGTTGGATTAGCGTAAGCTCGGCGTGGATGGGCCTGTCTCAGGCCCCTGGCTGGTAAAGGCGTGAGCTGCTCATTGATTGAATAACCTTTGAGTGAGTAGCTCTCACCCGGCATAAAATGTTCACCTGGGTTGGGGGTGGGAGGGTTGGGGTCGGGGGTGGGAGTTGGTGTGAATGGGAAGGGGCAGAACTGCAGTAAGTTCCTGGATATAATACGTGGATTCCCTTTATCAATATCGGTCAGTCTGATTATTTTTACTGACGATGTAACGATTTTTTCCAGTCAAGAAGAGTTTAATAATCGCCAGATGTGTCATATATATCTGGCGATTATATATATAAGCATATATGTGCTCTATAATCTATTATGGGAATATAAACAAGGACACTACCACCGAGCAGTTCTCTCCCTCTATTTACTCTACACCTGAATGTCATGTGAATTAGCTACTACCCACTCCTAGTCATTGAGGTAGTACTACCCAACCTGCTATGCCTAGCTTAGTTCCTTCATCCACCACTGCACTGCCACCTGTGAGTGGCTCATGACTGCATGATACCAGCTGCGCCTGGTCACTCACTACCACTGCCGCTCCCGCTCAGCAGGACGGATTTAAAAAAAGCAGTTCTACGAAGAGACAAGACAATACGAACTGGTCTGAGGTCTTTTATGTAACACTCTGGCAAGAAAACAGCCTTGCCTTAATCAATACAAATTTAGTTTTTTCCGTTGGAAGTGTGGGGAGCTGGTGCAGAACATTGAATATATATCAGCGGCGGCAGCGCGCCGGAACCAGCTGAGCCGGCCAACGTGCATGCACGCAGCTATGGTCCGAACTCATACAACCTTGAAACGACTTCTTCTCCGATACCTATATATATATAATGTTATTATATAATTTATATATATATATATATATATATATATATATATATATATATATATATATATATATATATATGTGTATGTATAGCATCTGCTTGGAGAGTAACAGTAGAGCCTGTCCTGGTCGGCTCTCCTCCTTCCTATTGGTTGGAGAGGTTCACATACAATTGATTGACAACCCGACATGAGGTTTGATTGACAGCTCCCAGATCCTGCCCAAGCCCAACCCACTCCCAGTGCCTTCTAGGTTTGTCCTTATTGACTCGCTCCACCTCCTCCCACATGTGTCCCCTCCCACATGTTTCCCTCGCCAACGGCTTTGACTGCAGATTGTAACCTTATCTACATTGTGTTGACGCTTTTCCCGTTATGTCCCTACTGTTCCCATAACCCTTCCGTACAACCTCACGCAGTCCACAAGCTTAAAGCTGCATAGTCCGATGAAGCATCAAATTTTCAAAATCAAAGCAATTATCTAGATTTGATTCTACATATCTAACTTAGATACTGATGCACTTATTAAGTATTTGTTGCCCCATAGAAGGGAACACTGAGTCGATTTAATAGAACCTGTTACTGCAGAAGGCTATGGTATCAGAGTTTTGGCGTGCTTGCCAAAATTATTTTCACATGTTTTAATTTCAAATATCTCAAAAGGTAGCCATTTCAATTCAAAGTTACTTCAAACTAAAGTTAGGTAGATTATAATGATCAATTTAATATATTTATCTCAGAAAAATGTCAGAAACTCAAAGCCATCGGGCTATGCAACTTTAACATTCAGCTCAACATATAACATATGACAGTAGCATGTTCTCTTTCATGGCCTTCTAGCCATACACTCTCAACATAATGTCCACTCTTTAGCAATAGAACTTTTGAGTGTGTCGAGTGACCACTTAATTCTTGACAATACCACCAGAGTGTTGATTTGTGGTGGAAGCAGTTAATAGGATCTTTTCACACGGTATTTTGCATGGTAAGCTGCTATCCTGAACATTGCCATTGCCATTAGAAGATTGGTGGTGGAAATCGTCTGTTGGCTTTGAAATGAAATAGTGAAATTCCTAAACTCTCTGTTAGGTGACCAAACAGGATGGCCGAATGAGTTAGAGCGTCCGTCTCTCGTGTTGGTAGACCATGGGATCATGGGTTCGAACCCTGGTCGAGTCAAACCAATGACTTAAAAATTGATACTTGTCGCTTCGTAGCCAGGCACTCAGCATTATTAGGATAGGGCAAGGACTGGTTGGTTCAGTGTCAGGATAATGTGACTGAGTGGGATATCTGGTGATGGTGCTGGCGGCCTGGTCTCCCAGTGGGGCAGCACTATAAAGTCGCTATGAGTGCGCACTGTCACAAGTCGGTACCCGTCCTGATATGACCTTAGATGTTGCTAGGACGTAAAACAACAACAAAACAAACTATGTTTCCTGAATTACTACTATTTTCAAATGTAGTAATGCAGTTTGCATTGAGAGAAGTTGAGAGACCATTTTATTTGTAACAACTTACTGGGCATAGTGGAAACTGTGGAATATAATAAAACAAAGTTATATCGAGCTGAATGAAGCCAGTTCAATATCAGTTTTATCTGACCGAAAAAAGTCGATTGTAATAGTCATTGCAATGGATAATGACAGAGAATATATTATAAATGGACTTAGCTAACTCTATATGGGTCATTCTCGGAAATTGTTTGCCACATTTGTGACATGGAGACCAAAAGTGAAAACATTCCAAATAATAACACAAAACATTCCAAGTAATAACAGAATCCATGTTCATATGAATGTTTACGTGTTGTGCATACATGTCAGAGTTGGGGAAAAAGAAATTTCACTTTTTGATTTTGATCTTATACAAATTGAGAAAAACATTAAAATTAACCATGTAACATCCATCCATAACATTGTGTTAGCACACACAAATCCAAAACAGATTTGATTAATTGCAGTTACGCAAAAGTGATTATGCCTTACAAGAAGAAAAGGTAGAAAAAAGTATGGATGGATGCATGGTGTCGATATGCAAATTATCACATTTTCTATTCAGCACAAGATCATATGAGACCGGGCGTGGTGGCCTAATCGGTAGAGCATGGGCCTCGCGTGTGGAAGGTCGGGAGTTTGGTTCCCGGTCGAGTCAAACCGATGACTTTAAAATTGGTACTTGTCGCTTCCTAGCCTGGCGCTCGGCATTAATAGGATATGGCAAGGACTGGTTAGCTCAATGTGACTGAGTGGGACATCGGGTCATGGTGCCGGCGGCCTGATTTCCCAGTGGGGCAGCACTATAAAGTCGCCATGAGTGCGCACTGTCACAAGTCGGTGCCCATCTTGATATGACCCTAGACGTTGCTAGGATGTAAAACAACAATAAACAAACAAGATCATATGAGTATATTTTAGATACATTTTGTGGGATAGAATAAATATATGTAGTATTGCTAATGTACTCAATACACAGAGACAACAATAACTATTTGACTTTCTACCCCCCCCCCCTCGCCCCCCCCCCCCAAAAGGCTTAATCATTAACAATGTAACATGGAAACCAAATATGTGGTACATAGTTTCTGAGAATGACCCATATTGGATATGATTGTGCAATAGGATGCCATGTATAACATGTTGCGCCTATACTACACATAATTTCTCAAACTTCATCAATGCATTTTCTAGCGGTGAGTACTGCAGGAGGCCAGATGAGGTTAGCATGGCGGGAATCTGTTGAGGGCGTCACCAGCGTCAGAATAGTGAATCATTTATAATGGGAATGTTGGCAGAACTTCCCCTTGATTTGTACTCGTATAGTTATTGCACATCACATACATGTGCTTCATCACTTGCCATTGAGACACGTGGCTTGCGGTACGCCGGTATGGGAACACAGAGATTTAGGATTTATTTAGGATTCATGTGCTTAAGGTCTCACCGTGTGTTGAAAACACTGTGCTAGTTCTGTCCAAGTATTGGTAAGCCACGCCCAAGGTAGTACAAGTAGTCTTGGCATCGTTTTTCTCTCAGATTGAGGTCATATGGTAGCATGTATTAATGAGCGTAGCATTGCGACCAGGCGCGGTGGCCGAATCGGTAGAGCACAGGGCTTGCGTGTGGGAGATCGGGAGTTTGGTTCCTGGTCGAGTGAAGCCAATGACTTATAACATTGATACTTGTTGCTTGGCACTCAGGATTAATAGAATAAGGCAAGGACTGGTTAGCTCAGTGTCAGGATAATGTGACTGAGTGGGATATCGGGTCATGGTGCCAGCAGCCTGATTTTCCAGTGGAGCAGCGATATGAAGTCACCATGAATGCGCACTGTCACAAGTCGGTACCCGTCCTGATATGACCATAGATGTTGCCAGGACGTAAAACTCCAACAGCCAACCAACCAACCCTGCACAAGCCGGCTGAGACTCGGCTGGCAATCCATTAGGCCAGCTGCCTCCAACTTGATCAACACAGACATATGAGATTATAGCTGGCCGCTGGTGTGCACAATGCACTAATGATGAGCACAATGATGACACTGCCCAGTGACTTGTACATGAAAGCCGAGTCACTTCCAGTGCACCAGCTCATCAGGCATGGGGACAAATGAACGACATGAGGGCACTGCGAGAGACAGCGCTGATGTGATCCGACAATGGATTTGCATGTTTATGGCTTGGATTGTAATGACGCATTTCTCCCTGGACAGGGTGATTAACGTTCTGTCAATAGACACAGGTATATATGTGTGAGTGTGTGTCTGTGTGTATCCATGGGGTAAGTCTGCATGTGCATGTCATAAACGTGGATGTATGAGGTGATGGTGGTGGTGGTGGTGGTGGTGTTGGGAGGGGTAGTGTTGTGTGCTAGTGGTGGTGTTGTGTGGTGTCGATGGTATGAGAGGTGGTGGTGGAGGTGGTGCTGCTGTCTGGTGGTGGAGGTGCTTGGTGGTAGTGTGGTAAGAGGTGTTTGGTGGTAGTGTGGTAAGAGGTGTTTTTGGTGGTAGTGTGGTAAGAGGTGTTTGGTGGTAGTGTGATATGAGGTGCTTGGTGGTAGT
This sequence comes from Branchipolynoe longqiensis, assembly GCA_030323885.1. Classification (NCBI taxonomy): domain Eukaryota; kingdom Metazoa; phylum Annelida; class Polychaeta; order Phyllodocida; family Polynoidae; genus Branchipolynoe; species Branchipolynoe longqiensis. The sequence continues at coordinate 55,150,615 of CM059186.1, read as the reverse complement.
GTGGTAAGAGGTGTTTGGTGGTAGTGTGGTAAGAGGTGTTTGGTGGTAGTGTGGTAAGAGGTGATTGGTGGTAGTATAGTAAAAGGTGTTTGGTGGTAGTGTAGTAAGAGGTGTTTGGTGGTAGTGTGGTAAGAGGTGCTTGGTGGTACTGTTGTAAGAGGTGCTTGGTGGTAGTGTGGTAATAGGTGTTTGGTGGTAGTGTGGTAGGATGTGCTTGGTGGTAGTGTAGTAAGATGTGTTTGGTGGTAGTGTGGTAACAGGTTTTTGGTGGTAGTGTGGTAACAGGTGTTTGGTGGTAGTGTGGTATGAGGTGATTGGTGGTAGTGTGGTAAGAGGTGTTTGGTGGTAGTGTGGTAAGAGGTGAATGGTGGTAGTGTGGTAAGAGGGGCTTGGTGGTACTGTCGTAAAATATGTTTGGTGGTAGTGTGCTAAGAGGTGTTTTGTGGTAGTGTAGTAAGAGGTGCTTGGTGGTAGTGTAGTAAGAGGTGATTGGTGGTAGTGTGGTAAGAGGTGTTTGGTGGTAGTATGGTAAGAAGTGTTTGGTGGTAGTGTGGTAAGAGTTGCTTGGTGGTAGTGTGGTAAGAGGGACTTGGTGGTAGTGTGGTAAGAGGTGTTTGGTGGTAGTGTGGTAGGAGTTGCTTGGTGGTAGTAAGAGGGGCTTTGTGGTAGTGTGGTAAGAGGTGCTTGGTGGTAGTGTGGTAAGAGGTGCTTGGTGGTAGTGTGGTAAGAGGTGCTTAGTGGTAGTATGGTAAGAGGTGTTTGGTGGTAGTATGGTAAGAGTTGCTTGGTGGTAGTGTGGTAAGAGGTGCTTAGTGGTAGTGTAGTAAGAGGTGATTGGTGGTAGTGTGGTAAGAGGTGTTTAGTGGTAGTTTTGTAAGAGGTGCTTGGTGGTAGTGTGTTAAGAAGGGTTTGGTGGTAGTGTGGTTGGCCGAGAGAGAGGTGCATGGTGAGAAGTGGTGAGAGGAGCCTGCAGGCAGTGACGGTGTTATAAGTGCAGTTTGGTGATGACACATTGTGAGTAGATTAGTGTGTAGGGGGAGGGAGGGGGGGGGGGGTCGCGGGAGGAGTGATATAACGAGCTTTAACGTGTTGTGCTAGGTAAACATTGCCTTGAACCTCAAGCTTGTTCATTTTGATCGCAGCTGATTTTTCTCTTTTTTTGGAGGGGGGGGGGAGGTATATTAATTGATTAAACAAGGAAAATGTCAATCGCGAACAATAGGTCTTCCTCATTCCACTGCTCCTTGCCCGATCCTAGTAATGCCGTAAGTATCAATTTTTAAGTCATTGGTTTGACTCGGCCAGGGTTCGAATCCGAGAGGTTCGAAACCCATGACCTACCAGAACGGGAGGCGGACGCTCAACTCATTTGGTCATCGTGTCTTAAAGATAGAATCAGGTGTAAACTCTTGAGAAAAATAAAAGCCAAAATTAATGTTTGCTTTCACTTCAAATATAAAAATATATTAACCCTTTAAAATAAGCATCACTTCAAATTGAACTAAAGTAGGTCATAAAGAGCAACCTAATATAGTTATCTGAAGACAGAAGATATAGAAGAACCTTAAACCCATTGGATTGTGCAACTTTACACAATAGGTAGTGTGCACACTCCTTAAACACCTACCGTTAAAACAGCTCATTAAGGATGCCCATGGGACTAGGACAGGGGGCCAGCTGTGGGGGAACGCGGCAGTGATGCATCAGTGCCCGCATGGGGCGCTGGCGTATACACAGATTAACTATTGGCTACTGAGCCAAAGTGGCCCTAATTCTTGCTGACAGCTATATTGCATTGCCTGGGGTGTAGGTGAGCAAGGTACATATAATCAATCAGAATCAATTTTATAATGATAACAAGGATAACAATAACCAGGGGCCATATGCTGGGGTCTGTGTTAGCGGCTTTTGGTGTTAAACCTCGTCATCATTTAGCTATCTCCAAGCCGGGGAATGCGGTCAAGCCGTATGCAGAAGCGCGTAACACTTTCATTATAGCTAAACGTGAATTTATTTATAGATTTGGGAAATCCCTCTGCGCCTGTAGCCGTCGATGCAACGATTGCTTTCTCCACATACCGGGAACCAGCGATTCGGTGGCGGTGTGCGACAGTATGGATATCGACATCGGCGAATTGTTTACTTTACATTCGTCGATTCGAAAATATTATTATCGCCGACTGTGGGACGACAGCATTAATATTGCTTCGAATTACAGTATGGATATCGACGTCGCTGCGGCGGCGGCGATTTGTTTACTTACATTCGTCGATTCGAAAATATTAATATCGCCGCCGTTGCGGCGGCAGCATTAATCTCGCTTCGTTTTTAGGGTTAATTTAATAAAAATTTCACTATTTGACTATGTGATTCTGTTAAATATGATAGCATTGAATAGATTTGGGCATCATCGATACCTAACACCAATCTTAAACCACCTCTCGATCACGTTTAGCGTAACCCCGTTTAAGCTTATGGTGATAGGCCTAACACTGACCCTTGCATGCCACTTGTTCGCCGCTAAACGGTGATACCTGCCAAACACCGTTTTGGCTCGCTATCACCGAATAACAGCCATAACAATAATGTTGTGTGTGGCAGCGGGTGATAAAAATAGGGAATATTGTGCCAAGAGCAGGATTCGAAGCCACATTTCTTGCCATTGCGGAGCTGGCGTGCTAACCATTACACAACTTAGTCTCCCTGATGCAATCACCTTATCCACACCTATCTGCCTATATGCTGCTGTACCTGAGAGTTCGACTCCTAAATCCTTACCTAGATTTTGATCCCATGTATCAGACTTAGATACTGGTGGTCGCATTAAAGAGTTATTGTTCTTTGGCGCTCCTAACTAATGCTGCTATATTTCCAGCATTTTGATGTGTGTCAGCAAAGCCTCTGACCAACATTCTGGTGTGCACACCGAAAACTAATTTTCAGGTTTTCACTTCAAACTTCTAAGGTAACCCTTTCAAATAGAAGGTAAATGTAAAATAGATTTGGGGGGGGGGGAATACATTAGTTGTTTAAGAAGGGGAAATTTCAATCGCGGACAATTGGTCTTCCTCATTCCACTGCTCCTTCCTTGCCCTATGCTAATAATGCCGAGCACCTGGCGAGGAAGCGACAAGTATAAATTTTTAAGTCATTGGTTTGACTCGATGAGGGTTCAAACTCATGATCTACCAACATGGGACATAAAACAACAACAAACAAACAAACAATCTACCAAGATGGGAGACGGACGCTTTAACTCATTCAGCCATCCTGTCTGGTTATGATGATCAGCCTAATCTGGTTATCAAAGAAAATATGTCTGAAACCCTAAGCCATCAGATTCTGCAACCTTAGCCACATGAGAGCAGCTGGAACGCCGCTGGCAGCATCGTAACAGTGGGGCTTGCCAGGTGTTGATGTTGCCTGCAAACACAGCACTGTTGGTGTGATTGACATCTCATGTGTGTTGACCATGGTGTAAGGAACATGCATAAAGTACCCCACACTAGGTGATAGACACTGAGCGTAACAGAGGGTTAATTTGGAGGGAGGGGGGGGGGGAGGTTTAAGTGGGTTGGCAAAAATCTGTTTATTCAATGAACCTCTTCTGTCAGTTCCAAGATATTGATCTTCTGGGTATATGCCATTACACTGTAAATTATAGATTTTACACAGTTTGTTGGTTAGGGTTTTACATCAGGATGGGTACCAACTTGTGACAGTGCGCACTCATGGCAACTATATTGTGTTGCCCCACTGGGAGACTATGCTGCCGAAAGAATTGCCCCATTTCCCACTCAATTACATTATCCTTAAACCTAACCAGTCCTTGTCCTATCCTAGTAATGCTGAGCACCAGACTAAGTAGCGACAAGTATAAATTTGATAAGTCATTGGTTTGACTCGCCTGGGTTTCGAACTCATCAACCTTCTGCATGGGAAGCCTGCACTCTACCACCCCATCTATAGAAATAATTTCTTTATAGATATAGGGGAGAAGCTAGCTGATGAACTTGATGATATACCAGAAAGAAAATAGAGTTAGTATAGTGAACCTAAATGCAGTAATTTATGGCATACGAGGAGCAATTGAGGAAGAAGTCCTTAAAAAGGTTAACGTCCTCACAGATATTACCAGCAAATCAGTGATATATTGTACATTCAAATACCTATCCTCTGGTCCACATGTGCAAAATAAGATCCCTCATAATGTTTGTGACCTGACAGGATGGCCGAATGAGTTAGAGCGTCCATCTCCTGTGTTGGTAGACCATGGGATCGTGGGTTCGAACCCTGGTCGAGTCAAACCAATGACTTAAAAATGTATACTTGTTGCTTCCTAGCCAGGCGCTCGGCATTATTAGCATAGGGCAAGGACAGGTTGGCTCAGTATCAGGATAATGTGACTGAGTGGGATATCATGAGTGAGCACTGTCACAAGTCGGTACCCGTCCTGATATGACCTTAGATGTTGCTAGGACGTAAAACAACAATAAACAAACAAAACAAACATAATGTTTGTAAAGCCTGATTGTTCCCTGTCATTGCTTATGTTCTTCATATATTTCATCATCTCATCGATAAATAGTTCAAATGCACTATAACTGGTAAGGCTGGAAAGCCAGTGTCTTGGTGCTGACAAAAGATATTTGAATTAATCTGGAGAGAGAGGTAAGAATTAACTCAATATTGAGGTTTGGTTGGTTGGTTGTTGGAGTTTTGCATCCTGGCAACATCTAAGGTAGTATTGAGGGTGGAATGGGTGTAGAAAACTATTGAATTGTGCCATTGTATACCTCACTCAATAATTGTTTAACTGTCAGTCAAATGTACCTTATTGTGTGCAAAAAGTGTATTTAACTACAACTATGCATGGACATAAGTTCAGTATGTATGGTAGCAATGACAAAGATTATTTAGAACAATAAATATTTAGCACACTTATAAAAAAGAAAATTGGCACACTTTTTTTTTTTTAATTAATAAAATAAATAAAACAATAATTAAAATAAATAAATAAATGTGACAAGTGGTGTGGCGTGCTTTATGCCTGGCCCCCTACACACGCACCTGTACGGGCGGGGACTGGATGAGAAAGCAGACCCTTCATCTGCCACTGTGTGACGGCACGGCGTATAGGGAGATGCATTATGGGCAGATCCTCCGCCTTCTCGGGCGGCCAGAGTGACTACCTCCTGACGCCATACATCATCAGGATTTCTGCCCACCTTTCCAGCACAGCTATGCATCATTTGCTGTAATGGATCGCTGCGGCGAGAGATCTGCTCTGTCAGAAATGTAAAAGAAGAAAAGATATATATAAAAAAATAAAACCTGATTGCACCCCTTGTTTCTTTGACACTCTCGGTGTCCTAGCTTTATGAATGCGTCCTACTGCATCATGGGTGGGGGCCGGCCTGACAGGCTAGCTTTTCACAATGTATCTTGTATAAATATGAAAATCGTCTAAAATAGGAAGAAATTGGGCAAAGGCTATTCTTGGAGTTACTATTGTATAACTTCGACATCACTTGTCATGTGTGTATATGCGCATGAAATGCTTACATATATGTATACATCATCATCATCATCATCATCATGCTGTCGGTCGTGATGCGACAAAGACTGCTTTCATTACTTGACTGCCGCTCTCCATTTAGCTCTCTGCTGTGAGAGTGATGTCCATGAGTCGGTCTTTCATTTCATGAAAGCTGCCTGCAAAAGTGTTGAAGTGCTGCTGGCTTTTGCAAGTTACAAGCCGCACTCTCTCGGGGAGCAAATAGAGGTTTCACACCGGCAAGAACATGTCAAGACAGGCGCAAAACTATTTGTCCCTGCAGTGGCTGGTCAGGAGATGTTGGGACTTCCGTACATCAACCACCCTTAATACTGCCACAGTGAAATGGTTTTCTGTTTAGGGTTTGCTCCCTTAGCCTTCGGTTCTGTCAAGAACCTGTACCACAAGGCAGTGGTTTACAACTCTTCAGGGCAGGGGCGTCAAACTCCCTGAGGTGTTGCAATACCTGCAATACCTGTATACGTACAGGGACATACATCTGATTCTAGGTTAAAGATTTCAAGTACCTATTTGTTGTAAAGATCTATTTTGTGTAAGTATGTACCATTGATGTACCATTGTACCATTGGGTGCTCGGCTGGGGAAGCCATAAAGTGACCCTACTAGTACTACATGTTTGTGTTTAAATCAAACTCAACTCAACAACTGATTTTAGATTCAATGTTATAAACCATGACTGTAAGGTTAGTTATGGAGCTGCAAGGGAAAGGAATTAAGTAGAGATGATGGAGCAATGCGTCTTCATGACTTTATATGTACATACATATGTGTGTGTGATGGTTATGAAGAAAAGACTGAGATGGAGTGGTGATGGTGGAGGGTGGAGTGGTGCTGGTGGGTGGTGGGTGGTGGTGATGGTGGATGGAGAGGGAGTGAGGGTAGTGGAGGTGGTGGTGGTGAAGGGTGGTGGGTGGTGTTGTTGATGGTGGTGGTGGATGGAGAGGGAGTGGTGGTGATGCTAATGGTGGGTGGTGGTGGTGGTGGATGGAGAGGGAGTGGTGGTGGTGGTGGATGGCAGGTGGGTAGAGAGGGAGTGGTGGTGGTGGTGGATGGAGAGGAAGTGGTGGTGATGGTGGTAGTGGTGGAGGTGATGGTGGTGGGTGGTGGTGGTGGTGGATGGAGAGGGAGTGGTAGTGGTGCTGGATGGTGGATGGATAGAGAGGTGGTGGTGTTGATGGTGGTAGTAGTGGTGGTGGTAGTAGTGGTGGTGGAGGGTGGTGGTGTTGATGGTGGTAGTGGTGGTGGTGTTGATGGCAGGTGGGTAGAGAGGGAGTGGTGGTGGTGGTGGATGGAGAGGAAGTGGTGGTGATGGTGGTAGTGGTGGCGGTGATGGTGGTGGGTGGTGGTGTTGATGGTGGTGGATGGATGGGGAGTGGTTTTGGTGCTGATGGTAGTAGTAGTGGTGGTGGAGGGTGGTGGTGTTGATGATGGTGGTGGATGGAGAGGGAGTGGTGGTGATGTTGATGGTGGTAGTGGTGGTGGTGGTGATGGTGGTGGGTGGTAGTGGTGGATGGAAAGGGAGTGGTAATGGTGGTGGATGGCGGGTGGGTAGAGAGGGAGTGGTGGTGGTGTTGACGGTGGTGGTGTTGATGGTGGGTGGTGGTGTTGATGGTGGTGAATGAAGAGGGAGTGGTGGTAGTGATGATGGTGGAGGTGGTGGTGGGTGGTGGTGGAGTGGTGTTGATGGTGGTGGATGGAGAGGGAGTGGTGGTAGTGCTGATGGTGGAGGTGGCGGCAGGTGGTGGTGGAGTGGTGTTTATGGTGGTGGATGGAGAGGAAGTGGTGGTCGGCCTACATAGGTTCCACATTAGTAAGCCAGTGATGTGCGGGTGGCTTGTGAAGGGTAGACTAGGTTGGCGGTTGTCAATTAACTGTCAATATAAAGCGCTTTTTGTGGTACCGTGTGATGTTTTACTCCAGATGCAATAAGTACATGCTTCTATCAGATGCCGTATGTGAGAGATAAGCAATAGGGCTTGCAGTTATACCAAACAGCAGCGTTTAATGAGTGCGTGGTTGATCTAATTTATGTGGCTACAGCTAAGTATAGGACTGACTTCCTGGCTGACCTTTAGCAACAAAGGGGGACAAGCTGTTCTGTTTAAAAGACGTCGTAAAATGTTACGGTACTTCAAAGGATTTGTTTGTTTGTTTGTTGTTGTTTTAGGTCCTAGTGACATCTAAGGTCATATCAGGACGGGTACCGACTTGTGACAGTGCGCACTCATAGCGACTTTATAATGCGGCCCCACTGGGAGACCAGGCCACACCATGACCTGATATCCCACTCAGTCACATTATCCTGACATTGAGCCAACCAGTCCTTGATATATCCTAATAATACTGAGTGCCTGGCTAGGAAGTGACAAGTATAATTTGTTACGTCATTGGTTTGACTCGACCGGTGTTTGAACCCACAAACCTATGGGTTCGGATCCCCCAATCTCCCAAAACAGGAGACGGACGCTCAACTCATTTGGCCATTCCGTCTGGTCTACTTGCAAGGAAGAATTATTATACATTTTGTGTGCCCTTGCACAGTCAATGTATTATGTTTACTACACATAACTTGTAAGTTTTAGTAGGGTTGTGGGTTCAGAATCTATGGTTTTTTATGTATTCATCCACAATGTTTTGGAAGCAGTGGGAAGTCATACACGTTGGCAGCTCATATCCATAATGAGCTCAAATGCCGTGCATTTCACATTTTCCCCAGTTTCAACAAATAACATCCAGCTGCTTTGATTTGTCAACTAGGGCTATTCTGGGTGTGAATCACGTGATAATGACGTCACTGGTCAACGTATCTATAGCACACATCTAATGTGTTGTTAAAAGGTGTGTCTATGCACATCTCTTTGGTGGGCAGGGAGAGATAGGCACGAGTCAGCGATCAGTGCGTGTTGTAAAAGGCGATCCTTCTTTATGCTATAATTAGACGCACAGTGGGTGTTTTAAAGCTGCATAGTCCGATGAAGGCATCACATTTCCAAAACAAAAACAATTATCTAGTTGTGATCATAATATCTGCTTAAAACTGGTGAACTTTGTGAACAATTGTTGTCATATAGGCTGGGTGATTGGTTATTGGAGTTTTACCTCCTGGCAACATCTAAGGTCATATCAGGATGGGTACCGACTGGTGCCAGTGCGCACTCATGGCGACTTTATAGTGCTGCCACACTGGGAAATCAAGCCACAATGACCCGATATCCCACTCAGTCAAATTATCCTGATACTGAACTAACCAATCCTTGCCCTATCCTGATAATGAGGAGTTTCAGGCTAGGAAGCGACAAGTATCAATTGTGTAAGTCATTGGTTTGACTCGACTGGGAATTGAACTCCCGATCTCCCGCACGGGAGGCCTGCGCTCTGCCGATTCGGCTGCCACGTTTGTTGCATAAGATTAAGAGGGAATAGTGAGTCGATGTACTAGAACCTGTTACTGCTGAAGCCTATAGTGGCAGAGGTGTTTGACGTTCTTTCAAAGATGAATTTTGCACTTCAATTATCTCAAAATTAACCATTTGAGATCAAAGTTACTTCACATTAGAGGAAGGTGCATTAAAACATTGAACCTAATATATTTATCTATTAAAAAAAAGAAAAAAAGAGACAGAGTCTCAAACCCATCGGGATTATGTAACTTTAACATTTGCACACATTCCTCTCCCGTAATGTGGGCGCATGCCCACCTGTGATGCGATGTGTATGTGGAGGGTAGGAAACCCTAAAGCCCCAGTCAGACCTCACCGGATTGAGGAACCGGACAGAAACCGGACACTGTCCGGTGACGTATGGTAATGTACGGTTTATATATGGTACCCATCCGGCGTGTCCGTTCTATCTCCGGTGGTGTCCGGTACAAGTTTTGAACATGTTCAAAACTTGTACCGGACACCGCCGGACAGACGTGTATGGTTGGTGTCCAGTTTACGTCCGTTTTGTCCGTTTCATGTCCGTTACTCATTCGTTAGGTGTCCGGTTTGTATCCTGAAGAGTCCGTTGACGGTGCTGGGGGAATTTGGTCTGTCTTTTTTTTTTTCTGTTTTCGGCGCGTCCGTGATCAGTCCGGTTGGTGTCCGGTTGGTGTCCGGTCCATTCGTTTTTCACCCGTCGGTTGACCGTTCCTTGTCCATTGAAAGCGCAAAGTTTTGACACATTTCGATCCATTTTGATACCGGACAAAATGGATCCGGTATGGACTAGAAAATTCTTTGTCCGGTTTATGTCCGTTGCTCAATCCGGTAAGGTCTGAATGGGCCTTTACGTTTTAGCCGTAAGGTGTATGATATTTTATGTCTCCATCATCACCTTGCGCTGATCTTCCAATTTTTCATTTTCCAATGTTGGCAACCCAGCAATACCATTAATATAGTAGTATTATATAAATCTTACGGTTTATTGTGTCCAAAATGCAGCACAGAACATCTAAGATTTTTACATTTTCCCTCCAGACCCCCCCCCCCCGAATATAAAATCCCTTAAGATCTTCCTGTTTTTCATTTTCCAATGTTGGCAACCCTGTGTGTGGTGTGCTCAGGTGCGGGGGAGAACAATTATTCCTCATAATTGCTTATCATCGGGGCGGTGAAAGGTCACGTGTGCAGATGACTCGCCGTCTCATGGAGCTGCTGATTGTTTATGTAGTTAACTCTCAAATAGTCCCCTTTAGCTAAGATTCCATGTACGCGGTATCCGGTATGTGAGTTGCGAATGCGGCATGCAGCGATGCGATTTTCGGTCTTTCTTTCTACGAATTTGTGAAGGAAAGTCAACGTTCCTGTTGTTTCTTATGGCAAATGGTGCAGCATTTGCATTTGCATTTGCATTCCCATTCCCATTCCCATTCACATTCGCATTCGCATTCCCTTTCGCATTCGCATTCCCATTCGCATTCACATTCACATTCGCATTCGCATTCGCATTCGCATTCACATTAACCGCATTCGCAATCGCAATCGCATTCTGGCATATAGAACACTACCGTGCCTTTACATGCTTTTCCATTTTTTTCCGCATTCGCATACCGCATACCACATACCGCGTATATGGAATCTTAGCTTGAATCTATCAGATTTCAGGAACACCCAGTGGCTTGTTGTCTTAGTTACTGTTACTTCTCGTGTTACTTCTCGAAAGTTAGGCCAAATAAAAGATTTTAGAAATTGGTGATCGTCCTTTTCTTTTTAAATAAAAATCAGGATCGTGCGGGCGGTTTTTATTTTTATTTTTGACGTAAACGTAATATGTAACCAGACGCGATGGCCGAATGAGTTGAGCGTCCGCCTCCCATTCTGGTAGGACGTGAACTGCTGCTGGTCTAACTGTAAATGCAGTTGCAGCTAGTATGGGGTGTTTTGTGTTATGTCTACAGAGAAATCCATTAAAGACTCTAATAAGAAGTACATGGCAAGATCTAAATATGTCTGTTTTGACAGCTGTCCGCTACCACATACTCATTTCATAGCTCATTGAGACATTAAGACATTTTTATTCACAATTTCCATTCATAGTACACAAACATAAATTAACCTGTTGACAATAGAAATTGTAGGAACAGTCTCAATAATGGTTAGATATTAAATTATGCTACAATAGGCGAATAATAAAAGCTTAGATGTCCTCAGAAGTGTCGGCTAGACTTCCAGAATTGTTATTTAGCCATGATATTGAGGGTTGTATAAAAAACCACCTAACTAGATGCCCAGATGGGATGGCCCAGTGAGATGAGTGCCAACTTCCGATGCGGCAGGTCATGGCATTTGTACCCCACTTTCGAACCCTAGCTGAAGCAAACCAACACTTCAAAAATATATACGTGTCGCTACTTAGGCTGGCGCTTGGGATTACTATGCAGATTAACCCCGTTAAACCAAACTTGACGGGACCCTAGAAATTTGTTTGGATTAACCGATCACTGGTTTAACCGAGCTTTGGCCTCAACTTTGACTTGGCTTTTGAAAAAACGTGGGTGCATTATGAATGTAATATACAATGTATGTGGACACTTTGATTATTGTTTTTTATGTATATACAGTATAACCCTGTTACACCAAGCTCTATTAAACCAAACGATCGGTTAATCCAAAAAAAAGTTGGTGGCCCGGCAAAATACTACCATTTATCATATAAAGAAGTCGGCGGGGTCTCAGATGACATTATAACCACATAAAAGTTTGGTTTAACCTTACTGGAAGTGGCCTATGGTCCGACAATTTTGTTTGGATTAACCGATAATTTGGATTAAACGATAATTTGGATTAACCACTTTTAGTTTAACTGACTTTTTTATATGATAAACGGTAGTATTTTGCCGGGGCGCCGAAAAAAGTTTGGATTAACCGATCGTTTGGTTTAACCGAGCTTGGTTTAACGTGGTTATACTCTACTAGGATGGGACAAGGAACAGTGGAGTGAGAAAAATCAATCACCCACGATTAAAATTTCCGCTAGTAAATCAAAGAATGTAATAAACAATGGATAAATGGGGGCGGAAACAAAAAACTAAAGTGTATTGTTAATGGCAAATCAAATCTGAATAAAACTCATATTAATCAGTGACAAAATAGATAAATGACGGAAACTTACTTCAGTCGACTCAAGTACACTTGTTTTCACTGATGTCCTGCAGATAGAGTGCAAAGTGAATGTTCTTGACAATCTTACAGTGCCGGTGTAAAGATTTCAAATTCCCCCCTGATTGAAGTTCCCCCATGGGAACTTGAAAATGTTTTCAAATTCATCCCACGGGAATTTGAAAACGTTTTCATTTTCCCTCCCTCGTTTTAACTTTCCCTCCCCCCATCTTTGGGGAATTTTCTTCTTTTTTTTATCTTTTTAACAAATATTTTCATGACAAATATAATAATACACAGAGAATAGCATAATGGAAATTATTACTAGTACAACAGAACATTTCACCCCAAATGACACAAAATGTCTCCAAGATGGCTAAGAAAAAAATATTATAGGTCTGAATTTTAAATCGTTTTTTTAAAGTTTTTTAAACAATTTTAAATTCCCGCAGGGGGGAATTTGAAAATAGGGGGAGGAATCTGAAAACTGTTTTTAATTTCCCTCCCAGGAATCAATTTCACGGGAGGGAAATTAAAAAGGTTTTCAGATTCCCGGGGGGAACTTGGAAAGGGGGGAAATTGAAATCGTTACACCGGGTTTTATTTTTTTATGTAATAAATGCTATGTCGTTATCAGCCAATAACACTGTATTTCATCAAACTTGTTCACTTTATGGTTTTACTTTGTAAGTTGCAGAAATGACATGATCACGTGACCTCTGGCAGTTTAACAAATTTAACAAAGACAGTTATCCTGGTTGGAGTCCTGTAGCTATTAGGCCATCCTGTTCGGAGACTTCTGCTCCGACGATGTGGGTGAAATTGACATATTCAGAAATATTCAAATCATGGAAATTTGAATTATGTGGTGTTTATATATATATATATATATATATATATATATATATATATATATATATATATATATATTCCTCTAGTGTATTCGCGTGAGGGGGGTGCCACCCGTACACAGCTCCCAACACCGGGGTGGGGGCACTCCACCAATGCGCCAATGGAGGAAGTAGCAAAGTATATATGTTCCCTTAGCATTTATACTTGTATAATGCGTTATGAATCATATATATATATATATATATATATATATATATATACACTTCATTAGTATGGCCATATATATGTATGTATATATATACATCTTGGTTCAGGGACATGCATATATATATATATATATATATATATATATATATATATATATATATATATATATATATATATAAACTAAAGCTTTTCTGCTGACGTGAGTTATTCTTTCCCAATCTTATAAACGTTATCTTGCACCGTCCCAGAAGACAACCCTATAAAAAAAATTGAAAAGGAGAATGAAGTAATAAGAAAGAAAGTGAAGCATTTCCGATGGCTTGCTCCCTTTAAGGCGGGTGTCCTCCAAAGAAATATCTCAGAATGACTATAATTATGTTTGACGTCCAATGGCACCTGATACGAAAATCACTGTGCTCTAGAGGCGTCGTTAAAGTTGCATAGTCCCATGAAAACATCAAATTTTCAAAACCAAAACAATTTTCTAAATTTGATTCTACATATCTATAAAATTGGTGCACTTATTAAACATTTGTCACCACATAGAAGGGAATACTGAGGCAATTTAATAGAACCTGTTACTGCAGAAGCCTAGGGTGTTTTGGTTGTGCTTGCCAAAACTAATCTTACTTGTTTTCACTTCAAATATCTCAAAAGTTAGCCATGTAAAATAAAAGTTACTTCAAACTAAAGTAAGATAGATTATGATGACCAATCTTATATATTTATCTCAGAAAATGACAAAAATTCTAAACCATCGGACTATGCAACTTTAAATAAAACAACCTTTACTTGGGCGGGGGGGGGTTACTTTAGTAAGAGCAGACGACATTCGGTCCCTGTAGAGTTGGGCCGGATGTGCAATGTGGGCAGGGCATTGTCTCCACGTGACCTTATCGAAGCGGAAGAGTTCTTATTGCGCACTTTTCCTCCGACATCACTAAAAGTGCATATTTCTTTTATCTAGTTAATTGAACCTAAATAGGGTTCTAAAACCAAAACACTTCTACGCGGACATAGTCAACTGATCATATTACAGAAGCGTGGCCAGCAAGTCAAAATTGATTACATAAATATGTGTATTTTCTGATAAGTTTATGAATTTACCTCATGAAACCGACTTATAATGGTGATGCATATCACATGCAATATGCAAATAGACCATTTCCACCACCAACCCGCCCTCTGGTAGCAGTGGGAAGAATTAATGTTCTCAGTAACAGATCACAGTGCAGGGTGCTTTGTGGGAAATGTTTTATATAGGAAGGATTGCCCTCACTCACCTGCCCTCTGATTGGTTGGTTGTTGAGGTTTTACGTCCTGGCAACATCTAAGGTCATATCAGGACGGGTACCGACTTGTGACAGTGATTTCCACGTTTTTTTGCCGGGTACCACTTCCATCCCTGCGACTGGGTAGTTCTGCGAGGTGGTGGTAGGTGGCACCTTAGTGGAGCCGTCTGATTGGCTGATGTAAAGAATGCCAGCCAAAGAGTCCAGAGGAAGGGTGGACACCCCCACCTGTGAATCAGCTGCAATTCTTATGTATCACGCACCAATTATCGAATCTTTATTTAGATGTTTATATTCTATATTTGATTACTGTTATGTGTTGGGTGGTGCACCGGCAATTAATCTGTTCTACTCCTGACTGGTTGGTAGCTGGGCTGAAGAAAAGAGCATTAATTCAAAGCCCTGGAGGTTTATATATATATTAAAGCGCATTCAGAGGACCAGCTTAACAGTTGCTTCATGAACAATTATGGGGCTAAGGGATTGTATTTCCTTAAGTCTATCTGTATATCTCTCGCCTGAAATCAACAGATGGAATGGAGACCTTTTCTGACAGCAAGAGAGTTGTGGCAAGATGGAGTGAACACTTCCAGAAGCTACTCAACATAACATGCCTCGATGAGATTCCAACCATGGATGAGATGGCTAGAACAATCGCCAGCCTGAAAGATGGCAAAGCACCTGGGGGTGATGGAATTTCTGCTGAAGTATGGAAGCACGGAGGAGACAATCTGTTCAACAGACTGCACCAACTAATCACCAGTGCCTGGGAGGAGGGTTCTGGATGCTAGCATTGTAACCATCTACAAGAAAGGTAATCAAACAGATTGTGGGAACTATAGAGGAATCTCTCTTCTTTCCATAGCAGGCAAGATCTTCGCCAGGATCCTCATCAAAAGACTATCTATTCACAGAACACCTGACGTAGTTCCGGAGACACAGTGTGGCTTGAGAGGTAACCAGAGCACCGTGGATATGATATTTTGTCTCCGACAGCTACAAGAAAAGTGCATTGAGCAGGACCGACCACTGTACATGGTATTTGTCGATTTCACTAAGGCGTTCGATACAGTCGGGAGGTCCGGGCTATGGCAGCTACTGAGCAAGTATGGATGCCCAGAGAAGTTCACAACTATGATCGACGGGAATGATGGCGAATGTTAGTGTTGGAGGGGAAGTCTCGGAATCATTTGGGGTTACCAATCGGGTCAAGCAAGGTTGTGTACTGGCCCCCACGATCTTCTTCATCTTCCTATCAGCAATGTTCGATGAGGAGGCATGGGGGATGGCGACTATATACAGTCCAGACAGAGCACTGACCTATTCAATGTCGCACACTTCAGAGCGAAGACTAAGACTACTCGGATACTGGTGAAAACTGCTATTCGCAGATGACAGTGCACTGGTTGCCCACTCTGCTGATGAGATCCAGAAAATAGTAGACACTTTCTCCGATGCATCAAAGAAGTTTGTCCTGAGGATTAACATCAAAAAGACGGAGGTGCTGTACCAACCCAACTCTACAAGAACCCAAGAGGAGGATGTCATGGTTGACGGAAACAAGCTGAACTCTGTTCCAGAATTCACCTACCTCGGAAGCACTATATCAAGTGATGGACGCATTGATGCTGAAAGACAGAGGAGGATGGCCAAGGCTAGCGCATCTTTCGACCGACTACACCAGAGACTCTGAAACAACCACCATGTGTCCATGCGGGTCAAAGGCAAGATCTACCGTGCAATCGTGCTATCCACCCTACTATATGGAGCCGAGGCCTGGATAGTGTACAGACGACAGGTGAAAAAGCTGCATGCCTTCATGATGCGGCATCTGCGTTCGATCATGAGGCTAACCTGGAAGGACAAAGTGACAAATAAGGAAATACTCGAACAGACAGGGCTGCCCTCTATGGAAGATCTTCTGATCAAAAGGAATCTCTGGTGGACTGGACACCTCATGAGGATGTCATCAGACAGGCTACCAAAGCAGATCCTCTACTCTCAACTGTCTTCTGGTTACAGAAAGAGACGCCGCCCTCGTCTCCGGTTCTAGGATAGCATCAAGAGAAACCTGAAACTGAGAGACATTAAGACCGACTCATGGACATCACTCTCACAGAAGAGAGCTAAATGGAGAGCGGCAGTCAAGTAATGAAAGCAGTCTTTGTCGCATCGCGACCGACAGCATGATGATGATGATATCTCTCTCTCTCTCTCTATATATATATATATATATAATATTGAAAAGGGAAAAGAGAGAAAGACAGGGTAGGAGAAAGATACGATGGGACAGAGATTTCTTTTTTAACTAAGAAGAAAACAAACAAACAAACTGGGAACAAGCCAGCCACCGGATTCAGTGATTCCGGGCGTGCCGTACAGGGGACGCCAGGAGTTTCCTGCTATAAGGAGTGCATGAATAGAATAAAGGGAGGCAATGATTAGAATAAAGGAAGGTCGGGTAGTTGTAGTAGTGTTGTTATATTAACATTATTTTATATACATAGGCGTATACAGTAGTACCAGTTTTAAAAAAAAAGAAATCTGCATCCAGATAAATCTTCCGCTGTGAGAGCAGGTGTCCTGTTATCGGAACTTTAGAACCACTTTCCAGGTTCAGCTCCTGGCCCCCTGACTAATAGTCAAATAAGACCAAGACAATTTTGGACATTGAATTTTGTTTTCCACACAGGGCAGAGTTTCACAAATCACATCAGTCACTGAAGACAGGCAGGGCTGTAAAAGGTGGGGTAAAGAACAACAAATTGAAAGGAGCTTTTTTTCTTCTGGATGCAACCATGTCCGCCAAATTCTTGGGGAGTGGTATTGATATTGGCTGTTGGGTAATTACGTCATCATATTTGCAGGGTAATACTAGCTTTTTAGCCAGATATGTTAAGTTTGAATAATGCGACAGTTTTAACTTTCTGCCGTATTTCTTAGATTTGTAGTTTGTTTGTTTGTTTAACGACACCCCCTCCCCCCTCCCCCCCCCCCCCCCCCCCCAGCACAAAAAGTAAACATCGGCTATTGGTGGGGGTCATAGTATTTCTTAGATAAACATACTGATCGTTATAGCCGACTTAACTTTAAATTTTAATTTGTGGCGAACAGCAGGATAGGGGCTGTGTATATATAAGGGCTGTATATATAAGGGCAGGATAGGGGCTGATTATAATATAGCATCCTTTCCTCAAGCACTCATCATAGTGAAGCACTTCCGGAAGCATGGCATAGTACTTCCGGTGGGGATGATATAGCGCTTCTGGCAAGTTTAACATAGTACTTCCGAGAGGCAATTCAATCCTATCATTCAGAACACTGTTATTGGCAAGGGCATTGACATGCTTAATTGTGAGAAGGCTTATCACTGTCCGAACTAGGCTCATCTGCATGTGGGGGACGCCGGTGTAATGGCGTATGTGAATTTTGATCCAGGTAGGTGGTTAGAGGCGCTTTCGACGAATCCTCCTTGTGGTACGCGTATCAATATGGGGTTTCCGAGTTTCGCTGGTCCCTCAGGAAGGACTGAAGCTGTGGCCCAATACGCCGAGTCGCAGCTTCAGCATACACGTCCTCGCGCGCGGGAGATCGAGAGTTCGGTTCCCTTATCAAATTGATACTTGTCGCTTCCTAGCAAGGGCAAGGACTGATTAGCTCAGTTTCAGGATAATGTGACTGAGCAGGATATTCGGTGATGGTGCCGCCGACCTGATTTCCCAGTGGGGCAGCACTATAAAGTCACCATGAGTAATTTTCCGCGATTCCCTAACAATGCTAAGCCTATGGGAGAATATCTACATGTTTACGGAAATTTAAGACAATAATTACTAGGATAAATAAACTATTATTGAAGCAACATTCTGTTTTCAGTGTTTTCAATTATTTATATTTTCTTATTTACAGATTTCTGCTTTTTCATGCCAACTACCACTTGCCAATGTAGACTGAAATGAAATGATTTTAGCAAATATTTTACATTAGATACAGTACAACTTTGTGTGTGTGTATTCACCATATCCCCCCACCTTCCACTGTGTAAATGCCCTGCCACACTACGATGTAACGATGTCACGATGTCAGCGTGTGGAGAACGTGAAGAACGTTGAACTTCTCGGCATAGTATGCAAATTTCGGCACAAGTTGAACGTGGATGCAGCATAGTTGACGAGAGCGAACGTGAAGCGTAGTGATACCATCATTCAACGCCGAGGACAACGTCACAGGAAGTTACCATTGCCGACTGTTACATCATGACTCATGACACGGTGGCAAAACGTTGAACGTATGTTGAACGTACGTTCTCCTGACGTTTTCCTGACGTTCCCATTACACCACGTGGACGTTTCCGCCGGGTTTAATGTGGGTCAACGTAGTGGGACGTAGTGGAACGTAGTTGAACGTAGTTGAACGTAGTGAGCATCATTTGACTAACTGCCATTTAATGTCATTGACGTTCGCCGAACGTGTACAGAACACACGGCGAACGTAAACCCTTACGTTCGAGTTATGTCGAAAGTTTTGAACAGGTTCAAAACTTTGACGCGCGCTGATGTAACACGACGTAACGTGACATAGCTCGACATCAGTCTAACGTCATTCTGACGTCATCATAACATAACCCAACATACATCAACGTAATGACGAAACGTGATCACGTCAGGCTTACGTTTGCTCGTTACGTCGTAGTGTGACGGGTATAAGCTGAAGCTGTTCCCCAGCCTTCCTGAGTGCCCAGCGGAACTCGCAATATCCGTATAGGTCGTATCATGACGTGGACTATGCACCTTCATGGTGATAGATTATGTGCCCTTTTACTTGGCAAGATTCCAAGTTCCATTTCTCATGATGGTGACCGATTTCCGTGGAATCATTCTGATTTTCAAGCTCTGATTCTGTCAATCCACAATCCTTCCATGAAACCACATATCTGTCGATGAAATTCCGAATATTTAGTTCTTATTCCAGAGAAAGAAAGAAATTTACCACAAAAATAAGATTTATCTAGTCATATTATATTTGATCGATTTTGAACATAGTAATTGTGCATGTTAGCATTTATTTAGTAGATTTCCGTGTCTTAGTCATTCTTGAAATTGGCTATGTACATTTATCCTCGGTAAAGATTATTATACGTATAATATGCTATTTTCTGTTTAATTTTAAATTAAAGTACTGCGGAAGAAGGTACATGATAATTATGTACTATTATGATGTCGATGCATTTGGATTTTGTCCTTAAATGAAATGTTGGCAGGTCAGCTATGATAAAGCCTAAGTGGACAAGACTCCACCCTGGTCCAACTAGTACTAACTATATAC
This sequence comes from Branchipolynoe longqiensis, assembly GCA_030323885.1. Lineage (NCBI taxonomy): Eukaryota > Metazoa > Annelida > Polychaeta > Phyllodocida > Polynoidae > Branchipolynoe > Branchipolynoe longqiensis. The sequence goes on along the minus strand of CM059186.1, from coordinate 55,130,783 downwards.
ACATGTGTGTCCACGGGCTAGACATATTCGCGACTCATACTCTGTTAATCACAATAGAAGATATGATTTAAATCTGATGGTGACAAATGTTGGTGACTATGTTAAAACCATCTGAATCATAATGTATTCGTTGTATATGGATTAACTATTACTAGATTTGTTCAGCTAGAGTTTGTGTGGATGTGTGTGTGTGTTATGTGTGTGTGTGTGTGTGTGTGGTGTGCATTGGTGCAACAGCAGAAGACCCTGCTGCCTGCAGACAGAGGTGGGTTGGGGTTACCATGGTTACTAATTAGGACAGGTTGTCACTGATCTGAGTCAGCACTCTGTAATTGGGGTCGAGCTGCTGAACACGCATATATAGGAGTTGACCGATTAGCTAATGTAAAAAAAAGGAATTTAAATGACCGGGTGCCGTGGCTGAATCTGTAGAACACAGGCTTCCCGTACAGAAGGTCAGGAGTTCGAAAACCCGGCCGAGTCAAACCAATGACTTACCAAATTTATAGTTGTCACTTCATAGCCAGGTGCTCAGCATCAGTAGGATAGGGAAAAGGCTGGTTGACTCGGTGTCAGGATAATGTGACTGGGTGGGATATCAGCCCATGGTGCTGATGGCCTGGTCTCCCAGTGTGGCAGCACTATCAAGTCACAATGAGTGTGCACTGTCACAAGTCGGTACCCGTCCTGATATGACCATAGATGTTGCCAGGATGTAAAACTCCAACAACCATCCAACCTTGTCGCTACCTAGCCTGGTGCTCGGCATTACTAGGATAGGGCAAGGAGTGGTTAGCTCAATATCAGGATAATGTGACTGAGTGGGATATTGGGTTATAATGCCGGCAGCCTTATCTCAGAGTGGGGCAGCACTATAAAGTTAACATGAGTGCGCTCTGTTACAAGTTGGTACCGGTGAAGATTTAGGTAATGTAAGGAATATTTTTTCAAATCCGATGAACAAATCTTGAATCTATGTTTTCAGGTTCGACGCGTTGGTGTCATCCACCCCCGCTATGTGGCGCACCAACATCTCAAACCCTGGCTGGTGCACTCCTACAAGAACTCCAAGGGCAGCAGTAGCTCAGAGAAGAAAGGGGTGTGTACGAAGTAATTTGTGTTTGTTTGTTATATCCGCTAATTCATATGGAGAAATTCCAACCACAGATAACTGGTCTACCCTAGTTCGCCATTCCTAGCCCTATCCTGATAATGTCGAGTGCCAATATTAGTAGTGACAAGTATCAATTGTTAAGTTATTGGTTTGACTCAGCCGGGGTTTCGATCCAAATTTTTTTGGTGGCCCGGCAAAATACTACCATTTCTCATATTAAAAAAAGTTGGTTAAACCAAAGTAGGTTAATCCAAAGTATCGGTTAATCCAAACAAAATTGTCAGGCCACAGGCCACTTCGGTATGGTTAAACCAAATTTTCATGTGATTATAAGGTTATCTGAGACTTTTTTTATATGATTAATGGTAGGTTTGGATTAACCGATCATTTGGTTTAACTGAGCCTGGTTTAACTTAGTTATACTCTATATACATAAAAAACACAATAATCAAAGTGTCCAGATACATTGTATATTGCATTCATAATGCACCCACAATTTTGCCAACGCCAAGTCAAAGTCGAAGCCAAAGCTCGGTTAAACCAATGATCGGTTAATCCAAACAGATTTCTAGGGTCCCTTCAAGTTTGGTTTAACACGGTTATACTGTATTTTAGCCATTTATGTGACAGCCTAAACTTTTCATGCACACCGGATGTGGTGGCCAAATATGCAGATCGCAGGCTTCCCGTGCGGAAGGTCAGGAGTTCGAATTCCAGCTGATTCAAACCAATGGTCAGGAGTTCGGTTCCCGGTTGAGTCAACCCAATGACTTTTGAATTGATACTTGCCACTTCCTAGCCTGGCACTCGGCATTAATAGTATACGGCAAGAACTGGTTCGCTCAGTGTCAGGATAATGTGGTAAGTTGGGTCATGGTGCCATGGGCCTGGTCTACCAGTGGGGCAGCACTATGAAGTCGCCAATAGTGTGCACTGTCACAAGTCAGTATCCATTCTGATATGACCCTATATATTTCTAGGATGTAAAACCCCAACAAACAAACTAACACACATACACTAACGCACACACTACACACAACCGGAAATAAGCACAAGTGCGCATGCCCATTCACGTGCACAGTGACGTATGTCTCGGTAAATACACGCCCACCTTTCATTTCCATGTGTCTCAATGGGAAGGTCGTCGTTTTGTATCACTGCAGGGCAACCAATTCAGTCGGGTTTTTAATAAGCAAGCACATCCGGGGGTTGCTTGTAGTTGTAATCATTTGTTCGCGCACAGATGAAGTTTCTTCTAGTGCAGGTAAATTTCACTGAACCCATAATTTTCTGTAATATTGTTAGCTTCGTGATTGGTTTAGGCTGGTTCATTGTCCGGTATTGTTAAAGGTGGAAACATGAAGCTTTTTTATTCTATTTGATGGCTAAAATCGTTAGAGAAAGAACTGTATTGGCTCTCTGAGTACTTAATCTGGAGTTTTGAAGGTGACGCAGAACTTAAACCGCTTTAGAAAGTCATGTTGAATGAATAAGGAACAATGCCACAGAATGTTATATATATACATATATATATGTTTGTGTGTCTATGTGTGTGTATATATATGTGTATATATCTTATGTCTATGTATTGGTCATTCTCAGGAACTGTGTACCACAATTTTGGTTTCCATGTTACATTGTTAATGATTTTACTTTCATGAATTTTCACTCAAATATTCTAAATATGTGGTTCTAATGTTTGTTTATTATAGCCCACTATTGAGTTATGAATGTATTCAATCGTGTAATGTACAATTAATATGTGTTAAAAGTTGAATCAAGAACTTTCTGTGGCCGCCATCTTGGTGGGTTTTGTTCAGGCTCTCCCAGTTCATCAACTCTATGCCAATATAGATAAACACTGTGCACTGGGACTAGTTTGTTCATAGTTAATTCCTACTGAAGCAGTTTTTGCTTGGACTTAAACATGGCTGTTTCACCTGTAGGTAGGGGTGAATCTTGTATCTGGGTTATTCTCCAAAACTGGGCACCACATATTTGGTCTCCACATTACGATGCTGATAATTAAGTCTTTGTTTTATTGACAGCAAGTCAAATAATTATTGTAGCCTCTGTCTATTAGGGATGTTAGCAGTTCTACATGTATTGAATTTATCCCACCAGAGATATCAAAATTATAATTGTATGATTTTGCACTAGATTGAAAATGTGAAAATTTACACATTGACACCATACATGTAGCCAAACTTTTTTCAACTTATTTTTCAACTTGTTTCTTGTAAAATGTAAGTCATAACCTTGGCTGCTTAACAGTAATCAAGAAAATCTTGTTTGACTATGTTGTATATGTTAAAATGAGGTTCTGGATGTGTCTTTGATTTTCATGTTACGCGAGTGATATTAATGTATTACTCAATTTGTATAAGATCTAATTCAAAAAGTGAAATTCATTTTTTTTCAACTCTGACATATGCACAACATGCAAACCTTCATAGGACATTGAATTAGGCTATTATTTTGGAAGGATGTTTGCTATTATTTGGAAGGTTTTCACTTTTGGTTTCCATGTCACACTTTTGTGCCCAGTTTTAGAGAATGACCCCTCGACCCACACGACCCACGCGAATTGGTCAAGTACATGCTTCTCATGAGGAAGGTCGGGAGTTCTAAACCCGGCCTAGTCAAACCAATGACTTACAAAGCTGATATTTGTAGCCACCTCGTCTGGTTTTCGGCATTATTAGAATAGGCAAGGGCTGGTTAGCTCAGTATTAGGATGGTTGAGTGGGATATTGGGTCATACTGCCGGCAGCCTGATCTCCCAGAGGGGCAGCGCTATAAAGACACTATGACTGCGCACTGTCACAAGTCGGGACCCATCCTGATATGATCATAGATGTTGCTAGGATGTAAAGCCCCAACAAACATACTTTATCTGCGTTGTCTCGAGCAGTGATGTGTCACATCAGGACAACTGCTGCCACCTTGCGGAAATCTGTAGCAGCGCCATTTATACCCACCACATTATTGATAGCGACACCAGGTGGCGGGTTCGTCGTGTCTTACCTGACTGGTACTCACCGGATATTGAGGGTCCCCTTTGTCCTCTTTTACCAACAAATAGCCGTTGTGATAGGGTGCCATATGGTGGCTGAATCTATACAAGCGCTGGCTGCCTTCCCATGTGTGGAATACCGAGAGTTCGAATCCTGGCCGAATCAAATACTTACAAAGCGTTCTCTGTGGCGGAGTGGTTAGAGTGTCTGACTTTTTTCTAGGTCAGACTCCTAATCTGAGGGTCGGCGGTTCGATTCCCCGTGCCCCCAGCTCTGCCAATTTGGATTTCCACCGCTGTGTATAACTTACAGCGTCATCAAAGGCCGGTTGCTCTCATACCAGGTATATGTGGTGTGGGAGGTTAAACATCCCTTGGGTCGGTAAAAGTGTAGGCTTGGGCTTTCTATTGACCAGCAGTGGAGTGGGGAAGACCAGTCGTCTGTGACTGGGATTTCCCCTTCTTGGGACAACTAATGTACCAAAAAAAAAAGAACAAAAAAAAAGACACAAATAAGTGTTCACACTTCCTGTCTACCATTCGCTATATCGCTATAAAGTGTATGCATGTCGCTACCTAGCCTGGCATCCAGCATTACTAGGATAGGGCAAAGACTAGTTTTTCTATATCAGGATAATGTGACTGAGTGGGATATCTCGTCATGGTGCTGTTTGTGGCACCATCTCTCAGTGAGGCGGCAGTATAAGGTTGCCATGAGTGTATACTGTCACTCCTCACTACCCGTCCTTCTAAGACCTGAGATGTTGCTAGGATGTAAATCCCCAGCAAAAAAAAATTGTACTGTCACGATAGCTGATGTAATTTTACGGAAAATCTCTAGCATGAAGACTAGTTGGAGAACTAAGTCTGCATAAAGGATACAAAGATGTTGTTGTGTTCAGATAACAATTTTAATCAAAGAGTTTTTTGTGTGGTTTTTGCTGTGTGTGAATATAATTATTCCTCTGAACAAAGTCTTTATTCAGAACCGTGGAACTGGTCTTCAAACCATAGTTGGTACAATTAGTTTCAATTCTAGGTTAGGGCAGGGTTGTAGAGACTTTAGTTACTTTTTAAATCTGAGTTAACAGTTTACAGTGGAGTATTAATTTAAAAAATGCACCCCTTATTTTAAATGTAGCTTTAATAAACTGTAGTAGTCAGTGATGCGTTTGTATAAAATAGTCATTCATCCTCACACACGAAATTAAACATCTCTTCCTTATCTTACCAATTAAAAAATTGAGGAGAAACAAAATGAAAGAAAAAATCCTACAAATTCCAGTTGGGGATTTTTAGCCATCCGCAAGCAAAACAAACCAACAATAAATCAAATAAATTACAGGGATTATGGCTTATCCTCACATTTGGAATGCGTTTCTATAATAATTAATGCGACAACAGTAATCTTGAAATTCATTGACAGGCTTTCTCAAGACGCCCAGATTATCTTTGAATTCATCACTTCCTGATAGGGCTACTCCTTTTTTGCCGAGTGGGCTGTCAAGAAAATAAAAATATACCAGCACTCATTTTAGCTTTGAGTGTATCATTGGGGGCGAGAAAATGTTCATATTTCTTATTATATAGTATTGCCAAGAACATATAGTCCAGGCATCTAAATCTGTTGCAATCAACTCATATAATTACTGTTGGCTTTTATGGTTGAAATGTTCATTTAGTGCTAAGAGGGCGGGGGTTGTTTGAATGTGTGTCTTCTGAGTTCTTTCATGAAGGATTGAACCTGATACCTAGGATGCCAGGTCCTAGGTAACATATTCACCTCCAGTAGAGATGAATGACAACCATGTTTAAATACAAGCAAAGGCGGCTTTGGTATGAATCAACTAAAAACAATCAGACCAGACGGGATGGCCGAATAAGTTGAGTATCCATCTCCCGTGTTAGTAGATCGTGGGATTCGAACCCACGGGTTCGAACCCTAGTCGAGTCAAACCAATGACTTGAAAATGTATGCTTGTCGCTTCCTAGCCAGGTGTTGGTTGGCTCAATGTCAGGATAATATGACTGGGTGGGATATCAGGTCATGGTGCTGGCAGCCTGGTCTCCACTATAAAGGCAACACTATAAAGTCGCTATGAGTGTGCACGGTCACAAGTCGGTACCCGTCCTCATATGACCTCAGATGTTGCCAGGATGTAAAACTCCAACAACGAACCAACTATAAACAGGCTGCTAAGGCCCTGGTTCCAGTAGGCAGTGTTTATCTACGGTTTTGTGGAGTTGGTGAATGAGTTCTACTAAATTGACTTAGTAGTCCTTCTACGTAGCAGTAAATGCTGAATGAATGCACCTGTATCTAAAGTGGATCTGTATGATCGAATCTAGATGAGTGTTTTTGGTTTCGAAAAGTTGAAACTTTAATCGAACTTTATATTAATGCAGCGTTAAGTTTTAACTATCAATCTGTACCTATTTTGAGTAGTTGTCTCTACCGATATCTGCTTAGTCTAGATTGCATCTATGGTCTGGATCAGGGTTAAGGTCAAAGTGGCCGTGTCTGCTTATTCCTCACAGACTGGCGTGTCGGAGCCGTTTGACTTCGGGCGGCCTGACGATGCTGATGCTGCGGACTGTGAGGTGGTGGAGTACAAAGTGCCCCCTCCCACCGCCAGAGATGCACTGCTCACCGAGCACATCGGCACCCCAAACCCCCGCTACAAGGTGCTCTCCCAGGTCAGGTCCGTCATCATAGAAGCCAAATACCCCGGAACAGATGGTACGTGAAGCCTTTTCTCTAATCTGATGTTGTTGTATTTAAAGTTGTATAGTCCGATGAATTTGAGTTTTGGTCATTTTTCTGAGATAATTTTTTTTTTTTTTTTTAAATGTAGTCTAGCTTATTTTAGTATGAGATAACTTTTATTTTAAATGACTACATTTTGAGATATTTGACATTCAAATTAGTTTTGGCAAGCACACCAAAACTCTGACACCATTGCCTTCAGCAATGACAGGTTATATTTAATTGTCTCAGTCTTCCCTTCTATGTGACAACAAATGCTGAATAAGTGCATCAATATCTAAGTTAGATATGAGGTGTCAAATCTATGTAATTATTTTGGTTTTGAAAATTTGATGCTTCATCGGACTATGCAGCTTTAAATATCTGATGACCTGAATTTTACTTGTATTTCTTGCATTATTATTCGCTATCTTAACAAAATACTCATACATTCTATAATATAAACTGCATTGCACATAAGCTAAGATTCCTTACATGCGGTATGCGAATGCGGCAAAAAATTGAAACGCCTTGAAGTCAATGGGCTACATCCCTTACATGCGGTATGCGAATGCGGCAACTCGATCGGTCCCTGTAGCGATCGGTGCGGCATGCGGTATGCGAATAGAAACATCAGTCGCACTTGTCCATTAGTTTTAGACTAGGAGAGGCGACTGATCATTACGGAACGGTCACACCCAGGGGTGCTGAGGGGAAACATCTGGTAGTGGTGGTGGTGGGGAGATGCTTGCCGCTTACCACGTAGAAGGAATCCTCCCATTCGCATACCACATGCCGCATACCGCATACCACGTAGAAGGAATCTTAGCTTAAGAATAGGCATGGAATACTTGGTATAATGTTCCTGAATGGATGAATCCTTACTTATTGGGTTGCAGCTCAAATAGCCCATTATGTGATGTCAAGCTTGAAAACCAGTGCCTCGGCGCTGACAAAATATGTCTTTAGATGAATAAAATATTTACCAAAAAAGGCAGGAAAGAGATAGGTGGAATTGCATAGATTATAGAGCATAGTTGAAGGGCTTCAGATTCAAAATCAGTCAAAGTAGACTTTGTGATACTTTTCTTCGAGACCTCTATTATTAATAGTTCTTCTCTGTAATTGGTGACCCATGAGTCAGGACATGTTTCAGTTTTATTTTATGAACATCTCTACAATAGTGTAAGCATTCCTTGGCCTACATCACTCTAACAGCTGAGGAGGGTCATTAGAGCTGAATGACTGTAATAGTCACAGCTGGACCACAGGACCCGGCCTTGTATTAGATTCCTACATAACTCCCAGAGAATAGGTTGTTTCGAGATATTTACAAACTATGAATAGCTATATTTGTATGCACTAGATGAAAGCTGAGAAAGTATTTCATGATATATCTGTTTCATTTCATAATTTCGAGATTAGCAATCATTAGACGCATATACATGACAAACCTGTTGCTTTCAGACTTCATCAAACCTAATCAGAGAGGCTATGGCTAGGTATCTTCGTTGATCATTAACAACATTGTCTTATGTGGACAAAAGTGGCTATGCAGCTAGCTGCAATGAATAATGTATCACTTTTATTTGCAGATCATTAACAATTTAGCTTTAGATTACAACATATTTATGAATATTTTTGGTAGTTATTTATATATGGCCTTTTTTCACATTTCAGACTATTCGGATTTGAATATGGATACAAGTACACGAAAAGAATATGCCACAAGAACCAATAAAGGTAGCCTGGTGGAAGGTGAGATGGATGTTGACCAGGATAAGAGTTCTTCAGAAAATGAGGAGAGTTCAAAAGAGCCACAAGCGAAAGATCCTGACAAAGTTCTGTCTCGACCTGTGTCATCCATACCATCGACATCAACCACACCGGTTGCCTTCCAGCCAAGAGTTCGTGTTCGGCTTCCACGGCCCATGGCTCCTGTAGTGAGGCCAGTGGCCCCAATGGGCCCTCGTATGCGGCTACCCATTGTGCAAGCGTTCCCTGGTCCAATGCCGCCACGCATGACATCCAGTATGCAAGAACAACCTCCAGCTATGGAGAAGAGCAGAAATGTTACAACAGAGGAGGATGTTCCATCATCGCCTGCGTTGTCTTCAGCAAAGGGAATGAAACAAGATGCCATTTCAGAGGTACCAGTGTCAGTGATAGCAGAATTAGGACACGCCATTTCACCAGAGTTGGTGACAAAAACCAAGATTGCCACTCCTGTAGAGGATGTCCCTTCAGAGGAGCCAGCAGGGAAAGTTGTCAAGCTGGACAAAGTTGCCAAGCCTACTGCAGCCTCAGTGACAACTGTGAAAGATGGTGCTCCAGCAGGTCTAGTTAAGCCTGGCACTTCAAAGATGAAAGCTGCAAAACTTGTCACTTCGGAGGTGGCAACTGCCAAGGGTGAAGAGGTGCCACCAGTAATGACTACCACACCAGCAAAAGCTGCTTCAACTGAGTGCCATTCAGGAGAAGCAGCTACAAAACCAGTAGAAACAGCTGCAGCACCTGTCGCCACATCAGTCGAAACTGTAAATCTTCTCGCTCAAGCAGTGACAAGTACAGAAAATGCCAGTACAACATCAATCACTGCAAAGACTGTCACATCGGCAGTGGTAGCGACGAAGTCAGTTAAACCAACAATGACAACTTCAAAGTCTGTTACACCAGTAAGTGCAATCATCAAGACTAACATGCGAACACAACCAGCTGCAAAGAATGCCGTACCAGCTATGACAACTGCAAAACCTATCACGACTACATCGAAAGCTAGACAGCCTCTCATAACTCCAGTAACAGCCGCAGTACCCATAACCTGTGCAAAGACTGTCATGACAAAAGCAGTGAAAGCTGCAAAGACTAGCAGTCCTACAATGACAGCTGGTAAGACACGTGCGCTAACAGTGGCAACTGTAAAGGCTGCCAAGGCTAAACAGCATTCTGTGACTGCTCCAAGAACAGGAAAGGCCAAAACCGAGTTTGCCAGCGAAAATGGAGGCGGTTCGAAGCTGTCACGCATCCCATCTGTTCTGTCAACAAGAGGTTTGCCATCACTGGAAAGCCTTGGTTCTAGGAGGATCAGGACAGTGAGCGAGTGCAGTGAGGGGAAACAGCCTGACTCACAAGGAACAATGCTCCGACTACTAGAGGGCATAACAGAGAACTTCCCATCAGCCAGGAGGCCTCATGGTGAGTCAGCAGCCTCTGAGCGTGATGAGGAAGCGATGGACACTTTGCAACCACAGCAATCTCCAGCTGCACAAAACTCACTCAGAGAGTCCTCCTTGAAGTCAAGAACCCAGAGCAAGCAAAAGGTTTTACCACGCAAAAGCGCAACATCACCACAAATAGTTCCCCCTCGGGTTGTGAAGACTATTATACCACAACGGGCAGTTCCATTGACCAGCAGGTCTCCGATATCCAAGCCAATCATGTCGCCGAAAGCTTCTTCGACACCGCAACCCTCCAAGCCGGTAAGCCCACGAAGCCCTAGAGCTTTGACAAACCAGGCCATAATGGAGATGCTGCAGGAGTCAGACACCCTCTCACGGTCTAGAGATAGTCAATGCCATATGTCCACTCATCTCCCAACGGGCACGATGTCACCAATAGCTTCCTCTGTGTCGGTCAACCCAATGCCCTCCCCTACTGTGTCGGTCAACCCAATTGCCTCCTCTACCATGTCGGTCAACCCAATTGCCTTCCCTACTGTGTCGGTCAATCCAATGGCAATGAAAGGTGTTAGCAGTCAAAAGGTTGCTTCAGCTCCTACTGTACTGAGTACTCTTAAAATGCCAAGTCAGCAGTCCTCTGCTCTGACAGATCCTACACCGCCAGTCCAGAAAACAAGTCCTCAGTCTGCAATAATTTCGTCTATAAGAGAGGTATTAATGAGCCCAACGAAACATACAGCTGATACCCACACCCCTTGCACATCAGCTGCCTCTGGTACCACGCCAGTGGTCAGCAGAGTGCCTCAGCCTACAGGTCAAGTAGAGTCGCCAGTGATAGGCCTGCCAAATCCGCAGCCGCTTAACCCGAACATTCCGAAGACCGCCCAGCAAATGGAGGAGTCACGTCAGATTAGAGACAGCCTAGCGAGGAGGATAGCCCGGGCCCATGTTACTGGCATCACTCAGCTGTCAGCAACGGATTCATCTGCAGAGGCACCGCAGCAGGCCCCGGGCGATTTCATTGATCTGCCAGTGCAGAATCTACCCGGTTATGACTCAGTTAAGCACATGTTAAAGAAAAGCCCCAAAGACACTGTCCGCATTAAGCTTCCGCCTGGCTTCAAGGTTCCTGGTGGTAGCACACCTGTCCGCTTCAGCATCATCTCTGAGGACCAGGCACGTAAGATGGGTCTTTCACTGCCAACACCTGGCTCTCCAACACCTTCAGGCAGCCCATCTCTGACTCCCCAATCACCTAGTAGGCCTAGTGCAGCTGCTGGCTCCACTGGGTCAAGTCCTTTCATCAGCATGCAGTTGTCATCCGAAGAGCAACCTGAGATCATGAATCAACCGAATGCATCGATAAAGATTAAGGAGAATGCTGACACTCTCCCCCAAGTGGATGGAGCGGGTGATGAAAAGCCATCAATGTCGAAGAATCCGCCAATCAAAGCCAAGACCACTGATGCTGGGGACAAGGATACACCAGATGCTAACATAGACATGGACATGGACATGGACATGGACACGGATGACAACAGTGCTGATGACAGCAACAAGCAGAAGAGTCCAGCCGTGAAAAAGCCGTCAGTGGTCCGACACTACAGCGCCTTCCCTAAGTTCAAGGGCCGCACCCCTGAATCCAGCTTCCATAAGTATGAATACAATATTTTACCAATATGAAATAAATACTTGAACATGTACCTAAAGATATGTACCTAAATAGATAATGTAAGGCATCTGAAATGAATACTTGAATATGTACCTAAAGCTTAGTTGTCAATTGAACTCAATAACATTATGTCGAAATTGTGCATCCATATTTAAAGAAAAATTAAATTTAAAAAAACTAAAGTATAAGATATAAGGTATCTAAAGATGTATACTTAAATGCATAAGGCATTTGAGAATATACACATTAAAACAAACAAATATATATAAGGCACCTAAATATATATAAATAGATATATTTTCTTTTTATGGTTATATATTGTTATGTATTGTTATATATTGTTATGTATTGTAATATGAAACACCTCAGATGAAGTTAGATGTGTAACCTATGGTGCAGCAAATTAAGATATATACCGATGTCCATAAGGCACTTAAAGATAAAGTGCCTCCTGATACTCACAGATAGATATATTATTATTATTATTATTATTATTATTATTATTATATAAAGCACCTAAGGTGAAGTTAAATGCGCACCCCATGGTGTACTAAACTATACTAACCTTCCAGTTGAGTTTTTTCTTACTGCCACCTGGTGGTGTCTCCCCTATTGACATGCTAACGCCCTCTGCTCTGGTTCCCTAGGCTGTACAAGCCGGTGCGCCTCGTGCCGCGCCCCTGGCGGCAGACCGACGGCCTTGTCAACAAGCCGACACTGAAACTGATGCTTGAGTCTGTGCTCATCCTCATCATGTCCCGGCCGGGTATCACTGAGCAGGATATCACCACCCAATACAACCCCATTCTGCAACCCGTGCCGGTTCTGGAGCTGCTAGAGGTGAGTCCAAGCCTAGTCCGATAGAAGCAAATTAATAATCGAAAGCAAAGCGCTTATTTAGATTTGAACCTAAATATCTAAGGCCAAATAAATTCTTTTAAATTGGTGATCGCTCCCACCCATGCCTGAAAAATCTCCCGCTCCTGAATATATATATTTATTAACCGATAAAAAAGGTGTTGGCCTAGCAGCAATTCAACTTTCGTAAGCACACGATATGTTCCAAGCACACAATATGATCCAAGCACACAATATGTTCAAATTTGAAAATTTTATAACTATGATCAAATATATTTCGAAATGAGAATACAATGTTCATTGTTTGACTGAAAATATTGTGATGTGTACATGAATGACTGAAAAATTATAATTAAAAATATAAATAAAAACCGCCCGCCCAACCCAGATTTTTATTTCAAAAAGACAATCACCAACTTCTTTTTTTATTTTGCCTAAGTTAGATAGAGGTGCACTTGTTAAGCATTTGTTGCTACATAGAACTTAGACTATGTCAATGTAATAGAACCTCTTACTGCTGAAGGCCATAGGGTCAAAATTTTGACAAGTACGCCAAAGTTAACTTGGCATGTTTACAGTTTAAATATATCCTAAGTTAGCCATTTTAAATCAAAGTTACTTCAAGCTAATATAAGGTACATTAAAATGATCCACCTAATATATTTATCTAAAAATATGATAGAAACTCTATCACTGGAAAATTTAGTTGAGTGTCTTAACAAAGCCGCAACAACCTATAGCATGGAGATCAACACTGCTAATGACAAACAACACCGTGGGATCAACACAGAGATCAAAGTGAATAGACAGAAGCTTGTGACAGTCACAAGCTTCAAATACCTGGGCTCAGTTATAACTGATGAGGGTTCTAAGCCTGAGATACGCTCTAGGATAGCAATGCTGAAACTAGTTTGTTTGGCAAAACTATTTCTCTCAACTCCGAGATATAACTGATGTGGTTTTTTTCTGGGTTTTTTTGGTCCATTAGTTGTTTAAGCAGGGAAAATTTCAGTCATAGACGACTGGTCTTCCTCATTCCACTGCTGGTCGATAGAAAGCCCGAGCCTACACTTTTACCGATCCAAGGGATTTTTAACCTCCCACTCCACATAGACATGGTATGAGAGCAACCGGCCTTTGATGACGCTGTAAGTTATACACAGCGGTGGAAATCCAAATTGGCAGAGCTGGGGTCATGGGGAATCGAACCACCAACCCTCAGATTAGGAGTCTGACCTAGAAAAAAAATCAGACACTAACCACTCCGCCACAGAGAACGCCATGTCACATCCATCTTATATACAACAGCAGCTACAGGGAGAATGCAAACCATGGAAATGAGGCGCTACCGCAAGATACTAGACATCTCATATAAAGACCATGTTACCAACGATCTAGCAGTATCTTAACATCTACACTGCGGCAAAAGTCAGAGGGTAGTGGAGAATAGGGGAAAATGGAGAAAACAGGTTGCAAAAGCATCTATGGTCCCCAATGGCCCTCGTAGTTAAGGGATTGTTGATGATGCTGCATCTAATGATGATGATGGTGAATAATTAGGAAGAGCCAGAGTAAATGGAGTTATTCTCGTGTGCATGTCTGAACCAGTGATTCCAGTTACTTTATGTACATGGCTAGACACTAGCTGGTGAATCGAGTTACTGTCATACATGTACACTCGCTAATTAACGACTACTGTGTGCGATGGCCTAATCAGTAGAGCACTGGTCGAGTCAAACCAATGACCTTAAAATTTATACTTGTTGCTTCCTAGCCTGACACTCAGCATTAATAGGATAGAGTAAGAACTGGTTAGCTCAGTGTCAGGATAATATGACTAAGTGGGATATTGGCTCATCATGCTGGCAGCCTGATTTTCCAGTGGGGCAGCACTATAAAGTTGCCATGAGTGTGCACTGTCACAAGTCGGTACCCATCCTGATATGACCATAGATGTTGCCAGGACGTAAGATTCCAACAACCAACCAACCAATTAATGACTACCATTGCCTTTCAGATCCTGCTGGATGTCGGGTGCGTGCAATTGCTGAAGATCTCAAGTAGTCACAAAGCATCCCTCTTCTCATCCCGTGTCGAACTGATGCTCGGTGTGTGGTCATTGATATATAAGTGTGTGTGTTGCGTGTGCTGCGTGATAACCTAGTTACAGTGTGCAGGTACAGAAGATAGTGAACAGTCTTCTCTTCATTACAAACTTTTTTTTTCTCACATTACCCTTTATTCAGAATGATCATTCGTAAATAAATTCTTATTTCTAAGTTAATGTATGGGTATCTGTATGTAGTGACTGGAAATGTTATGTGTATAATAATTTACTTATAATAAATGTGTATTTAACTACAAATGAGACCAGTGTAGTGTTCACACTAGATAGCATGACGCAGATGTAGTAAACAACTTAATGTGTCGTAATGAATTCATAACGAATTATATGTATATTCAGCTGACTCACCTGCCCAGGTGAAATGCCACAAACACAGGAAAAGACGTGGGTTGATGGATTGCATCAGAGAATCTAGAAAACCCAATGGTTGACACTCACCCTGGAATGGGATAAACGTGGGTTCGATTGCACTCTAGGTGCAAATTTGTGCAATGTTCCCATTTGGTTTCAAAATTCCCTATAACATTGGGGCCGTGACCATGGCACCGGGCGCAGTAGCCTAATTGGTAGTGCGCAAGCCTCGCGTGCGGAAGGTCGGGAGTTCGGTTCCCGGTCGAGTCAAGCCAGTGACTTTTAAATTGATACTTGTTGCTTCGTAGCCTGGCGCTCTGCATTAATATGATAGGGCTAGGACTGGTTATCTCAGTGTCAGGATAATGTGACTGAGTGGGATATCGGGTCATGGTGCCAGTGGCCTGATTTCGGAGTGGGGCAGCACTATAAGGTTGCCATGAGTGTGCACTGTCACAAGTCAGTACCTGTCCTGATATGACCTTAGATGTTGCCAGGACATAAAACTCCAACAACCAACCAACCAACCATGATCCCGTACATGTTGAGTGCGGTATGGTGTAGAACCTGCCCTGTGTATGTAATAGAAATACGCTACCTGCATAATTGTAAATATGAGACGATTCCAAGGAGACGAGTTCAGTGAGTTCTCGTTTCGGGGAGTTTTCAGTCACGTTGGTGCACTGAAGACTGCAAACCTGCAGCATTGTATGGGGTCACCAAAGGCGGTGTTGCGGACTCCGAGGGACACCAGTTTGCGAGGGACACATCGCTTCTGCACATGCGTCAAAATCGAACAGCGTCATCACTAACCTTATAAATTTGATATAATGTTTTTGGTAAAGATGTTTTCTATATGTGTACCAAACGATTTGTTTCTAGATGGTGTAATTTGAGAGATATTTGACTTCTTGTGTATTTTCTGTATGAAGATTGCTCACGGCCATTGACAATGCCTTGAGTTTGACGCTACGCGCAGTGCAAAACGTTAGTTTTATTCAAAAATAATAGAATTCAAGAACCCTAACCATATAAATTTAATATAGTCTTTATGGTAAAGATGTTTTCTATATGTGTACCAAACGATTTGTTTCTAGATGGTGTAATCTGGGAGATATTTGACTTCTTCTGTATGAAGATTTGCTCACGGCAGTTAACAATGCATTTGAATGGAAGTGTGCCTGGCAAACTGGTGTCCCTCGGAATCCGCATCACCGGTCCGTCCCATGTGGCCTGGAGTTGGCTCCCGGTGGATCGTGTTGCACTCACCTCCTTCGGTGAAATGCCATACACAGGTCAGCGTTCGTAGGCGGTTTGTGTCATTGACACTTGTCCCGATATGGCAGAGATACGAGTTCAAGTACCCCTCTAGGCGCGATGTTCCCATTTGTTCCAACACCTCTCCACCCCACGCCACATGCATAATTATGGACGTACATTTTATATTGGTTATGTCCCTCATTTCAGATAAAGAGGGTTCAGAGAATGCCTACGTGCCAGCCGTGGACTGTGTCCTTAAACTGGGTCAGTTCGAGGACCAACTCAGAGCAGTCATGTCAGCCAAGAACCGAGCCACCATGGAGACGGATGCAATGGCCCTGTAACCATGGAGACGTACCTCAGTGACCGTGTAGACCGATACGATGAACCTGAACAAGTATCCTGTTACCAATTCGTGTCACTGGATACAGACACTGTAGTAGTGTAACTGTAACTGGAAGAAACAAGATTGTGAATAGACTAGCGGACAGACTGTAACCAGAGACTACAGCGCGAACACAGCGTCACAACGTCGGTTAACAACATAAAATCATGCAGATAGAATTCTGATTAAAGATGGATCTACTAACAAAGCAAGTATATGTGTGTACAGTACGACTATATAAAGATAAAGACAATTCTCTATAGTATATTTTTAATCAGATTTTATTTGCAAATTCAAATATTCTGCGCAGTTCTCATTTTGAAAACCACACCACCTTCTGTATTAACGCACCAAAACAGGCCAAACCCAGCGGGGGTATGCAAATGTTGTAATGGCGCAGCTCAGCTCATACTCTGTATCATCCATCTCCCTGGGTACTGCCAGGTAGATAAAAGACTTATTTCATCGTGAATGACAACCCAGCCGAAATCCGAGCAAAAACTGACAAGCTGTGGACCCCTGGTTCCAGCGCTCACTGGGGGAACTTGGGAGAGAATACAACAAAAAAACTAACATGATGGCACCCACTGGATGCTCTCGATTTTACATGATTTAATCAATTTAGGACTTCAAATTTAGCAGGCTATGATAGATAAGTATCTGAACAATATATTTAGCTGCTTAGATTGGGAAATTATGTGGAAACGTCCATAATCCAGCCTCCCGACACTTCCATGTGGTTTATCAGCTCCGTCACAGTGATGTAGGTTGACTTAGTTAGGATGTAATTGGTAACCAACCCTTCACGGTAACATAGACTGAGCCATTGCGTTTATCTGTGCTATCTCATCTTATCTACTTTAAAAAATGTTTTTATATATTTTGTGTTCTGTTATGTTGCTAATGCTTATTGTGTAATTGATATGAAGATCGATATCCATATAGCTCCTTCTCGTCTTGTCCATATTTTAAATAAATATATAGTCTGCTAGCTGGTATATATATACATTGCTCATGTTTATTGTAATTGATATGCAGGTTATCAATGTTTAAATATGGTGTGTTGTGCGTCCATTGTATAGCGACGATGTATACTTTAGTAAACTTACGTAACGAAAGAAATTGTTTCACTTGAGATGTTGTAGGTTCCTGAAAACCAAAGTTAACTGAAACCTATTAAAAATAGGCCTTGAATGTTGAAATAACCCTCTAATCCATTGGTAAGTCCCCCCCCCCCCCCATCTCAATGACGTTGAATGATGGGGGGGGGGGGGGGTTTAGAGAGGAGTTGGTGTACTTCTAAATACTGATTGAATACGTGATGATTGTACATGTACTTCTAAGATTCAATGCATCTTTCAGAGAAATAAATAAACGCGAAATTAACCATGTGTTTTTCAAACATTTATTTCCTGTCTCCACATATCAAACAATCGCCATGTACAATTATGCTTCCATTCTCGCAGTCACAAATGTATCAATTAATTAACGCAAGGATTTACTCATTGTGCCATGGAGATTTAAACAAATGTTCTATATTTTAAGGAGATTAAAAGCTGCATAATCCGATGACAACCTAGATTTGATTCAAAACATTTGTTGCTGCATAGACAGAGATATTCTAAGTCAATTTAATAGAACATGATGGCTATGGTGTCAACACTTTGCCATGCATGCCAACATTAAATTGGCATGGTTTCACTTCAAATATCGACGAAGTTAGTAATTTATAATAGAAGTTATTTCAAACTAAAGTACGGTACATGTATATCGATCAACCTAATTTATCTTAAAAAGGAAACTCTAAACCATAGAACTCTACAACTTTAAAATATCACCCAATTTAATATGGAGATAAATTAATGGTTTTTAATATGAAATTAACCGGGTCCCCTTGGCCTTTTTACATAGACTCGTGAAAAATATCCGCAATAACAAATATTCCAAAACGGAGCACAGTAGAAACATCGCCATAACTGTACATACATCTTCCATAAACCTTTTTTTACATTAAACAAAATTAAATTTGTGTCGCATTAACTTTACGATTTAATCTGCTAAATCTGACTGCTGAACTTGGTTCTGGCCTTGGCCTTTGTTGACGTCGCTGACTAAAACCCACTGTCCTTCGAGTGTCTCCTTCCATAGGCTCACCTGCAATTGAGCACACAATTATAGACGGTCAACAGGGGTGTAATCGATTAATCAACTCGGGTCACCCGAGCCACTTTTTGGTGCATGCGCACATCCTACAGACTCGGATCGAATAATCGAATACGCTTCTCCACGCTCGGGGTGAAAAAAATGGCTTAATCCAAAACTTTTTTTTTTTTTAATAACTGATATAACTACAACAAAATATGATTTCAAGTATTTTATGATTGCATAGTTTAGTTATATTTACATTTCATTAATCTGTGTTATTATATTTTTTTTTAACCATGTAGGACTGGTACGGGTAGCTATTATCCTACAGGACGGTACCAGCACAAATGTGACGTCATCGTTCCTAGCAAACCCCAGCCAAGAGGTGGGTTACTGGGGTCGTGTCATTTTGCACACAGCACATGTTTTTGTCAACTCCACTCGAGGTGTTCGATTTGAAATTCTAACAACTCGGGTGACTCGAATCGCTCGGGTCGTGTTAATCGATTACGCCCCAGGAGATTAATATCAGGTGAGTTGATGCGCTGATGTCCACTTAATACCTGTGAGAGTACAGACAGATATTGAGGATGAAAGTGGTGTCTGACAACAACAAAAAAGTTTAAATCTACAGCAGAATGATAAGATCACGAAAGGAGCAGTCTGTATTGACAGGTAATGCGGAATGGTACTAGGATTGTGCATGGAGAGAATTTGATGAAAGCTGACTTCCGATCATGTCATGCAATTCCCTGACAGTGCTAACCCTATGGGAGACTTTCTCGTACAAATCCACCCCTCTAGGCGTGACCCGGCGACTATGGCTACCGACACCACTGGCGGTAGCCACCGGGAGTCGGCGGTTTCTTTTAAGACGGTAAGGATTTGTGATAAAATATTAATGTGTACTACTAGATAGAGGACGGGCAGGGAGAAGAGAAAAGGGGAGGGGAGCGGTAGGAGAGAGGAGAGGTGGGATGGGGAGAGGGAGAGCAGAGGAGAGGAGAGGAGAGGGAGAGGGAATGGGGAAGAGAGAGGGAGGGGAGGGGAGGAGAGAGGGAGGGGAGGGGAGGAGAGAGGGAGGGGAGGAGAGAGGGGGGGGGAAGGAGAGAGGGAGGGGAGAGGGATGGGAGGGGAGAAGAGAGGGGCTAGGGAAGGAGGCAACAAACCCCGTGTCCTGCCCATGTCCTACCTTGTTGTCGCCCCCGGAGACGGCGAGGATGTTGCCGGTCACAGACCAGCTGACGTGCCAAACCACATCGTTGAACTTGTGCAGCACCTTGGATGTCCACGTGTTACTTGTGCCGTCGTTGGACCAGATGATGACGCGGCAGTCCTGCAGATGGAGTGAGTGAGTGAGTGAGTGAGTGAGTGAGTGAGTGAGTGAGTGAGTGAGTGAGTGAGTGAATACTGTTTGTTCGAGTTTTATGTCCTACGGTCATATCAGGACGGGTACTGTGCACTCATGACAACTTTATAGTGCTGCTCCACTGGGAGACAAAGCCGTCAATACCATGGCACAATTTCCCACTCAGTCACAATATCCTGATACTGAGCTAACCAGTCCTTGCCCTATCTTAGTAATGTTAAGCACCAGGCTATGTAGCGACAAGTACCAATTTTGTAAGTCATTGGTTTGACTCGACCAGGGTTCGAACCCACGACCCCACGGTCTACCAACACGGGAGACGGATGCTCGGCCATCCCGTCTGGTTCGTTACTAACTAAACAGGGCAAATTCCTCTGACAGACAACCGATAAACCTCATTCCACCATGTCCTATCCTAATAATGCGAAGCATCAGGCTAGGTATTGACAAGTATAAATCTGTACATTATTGCATTGACTCGGCTGTGGCTCCAACCCACATGGGAAGCAAGTGCTTAACACATTTGGCCCTTCACGCCCTGTTATAACACCACAACCCATAATTCCACGTAACTGGGAAATCAGGCTGCCTTCACCACGACCCAATATCCCACTCAGTCACATTATCCTGACACTGAGCTAACCAGTCCTTGTCCTATCCTATTAATGCCGAGCTCGCACCAGAATAGGAAACGAATCCACTCAGCCATATTATCCTGACACTGAGCTAACCAGTCCTTGTCCTATCCTATCATTGCCGAGCACGCACCAGGCTAGGAAGCGAAAAGTATCAATTTTATAAGTCATTTGTTTCACTTGACCAGGAACCGTACTCCCGATTTCCCGCACGCGAGGTCCGTGCTCTACCGATTCGGCCACCTTGCCCGGTTGAGTCACGTGTGACCTACCTGTGAGCAGCTGGCGATGATGTTGCGAGGCAGGCCTATAGAGGGCGCCCAGGCGACGTCCCGCACCCAGTCGGAGTGGGCCTCCAGCTTGTGCTCCTCAACCCAGTCGCCATCCTCCTCCCTGTAATGCAGCAATAGGGGGCAGCAGGTTAGTACCACAACACTTAGAGGGGTAGCAACTAGTGGTGGGAGACGCTGGCATCGTCATAATCAATCATCGCTTTGAGCAAACCGATCAATGATCGATTAATAATCGGTTCGGATAAATATGCCCTTTTGAACATATCTGTTAAACCGATCGATGGTTGATTAAATAGTCGGTTTTGACAAATATGTGCTTTTGAACATGTCAAACCGATCGATGATCGATTAATAATCGGTTTTGACAAATACACGCTTTTGAACATATCTGTCAAACCGATTGATGATTGATTAATAATCGGTTTGAACAAATATGTGCTTTTGAACATCTCAAACTCATCGATGGTTGATTAATAATAGATTTGGACAAATACACATTTTTGAATAGACATGTCAAACCGATCGATGGTTGATTAATAATTGGTTTGAACAAATATGTGCCTTTGTACATATCTGTTGACAAAGTACACATATAACCAGACACAAGGTTTTATAATTTAATCTGATGCATCGACTAAAATCGATAGTTTCTTTTTGTAAACAAGCGCTCGAATTTACTCGTAAGACAACCAACTTTTGACTCTAGTCAATGATCGTCCCACCACTAGCAGCAATACTAAAACAACTTTATTTAGGGGCCATCCCAAGTTAAGTTTATTTTTCTGATTTAAAAAGTTTGGTTGTAGAACTGCACTAACTAGCTATACACGTGAAACTTGCCAACTGGCCTATGAGCATAGTTCTCACTGGTGTAAAGGTATGGGGATTTCTCCCAATCAATCTTCTCATCTTGAAACTAGAAACAAAGATACAAACGCTGTTATCCAAGGGAGTCTACCTGATCATGGCATCTTTACTTCTTGGCGAATATGGGTAAACGGTTAGTGTTATTCTTCAAATGACATGCAGGAGCCTATTACAATTTGTTTAATTATTATTAAAATATCTGATGGTTTATAGCGAGATATCATTTTGTATTTCAATAGCGTTTTATTCCATCTTCGTACCACCTAGAAATCCCAAACTAGTTCACTATATACCATACTCATATAAGCTATTCACTTACATTTTCACCAACCCCTACTTACATGCATATTCTTGCAACAACAAATAAAGGTACTTACATACACTTCCAAATCTTTACTAGGTTGTCACAGCCTCCAGACACAAACCGCTTGACCACAGTTTTCGGCGAGTTTTGATCTAGGAGGGAACCGGGAGCGATAGCTGGAGCCCAGCTTACCGCATTACATCCGATCTAAAATAAATAAACAAACAAATAAATAACAAACAATTTAATTTCAATAAATAAATAAATAAATATAAGTGGATGAATGACTGAATGGATGAACGATTGAATTAACGACTGAATGAAAAAATAAAGCTTGTTATATTTAACGACGCCTCTAGAGCACATTGATTTTTATCACTGGCTATTGGACGTCAAACATATGGCCATTCTGATATATTTCTTTGGAGGAAACCCACTGTCGCTATATAGGCTACTCTTTCCAATAAGCAGCAAGGGGTCTTTTATATGCACTTTCCCACAGACAGGAGACCACATACCACAGCATTTGATGAACCAGTTGTGGACCACTGGTTGGAATGGAAAATAGCCCAAACTGCAAATGGACCCACTGAAAAGGATCGATCGGATGAATGAATGAATGAATGAATGAATGAATGAATGAATGAATGAATGAATGAATGAATATGTTGATGCTTAAAGCCCTGTCTGTCTCCACCAGTCAGGACACTTAGAAAATGGCGCCATACGGTGTCTGGTCACGTGGTGGGTGTTCACAAACAAACTGCACAGACAGTTAGGCAACAAATTATTTCCCACAAAATAACTATTTGTATGCACTGATTTAGTAAATACATAGAATGCATACATAGAAAACAGTTTTAATATTACTTTAGGGAGGGAGGGAGGAGGGAGGGAGGGAGGGAGGGAGGGAGGGAGGGAGGGAGGGAGGGAGGGAGGGAGGGAGGGAGGGAGGGAGGGAGGAGGGAGGGAGGGAGGGAGGAGGGAGGGAGGGAGGGAGAGAGGGAGGGAGGGAGGGAGGGAGGGAGGGAGGGAGGGAGGGAGGGAGGGAGGGAGGGTCTGCAGAGCGTGTCGATGGCTGTAGTCTGGTTCCAGCCTTTTAATGCATTTTACAAGCAGATTAACAGAGGCTGGGATGCCTACCGTGTGTGCATTGTTGATCTTCTTTGTGTCCCATGTGCCGTCACCAGTGGAGGATATGACGGAAATGGCGCCGTCCGAGCTGCCACATACGAGAATGAGCCCCAACTCCTGGGGGGCCCAGCACACCGAGTTCACTGCAGGCACACAACAGCGCAAGCGCATTGGCAACATTTCATATGATATTGATAATGTAGAAATTAAATGTATAATTAGTAGTTTATTTCCACACAATCGATAGTAATGTATATTATTTCTATAATGTGTTTTGTTCTTTTAAATGAAAAGAAGAAAAAAAAAAGATTGAACAAAGACCAGGAAGTTAGCTTTGTTAAATGAGGAGATGTAACATTGTAAGTCGCCCTAACGACAAAAGGTGAACCTCTTGTCTTACTCATGTCATGATCCTCTGGCAGTTCTAAATATATAAGAGGCTGTCTATTTTTGCGGAAGATATCGGCGAAAAAGCAAAGAATTTTCATCCCGGAAGAGAAGTCAGTATTATAAATTGATGTGTGTGTGTGTATATGTATGTATGTATGTATGTGTGTATGTGTGTATGTGTGTATGTGTGTATGTATGTATGTGTGTATGTGTGTATGTGTGTATGTGTGTATGTATGTATGTATGTATGTATGTACGTATGTACGTATGTATGTATGTATGTATGTATGTATGTATGTATGTATGTATGTATGTATGTATGTATGTATGTATGTATGTATGTATGTATGTATGTATGTATGTATGTATGTATGTATGTATGTACACCTGAGAATGTGAGGTGTTTATAAAAAATTGCCACCTTCCTACCTGAGGAGTCATGGTTGGCGTACTCATACAGCTGCGCCCATGTGCCATTAGTCTCCTTCCAGATGATCACCTTCCTGTCATAGCCACAGGACGCCAGCAGGCCGCCGTACATCGGGTGTGACCACGTCAACTGCCACACAGGGCCCTCGTGCCTGCGGGCACACCATTCTTTTTTTTTTAATGTTACTAAAATAATTTACATTAAAAATTATTCAAATAAAAAAGATATAAATAAATAAAACTATTCATAGATTTTATTCTTGGGATTCTCCAACTAAGGAACAACAATTACAATAAATTAGATTTGATTCTGTGAGACTCTAACCACTGGGATTGCCCATAATTTTGTGACACTTTAGATATCAAAACAGTGGGTTGTTAGGTTAGAGTCACGACTACAATATTAGGGTATTACAAACTATATAATTTTGCTCTCGTTAGCAGAACACCGTGCTGATCTGTAGTGAGATTAAAAAATGTTAACATAAAATATTTTGTAAAAAAAGAGTCACTTAGGTAAATGCGCAATGTTTTGTACTACATAACACTTACCCTCTCAGGTCCGATAATAATACTTGCTGGCCATTTGCTACTTCAAATATTTTTATGGAGCGGTCCGATGAACATGTTGCTAACTTAGTTCCATAATAATCCATTTGGGCGTCATGCTTTAAAAAACAAACAATATATATATATATATATACCTGGCAGATGTTGCATACAGTTGGAATACATTGTCAGAAAGTCATGATTTTACATGTTTTGTGGTTTGCAACAGTCTAAGTGGGTGGGTAGGGTGATTTCAAATGGGCCAAAGCTAAAGGTTGACGTCTATCTTAAACCGTTTCACCCGACTTAAAATACCACACATGTAATACATGTAAGATCATGTATTTCATTTTCATTGCACTATTACTAAATATGAAACACGACGTACTACTGCGATTCGATCAAGCCGAAGTAATCTTCATACCAAACAAACACATATGCAATAAAATGTGCATGTAGTAAGGCGATAGGTTATATTTACATCACTTCATTGCTATACAACTTAATCAACTCAAAAATAGAAGAAATAAGACTGATACATTCGATTTTAAAGTGGTCATAAGCATTTCGTAGATCCAGGCATTCACTTTAAATGTATGTAGACCTGTACAGCCCATAGTTTTACTTACAATCATATCTTCATGGGCCGTATCGACCGTATTGATGACCGACACCTGGAAATATTCGATTTTGAATAATGATTGACAGTGGTGTTTGTGTGCGAGGCTTAACTGTTTCAATTTCAATAATTACCCTATTACATATCAGACATGTGATGAACTTAAAATGACTTCTACCTCAGTTTCCAAATTGGCTTTTAAAAAGAAAGGTTTCACTAAAAAGCCGCTCTAACACTAGTCTGAGTGCTTAGATTTGTCTAAATCTAAATGCACATGGCATAAGATGTGCTGGTTATATTGATGTAAATGCAATACTGGATAAAAGATTAATATCTTAATTTATTAAAGATATGTTTTTAGTTGGTATTCTATGTTTCAAACAAGAGCTGAGATGAGCTGAAACTAGCACATTTCATAGCTGCACCCAGTGTATTAGCATGTGCAATGCACCGCGCCGCTGGAACCGTGATGTAGTCTATAGAGGGGGTGTAATGACGTCACAAGACACCTTTCAGTGGCCATATTGGCTGACATACAGAAGGCTTGCAACTGCCTACACTGTGCTTATTTACTGATTTGTTGGTTTATTTGTCACTGATTTGAGCAGTTAGGCCTCAAAAGTTGTTGCTAAAGTGCTGGAAGTAAACACAGTGGATGTAAACTTCCCAGAACCTCCCAGAACACAAGAAAACTCTGTTTCACTGCATCTGCATGCATTCACATCATGGCTAGGTAGGTTGCTTGTATTCCAAGATGGCTGGCCACTGACCGCTGAGTGATGACGTCATGTGCAATCCCTATATACTCCCTCTTCAGTCCCCTTTCTATTCCTTACTCCATGATCCATCCTCCTAACTCTCCACTCCTCAATAGAGGGATGTAATGACGTCACGAGGCAACTTTCGGTGGCCATATTGGATGACATACAGAAGGCTTGCAACTGCCTACACTATGGTTATTTACTGATTTGTTAATTTGTCACTGTTTTGAGCACTTTGGCCTCAGAAGTTGTTGCTAAAGTGCTCTGTAAGTAAACACATTGGATATAAACTGCCCAGAACCTCCCATAATACAAGAAAACTCTGTTTTACTACATCTGCATGCATTCAATGACGTAAACAGCTCGTAAAGATTTATACTTGTTGCTACCTAGCCTTGCGTTTGGAAAATTAAACTGAGTATTCCCTTGTTTTTCTTAACAATTCTCACTGCAATTCAGATGATATTTGTATAATATTAATATGCTGTTAAAACTGCATATGTAATTATCTATCTACAAATATTCAAAACGAAAACACTTAGCGGGATTTGATTCTAGATACAGATTGTAAAACTGTTGGTGCTTTAAAAAAAGGTCTTAGGACAATTTTGTTTAAATCTGTTTTTAACTAGGTGAAATTTATTTTCCTGTATATTTGTTTGTTATGTAAAGCGCCTGAGAACGGCTTGCTGGATCGGGCGCTATATAAATGTTTTATTATTATTATTCACAACATGGCTAGGGAGGGTGCTTGTAATCCAAGATGACAGCCCACTGACCGCTGATTGCTAAGTAATGACGTCACGTGCACTCCCTCTATAATCTATTGACTATTCATTTCTTACACCACCCGCCCTCCCCTGTCCGTTTATGATTTAACAGTTGAAATAAATATATGTACACATAAAATCAGGGGCGGGCGGGGGCGATCTTTCATGCATGGACGGGGACGAACACACATTTTTTTATCTGGTCTTCGTTGAATTTTACTCTCGAATAGACTACATCACGGTTTCGACTGCGCATGCGCTGAAAACGGCCGTGGGAGCAAAGCCAAGGCATACGGCCATTGACTTTGCCTATACGCGCAGTGAAAAACGTCAGTTTTATTAAAAAAATAATAGAAATCCAAAACCCTAACCTTATCAATTTAATATAATCTTTTTGTTAAACATGTTTTCTATATGTGTTCCAAGCGGTTTGTCTCTAGGTGGTGTGGTTTTATCAATATTTTACTTTTTCTGTATGGAGATTGCTCACTGCCATTGACAATGCATTGAGTACTCTGGCTATGCCTATGGCTCGAACACTAGTCTGAGTGCCTAGATCTTTCTAAATCTAAATGCACATGGCATAAGATGTCCTGATTTTATTGATGTAAATGCAATGCTGGATAAAAGTTGAATATCTTAATTTATTATATATATTTTTTTTAGTTAGTATTCTATGTTTCAAACAAGAGCTGAGATGAGCTGAAACTAGCACATTTCATAGCTGCACCCAGTGTATTAGCATGTGCCATGTGCTTTTGGGGGGGGGGGGGGGGTTGCTTTGCTCTGATGCATCCCACAATGCACCGCGCCGCTGGAACCGTGATGTAGTCTATTGAATGAGATTGCGGTTGGATTGTTTTTTCCGCTTGAACCAGCGCCAACATGGGAAATGCACTTATTATCGTCCACTTTGAGTTATACGAGAGTTCACATAACATATATAATGACATGTGTATCTATATTGTGAGTGGCAGAAATCACTGAAACCGTTTAACTTTAGGTAAGTGTTCTCAGCTCTCTTTAATTAGTCTTACTTAAAAGATACTTATAACTTAGGCATCTGGCATGATCTGGCATCTGCTGCAGTAAAGGATCAAAGCCAAAGGCAAAGCGGGTGTTTTCCTAGACAAATCGGCAGCTATTTACCCAAAGTAATATCCTATTGAGTGAAAAATAAAGTAATGTGTTCAAAAGCAAAGGCGATACTTACCATTGTGAGTTGCTTTTTATCAAAACTCCAGAATTATGTGATATATTATATATCGGGTATATCAGTCCCATGAGCGAACGTGGCAAGCCGACGCCTCGCTTTGATTGGAACTTCCGGCGAACGATAGATGGCGCCACTAATTTGTAAACATGCACACGTGGAAGCATTGACGTGGACACACCGGGTTGTACACTTGTTAAAAAATATAGCCTGACCAAATAGAAGCAGTGAACGTACAGGAATTTACCACAAACTTATGGAACGATAAAATATATAATAATAGTATTGAAAATTAGATATCCATAATTTAACAAATATATATTTACGTCGTAATTTTAAATATAATGACTAAATTAGAGAGAGAGGGGAGGGAGAGAGAGGGGAGGGAGGGGAGAGGGAGGGAGAGAGATAGACAGAGACCTAAAAACAAACACAAAAACCACAATGCATTCAGCTAGGTCACAAATATTATATATTTTTATTAATATTTCTTACATTAGGACGATTATCACAAATGCATCGTAAAAGCACCGACACAATTATTAGTAAAGAGAACCAGTTGATATGGTAGATTCACAAAAGAATCCTATTATCCATACATTTTGAGATAACGAGTTGGTGGATCCACATGACCACTATTCTCTAAACATGATGGGATAACGAGACCATAAACAATCAAATAAATTTATATGGTTATCCCATGTGTATCGCCAATATTTAATCAATCTTCCCTTAATTCAAGTAACTTTACTCAAATAGATCTCGCATAATGTGATATATATACATGTAACTGTAAATGAAATCACGAATGACCCCGTGAAACAAACTATATTGCATGATGGGTGTCATAATAATGTTTCAAGTCAATTCGTAAAATAATAAACTAAATGTATATTACAGACTGTGATCTATTTAACATTAGACTTCAAATGTAATAATATAGCATACAACTGGAGAGAAATATACGCACCTATATAATATGAGAGGGGTTCACCATACTTATATAACACCAATCAATAATGGTTCAACCATTGACACAAAAGAAACAACCCCACGTATAGCATATATAGGCTATACCTACTAACCATATTCAGAATATGGGAATTATGTTACCAATAATTGGTAACAATTGCTATTCTTAGGAATATGCGTAATCGACAAACAGTTGATGGCCTGAATAAAATATATATACATTTGCATACACATTGTGTAATGCTGTGTGAATTCACAATCATGTATCAGTCCTGTACACCTGCCATGAAAGTAATATATTTAGTCAGCATAATATCAGAGTTGCATCTGATGTGTTAGCAGTGTTCCTTTGAACATTAACTGACGGCGCATTCTTGGAAATGCATAGTGAGTAAACATACTTAGAAATGGTTATGATAATGAGTTCTGCGTCTGGGTATGTATAGTGCAACATTGACTCGGTGATACCTTGAACAGCACCGGAAAAACCAATGCAAGCCGTATTCGATTATGACGGTCCGGTGTGGTGGTTTCAGCGTGTTCCCGTGCTCAGAGGTGTCCCTCGCTTCTGCGCATGCGTCAGAATCTAATAAGGATGGCCGTAATCGATTAACACTACCCGGGCGACTCGGGTCATCCGAGTCGTCAGAAATTCAAATAGAACACGGCGAGTGGAGTCGACAAATACACGTGCCATGTGCAAAAAAAGAATAACTTAGATTAATTAAATGGAAATATAGGTAAACTGGGCCATCATAAAATACTTTGAATCCTATTTTGCTGTATTTTTATCGGTTATTAAAAAAAAAAAAAAAGATTGTCCACCCGAGCGCGGAGAAGCGTATTCGATTATTCGACCTGAGTTTGTAGGATGTGCGCATGCGCCAATAAGTGGCTCAGGTGACCCGAGTTGATGCGAAATCCGCGCATGCGCAGAAGCAGCGCAGAAGCAACGGGACACCTCTGAGCACGGGAACACGCTGAAACCACCACACCGGACCATTCGAATCATCCCAGTCGTCAGAATTTCAAATAGAACACCCCGAGGTGTACCTAAAAGAATCAAGGGCCGTGTCCAAAATGATCCGACTCCAATGCCCCAAGTCTTGGCTGGGGGCATCAGGAACAATGACGTCACATTCGTGCTGATTCCTGTAGGCCTACAGCTACCAACACAAGTCCCACACGTTTTTTCTATGTTAACAAAAAAGTGTGACCACCCAGATTAATTAAATGGACGTATAACTAAATTATGCAATCATAAAATACTTTAAATTATATCTTGCTGTAGCTATATTGGTTATTTTAGAAAAACCTAAAGATTTGGATTAAGCCACCATTTGTTTCCACCCCGAACGCATGCGTTTATGTAACCCGAGGTTGTAGGGTCTGCGCATAAGCCAAACAATGGTTGGGATGATCCGAGGTGATTGATCGATTACGGCCACAGAGCCACGCCATTGCCTCAACTCATGAAGTTTGCACACATGATTCTAAACTAGCTTTAATATTATCTTTGTATTTTGTTTAAAATAGAATATTTTTACTCAAGAGAAAATAAGGAAAGGAGCTAATGTAATCATAATTAGAGGATATTAAAGTTCATGGCTGCATATAAGGAATATTAAGTCAATACAATAGAGCCTGTCATTGTTGTGCATGTCACAAGTCTATGATGCCCAAAATGTTGGTGTGCACACCAACCTTATGTAACACTAACAGTGCTTTCTGGCTATAGTACGGAATCGCCAGATAAGAGAACAAAAGTCGGTGGGACTGTCATACATTTATATAGCACGGAACAATATTTCTTTGCGTAGTTAACATGACATACCTAAGTCGTAATATACAGCGTATTGAATAGACTACATCGCCATTCCAGCGTCATGGTGCATTGTGGAAGACAAACAAACCCGCGAGAATCACATGGCTAATGCTAATACACTGGGTGCAGCTATGAAATGTGCTAGTTTCAGCTCATCTCAGCTCTTGTTTTAAACATAGAATACCAACTAAAAAATATATATAATAACTTAAGATGTTAATCTTTTATCCAGCATTGCATTTACATCAATATAATCAGCACATCTTATGCCATGTGCATTTAGATTTAGACAATTCTGGCCACTCAGACTAGTGTTAGAGCCATAGGCAAAGTTAGTTTTACTTATTTTATTCATGTTTTTATTTATATCCTATAGTTAATGACATATGTAGAGCTAGGAAATAAGTAGGGTTAATCAGACATTGGTTATATATTTCTCTAAAACAAATTTCTGTTGACACATTTGGCATTTTAAAATTTAGAACAAAATTTTATAATGGTGATGTGGATAAAGATGACATAGTTTTGTATGTTTCTTAGCTTAAAATGTTTAACTAGGGCTAGTTTTGTCTTAGATATATTCATCAGATCAATATATTGCATGTGTGCATACATGTTTATGCCAAATTGTTATGTATTTCTATTAATTTGGAATAAAATCTAAGTTTTGCCCTATGCGTATCAGCAAACTCAATGGCCGTACGCATTTGCTTTGCTGCCAAAGCCGTTTTCAATGCATGTGCAGTCGGAACGGTGATCTCGTCTATTCGTTAGGCCACGTATATAAAAACAAGTTGGTGATGGTCCTTTTGATCACACAAATCAGTCGGACGGTCGGTTTTTATTTGTTTGGCATATGACGTAGACACAATACCGTCAGACGTAATCAGACTCGGTGCCCGAATGAGTTGAGCATCCGCCTCCTGTTCTGTTAGGTCGTGGGATTCGAACTCCTGGGTTCGAACCTTTGCGGAGTCAAACCAATGACATCAAAATTTATACTTGTCGCTTCCTAGCCAGCCGCTCGGCATTACTAGAATAGGACAAGGATCAGTGGAATTGAGCTCGGCGCATTTTTAACAGCTTGTTTAAAGTTGCATAGTCCGATGGTTTTGAATTTCTGTATTTTTTCTGAGATAAATATATTAGATCGGTCACTAGTATCTACTTTACATTAGTTCAAAGTTACTTGTATTTTAAATGGTAAACTTTTGAGATATTTTGAGTGCAAACATGGAAAATTAGTTTTGGCAAGCTTGCCAAAACTCTGACACCATAGACTTCTGCAGTAACAGGTTCTGCTAAATTGACTCAGTATTGCCTTCTATGCAGAAACAAATGTTTAATAAGTGCATCAGTATCTAAGTTAGATATGTAAAATCAAATCTAGATAATTGGTTTGGTTTTGAAAATTTGATATTTCATCGGACTATGCAGCTTTAACCACACACACACAAAAATAACAAATAATTAAAAAAAAAAAAAAATGAGGGGTGGGCAATTTTTCAGGCGCGGACGATCACACTTTATTATTGTTTTTGAGCCTTATGTAGCATCGCATCATGCATTATCGAGTTTGTGTGTTGAAAGCGACATGAAGCTGAATACTCATTGTTATTAACAACCGTGTGAGTAATGTTATAATACTAGAATGTGAGATGAGATTAGCGTTTGAAGCACACGAGTACACCCATAAAGGGAGGGGTGGTGGTGGGGGGGGGGGGGGAGGAGATCACGGGTACATAAACAGAAAAAATCAACAACAAAACAGCATAACAGTGGCTAGTAAGAACTACCCTAGTGTCGATCAACATTTCATACGACACTGCCGAATAGAAATGGGAGATAACATTTGTAATACAACTTATAAATATTCCAGTAACATGATTTGTACGTAACAGTGTGTTGGATATGTACCCATCAATACAGGTAGCTGGATATAAATGGTAAGATTCGTGCACATATCGCTGATCCAGTCAAGAGCCGACGGATATGAAACAATCTCATTCGGATATGAAACAATCTCACCACTTTGGGCATAATGTACAAGTGATCATACTCTCCCACTTCTGGGATTCACAATATGCATTAATAATGCTAATAAATTATAAGGTACACATTGAGCTGTGCCACATGTATTACGTCCATTACTTGAAATAGTTCTTCAAATTGCATGATTTGTTTTCCTTTTCATATCCCCCCATATATATATAGATATATATATATATGATAATTATACGATACTTACATAGCATAGTTGACGTATAATTGATGTTTCACCGAATTCAGAGACTTGGCTTGTTATAGGACAGCGACAGGTGACCATAGTCCGAACAAGCATACTTGAAATATGTAACTAACCTACCGAAATTATGCCAATCCCGATTATTTGTAACCTACAAGGTCATGGTAATCCAACACCTCATTATACCACCAAGTGTTGGGGTTGGGAAGGCGAGCCAGTAATGTTCTATGCCAGGTATATCAGCTAAAATTTCAAAACACTACAGGCAGTATCAAGTGTAAGCTCTTTAAAACAGACCTTGCTGAGACAAACTGAAATCTGTTGTAATTTTTTTAATTACTTTAATACGAGAGAAAGTTATGGCAATTTTAATGCCAGCTTAATTGTTATATTCAGTCCTTATTCACCATTATAATAAACTGTGACCTTTGCCGAGTTGTCGTAGCTTTCTATGCTTTAAGTATTTTGATTGTGGTATTTTAATGTATATTGTCGGTAATATTAGTTTATGATCTTTCCAGTGATATCAAATTTATGAAAATACTCCAACGCGAAAGTACTTTAATCAAAGCCAGACCTATGGACAACACTGTAACACTTAGCCATATACGAGATAAGCGACGCGCCTCTATCGGTAGCTGACATACCTATCTATGCTTGTTCAGATTATGCTCCCCTCTCACTGGGCTATAATTAGCCATGAAGCGATATAATATAAGGTGGTATAATATTAACTTTATTGGGAAAGTTCGATCTAGGCAACCAAGTTAAGATCCTCCAGGAATTTGTCAATCAGTGCCAGTCTTTGTTCCGCCTCGTACATGTCGCTCACAGCCTGCAGGTGATTGCTGATGTGGAATCGGATATCGTCGATTATTTCAATCGAGTCTACCTCCTCTCGGCCCTTAACGTTGTGCGCATCATTCTGAACAAGTTCTGTGAACTCCTCATTCGCTAAAACCTAGGGAGACATAGCAGAGATGTAAAAAAAAGCCCACCATATTCTTGTCCTCTTTTATTTACTGGTCCATAGTTAGTTTCATATAAATACACGCCTGCAACTTTTGTTTCTATGATTTAAAAATTCTGTTTACTGGCCCAAGTCAGAGCGAAAAAGAATAATTGAGTTCACGGTTATTCTTAGCCATTACTGGTTTGCTAGATTATAAGGCATGTAATGTGATGTTTACGGCACCTAATTCATTCCCAGACGGTCACCTGTCCAAAAACTCAGGACGCTCAGTGTTATTTAACTTGATCTGACTACAATTGGTTTTTCCAATGTGATGTTGTTTCCAATGTGATATCTCCAATGTGATGCTTGCCATAATTATAAAATAAGAAATGTAGCCCCCCTCCCCCTCCCAAACTAAAGAAGACACCCCCCCCCCCCAAAAGAACCCCGCAATAAAAGGGTGGCGAATATTGGTGTTCTTACCTTCTCTATGTTAGCGGCCATGAACTCGGAGCACTGCGTCTCGAGCCGGCACAGGTTGAAGAGCCTGGCGGCTTGCAGAGCGCTCACCACGTTGTCGGCGTTCAAGTCCTGCCCAATGATCACCCCACACTGCCGGGTCAGGCCTGGCAGCAGGTACAGGTCAGCCACCTGCAGCACCTCGTACACGTTGTCCGGCGTCAACTGGGTGAGACATGAAGAGACGGTCAGATTGAGTGATGATAGCCAACTGGGTGAAACAGCACAGGGTCGTAATGACGAGAGCCAATTGGGTGAGAGAACACAGGGTCGTAATGAACATAGCCAACTCGGTGAGATAGGAGGAGATGGTCAGAGTGAGTGATGATAGCCAACTGGGTGAGACAGCACAGGGTCGCAGTAATGATAGCCAACTGGGTGAGAGAGCACGACATAGTCAATGCGATGATAGCCAACTGGGTGAGCCAGTAGGAGACTGTCACAGTGATGATAGCCAACTGGGTGAGCCAGTAGGAGACGGTCACAGTGATGATAGCCAAATGGGGTCGGACAGTAGGAGACAATCAGAGTTAAGATAGCCAACTGGGTGAGACAGCACTACATCTATATAGTCAACGTGATGATAGCCAACTGGGTGAGCCAGTAGGAGACGGTCACAGGGATGATAGCCGACTGGGTGGGACAGTAGGAGATGGTCAGTTCTGATAGCCAACTGGGTGAGACATCACTACATCATTATAGTCAACGTGATGATAGCCAACTGGGGGAGACAGTCCTACATAGTTGAAGTGATGATAGCCAACTGGGTGAAACACCACACAGTTGTAATGATGATAGACAACTGGGTGATACAGGACTACATAGTCAAAGTGATGATAGTCTACTGGGTGAAATAGCACCTGGTTGTAATGATGATAGCCAACTGGATGAGACAGAGCTACATACACAGTAAAACATCATCAAAGTGATGATAGCCGACTGGGTAAGATGATAATAGCCAATAGGGTGAGACTGCACTACATAGTTAAAGTGATGATAACCAAGGCGGTAAGACAGCATGGCATGTTCATGATGATGATAGCCAACTGTGTGAGAGCACAGGGTCGTAATGCCTATAGCCAACTAAAATATAAAAATAGTTGCATCAATTCAAACTTTAAAATGTAGTAAAACTTTAAAATATATTAAAAGCTTACCTCAGTCGAATCTTGATAGATATAGGTGAGTACTTGTGCGAAAACATAGGGGCAAACTTCATGGACGGTTCTGAGGGGTAGCAGCCCCCACTCTGTCTGCACTGTGCTACCCTCGGAGAAGACATCCTCAATCAGGATCTTAAAGTATTCGCTGCGCTCACAGAAGAACATCTACGTAGAAAATATATTGATTAAATGTAATATGCATATGAAAACAAATAGACGAAACATCGTTCAAATATGCCTGATATATTTAAGAAAAGGAAAATATACCATCAGTCCTGTTGATCTCAGAACCTCAAATCAGCAAGGCAATAATAACACCAGCCATGGCAGTTCTTAGAATCATAATGGTAACTCCTCCAATCCCTCTCCGCAAAAGTAACTGCAATTACCATGCCCAAAACGTTTTGAGTCCATCCGAACCTTTTTCTGAAGAAATTTTGAAGAAAAGAGTAAAATAGAAAAGAAAAAAACTAACCGCCAGCCGAAATTTCAAGGGCCGTTCCCGCAGATTTGCCTTGTTTGTTTAAATTTGGCAAAACTTGGCAGTCTTACATGACACATTTCCCACACCAAATGAAAATCAAATTAAAGATACTACCACATTCTTCAGTAATAAAACAGCTCATGAACAGTTTACAATTAATTAATTAATTAAGAGACCTACTTTATCACATATATAAATGGGGATGCACTTCCTATATAATAGAACTTACCATGTGGCAATAGAACAGATAGCCCTGAACGACAAGCACAACATCAGGGAAAATTTGATCTTGTTCTGGAGTAAACGGCAGGTCGGCATTAACCTACAACAAACAGACAGCAATGACAGCCCGGTTTTTACTTTCATTCTTAAAACAAGAAAGACATTCTCACTCTCCCGCAATTGTGTTTTCGATATTGGTTGATCTTAGAGCAGAAATCTACACAAATTGACAATTTACGCATAGCTACTTGACTATTTGAACATAGCATGTACTAATTAAATAAGAAACCACTTTATAGGAAATTCATTCAGATGTACTTGGTAGAAGTTTTCCTAGACTGCCCTATAGATATAAGACTCCTGAAAATCACAACTAGTTTTAAGGTATGGATTGCCTCATTATTACGCCAGCAGTAATATAAATAACAGTCATCATCATCATCATCATCATCATCATCATCATCATCATGCTGTCAGTCACGATGCGACAAAGACGGCTTTCATTACTTGACTGCCGCTCTCCATTTAGCTCTCTGCTGTGAGAGTGATGTCCATGAGTCGGTCTTAATGTACATTTCATAAAAGCTGCCTGCAAAAGTGTTGAAGCGCTGCTGGCTTTTGCAAGTTACCAGCAGCACTCTCTCGGGGAGCAAATAGAGGTTTCACACCAGCAAGAACATGTCCAGACAGGCGCAAAACTATTTGTCCCTGCAGTGGCTGGTCGGGAGATGTTGGGAGTTCCATACATCAACCACCCTTAATGCTGCCACAGTGACATGGTTTTCTGTTTAAGGTTTGCTCCGTTAGCCTTCGGTTCTGTCAAAAACATGTACCACAAGGCAGTGGTTTGCAACTCTGCATGGCAGAGGCATCAAACTCCCTGAGGTATTGCAATACCTGCATACTAGTTAAATAACAGTACAAGTCAACTATCAGCACTTATGACTAGAACGGAAACAATAATGCCTATTGTTTTCATCCTCTGGCAGTGCCGGATTTCTCTATAACTTAATTATAAGCTTGGCAGGCTAACGCCTAGTGCCTCAAAATATTGGTGGGGGGCGGGGGGGGCTTCATTCAGCCATGGTGTATAATATTCGTTGAAACTGTCAATTGGCGTTTGGGAGGGGCCTCACAAGTGGAATACCTTAGGGCCTGTCCTCTATGTAATATAAGAAAGTTTAGACCGCACCCAAATTACTACAACGGGTAGTCCAAGTCCCGCTGGTCCCTCAGTAAGGACTGTAACTGAGATCCACCATGCCGGGTCACAGCTTCAGCATACAATGTGGAAGTTGGCAACAGTGCCACTCCCAGCCGTATTTCACTAGGGTCCTATACTTTAAAACTCACTATGCATATATAACTACATGCTTCCCCCCCCCCCCGACACCCCCGTGAAGCTTGGTCGCTGGTTATTGCAATACATATGTTTCTAATGTAGAAACCATAGGTGTAACCCTTCTTTTGTTAGGTTGATATATATGTGTTTGTGTCAGTGGGGTAATTACCTATGTTGGGTAGGCAGCATGGTTAATTCGCGGACGAGGCAAAGAATGAACGCGCAGCACCTGACCTCTGCCCCGCCCACCCCTCACTTCTCGCCTGACACTTGCCCGGGTAACTTCTCCCACCCACCCACCCACTTTGATAGGGGTTAAGTGCTGATGCTGTTCACTGTTTTCTTTATATTTTCTGTTGTACTTATCCCTGCTCTACCTATACAGATTTACCGGCCTCATCTGGTCGAGCACTCAGCTAGTGCTTACTATGTCGGGAGCCAGCCTCCCTCGCTTATCCCTCGCCTGACGCATGACTGCCTGAGCCTGACTCAGACCGATCTTTACCGAGATCTTGCTTGCCTATTCTCTGATTATGTTATTGATCAATTGATGCCTGATAAAGTACTACTCATCTCTTATTCTTGATATCTCAATTACACGTGACGTAATGTTCCTTTAAGCTGACTCACGCAGATCTTTACCGAGATTTCTGTTATCTATTGTCTGATTACATGTTATTGATCATCTGATTCCTGATAACTACTTACTCATTATCCTTTTGATTGACCTGTCACACACATGTGACGTATTTGATGATTATAATTGATGATTTATATAACTCTTGATTATATAATAACCTTGTGATGCTAGTTGCTTGATTAAATTTCTCGTTCTCAAATTGCCTTCTCTTACTTTGTCCGAGTGCTGCGAATTACTTGTTGATTGGTGTTGATTTAATGTCACGATGACAGCAAAGGCCATATCAATGGCGTAAAGTTAATCGAATTTATTCTGTCACTTTGGTTGCACAATAACAAAAAACCATCATCACATTTATATATTTACATGAAAATTTACAGACAATTCTGAAATTATCAAATTTGTGTCAAATGGCAACAAAACTGATTTCAAATGTAATTTTGAAGTGGCTAAATTTGTTTCAGAAGCCAGCAACGTTTTAATTTACAAGACAGGTAGAGAATATCGATACAGTTATGTTACTGTTAGGAACTCTCAAGTTTGTTCAGATTTTACATTGGTAGTGATCCCGCATATTATTGACATTAGAATAGTGTTGATGCAAGGCACATACCTGCACGTAGAAGCCTGGAGGGGTGGCCCGGTTTACCAGGCTGGCCATGTCCTCCTGTAGCTCAGTCGACTCTAACATTGGTTCTATACACACAGTCTTCACGTGCACCCCCGGCTTTGTTGATGCTAAGGGAGCAGCAAAAACAGTGAATATCTATGAATATCTTAACACAGTGCAAATTTAAAATGCATCATGAATTAATTGCATGAAATAGTTGAGCATTGTTTATTTACAATTATTTCTGACAATCGTGATTAAGGTATTAAACTTTTTTAAACTTTATAAAAAAAAAAAGGTGAAGGTGGTTCGTTCGTTGGTGGTAAGTACATGTCTCCAAGTATTAGTTGCCACCAGTCTGAACATAACACACTATAGCTTCATCGACTCCTAGTGTCGTTTTGCGGAACTAAAGAACTTCCCTCCCCTTTATTTGTTTGTTGTTTTTGTTTTACATCCTAGCAACATCGAAGGCCATATCAGGATGGCTACCGACTTGTGACAGTGCGCACTCATGGCGACTTTATAGTGCTGCCCCACTGGGAGACCAGGCCACCAGTGCCATGACCTGATATCCCACTCAGTCACATTATCCTGACACTGAGCCAACCAGTCCTTGCCATATCCTAATAATGACGAGCGCCAGGCTAGGAAGCAACAAGTATCAATTTTAAAGTCATTGGTTTGACTCGACCAGGGTTCGAACCCACAAACCCATGGGTTTGGATCCCCCGATCTCCCAAAACAGGAGACGGACGCTCAACTCATTCGGCCACCCCGTCTGGTCCATAGAGCTAGGTGTGGCTATGTTCTTGGGTTGTTTGGGGGGTGAGGGTGGGAGGGGGTTTCTGATTATTTCAAGGAGGAAATATTAACAGGCTATGTAGATTTGCTTACAATACAAGCCACATTGCCAGGATCTTACCAAAGTCTAGCAGGTTCTTGATCCTAATCTGAAGTTGCTCCATGAGAGAATCTAGTCGGCAATACTTGGCAAGTCTGGCCACCTCCTCTAACTGATCGACGGACGTTTCCAGGCGAGCTGCAGTGCATAACTGTATGTATCACATCCTGCCATCTCTCAAACAACCATAAGTGTCACGTAATTAAATCTGTCCATACGACTTGATTTGCTTAGGGTACCTTTCTATAGTAAATAAAAGTCCTCTATTCTTGAACTGTTGTAAATATCATATCATAGTTTTATTGTACAGCACTTTAGAATGCCCCCTGATAGTTACATTAGTTTATTATTATTATTATTATTATTATTATTATTATAAGGTTCTTGTATGGGTTATAATCAACTGTATTAACACGATCTAAGCAAAAAGATAACTGGAGAGGTCGAAAGAGGGAGAGGGCCTAGAGGAAATATGGGGGAGAAAGGGGAAGAGAGGAAGAGAAGGGGGAAAGAAACCAGGCGGGGAGGAAAGGAAGAGCGGGAGGAGGGGATAAAGATGGACAGCAAGAGAGAGAGAGACAGAGACAGAGACAGAGAGAGACAGAGAGCGGAAGGAAGATGGAGGGTGGGAAAGGGAGAGGGAGGAGAGTGAGAGGCAAAAGGAGATGGAGGGAGTGGGGGAGACAGAGGGAGAGTCACACAAACGCACACGAACAGAAAGAGGTAAATAAGAAGTGCAAATGACCCCGTGCCATTGGAGCTGGCAACAGAGGCAACTAATTAAGCATGGGAAATTTAAGTTCTTCCATACCACTGCTCCCTGCCCTACCCGCTACCGTACCCCAGTAATGCTGAGCACCGGCCTAAATAGAGACAACTATCAATTTTTAGGTTATTTGGTTTGACGCACGTGTCCAGTTTTAGAACCAAAGTTTTATATCCCACGACCTGCCAATAATCAGGAGGTAGGCGCTCAACTTATT
Organism: Branchipolynoe longqiensis; assembly: GCA_030323885.1. Lineage (NCBI taxonomy): Eukaryota > Metazoa > Annelida > Polychaeta > Phyllodocida > Polynoidae > Branchipolynoe > Branchipolynoe longqiensis. The sequence continues at coordinate 55,089,735 of CM059186.1, read as the reverse complement.
CGATCACCACATCCAGCCTTTGTCTTTCAGAAATTAATTATTTCTATTTCGTCACACGTACCTGTGTATAGATATTGTAAAATTGCGCCAAAAGCCGTCGGTTCAACTAAGACATGAGATATGTGAATGATGTCCTTGTTTTGCCATTTGGTTTGTAACATTTCGCTGAAGTATGCCGACCTCGCAGCAAGAATACATCGGTTTGCTAAGAATTGCTGGCCATGGACAACAAACGTAATGTCACTGTAAGGTGTGCGCTCAAGGGCCCTGCAACGAACCATACTCACAATAAGCATTTATTGCCCAAAATGACGCTTGATGCTCAATTGACTATGGTTGAGTATTGATCGAGGTGGATACGCAAACCAGAGGCATGAGCAATCAAATCCTATAGTGGGGCTAAATTAAATTAGTATTTTAACTTTGGTTAGTAGACACTGACACTTAATGGGATTTAAATCGATTAACCATAGTACCAAAAGATTTAACTAAATACTGATCACTCCAGTATCAGTTTTATTAGACCGGGCAGGACATCGTGAATTACATTGGATATTATTACAATAAATATATGCATTATCAACACTATTTTGATTTAGGTATTTAATAATAATAGTAAGCGTCCTATCCCTCATAGCCATAGTCCAAGATTACACTATACTATAATACACCGTGAAATCAACACGCATACTCGCAATTTTGCAGACCATTCTCTACATCTATGCCATAAAATAAGCAATTGCCATTACAACAACTAAATGGATGCCGGATCGTATGCAAATAACTTAACCACATTTGCGTGAACAACCATTGTGACGATTTTGTCGCTGAAACCGTCTGCGATATTATTTTTCACAAAAAGGGTTCATACCTTCGAAGGAACTCGTGATAACAGTCTCGCCGTATGGTTCCAGAAGTGATAACCTTAAAGGTCTTCAGGAGGGTACGGATTTCATCGTTCAATGCTCCATAGAGACATCGCTCGCCATCAAAACTATTTGCTTCACATTTCGCACCTATAAAGATTAATAGGTGTGGAATTAAAAAATAATAATTCTAAGTCATAACTATACAAGCAGTTATTTCCATATATTGAGCTTGAGGCCGGAGCGGCTCTGGGATGAATATGTACTGGGACGAAGACGAGGTTTATGCGTATTTTTGAGGGAAGGGAGATTCAAATCTCATATCGGAGGCCAGACCAATATCGACTTCATGGGACTGAACAGGTTGCTGAGCATTGTACTGGGTATTGCTATGGAGGATGTCCTTCCAATACCATTATAGGATATCAATAGCATTATAGGATATCAATAGCATTATAGGATATCAATAGCATTAATGGATATCAATAACAGAGTATCAATACCCTATATAGAATATCAATACAATTTAGGATATCATACTTTATAAGATACTAATACCACGTAGGATATCAATACCATATAGGATATTGATACCATATTGGATATCAATAGCATTTTGGATATGCTATGCAAGTGATATCAGACCAGAGCCAGTTCGAATTATACTAGGGGTGAACTAATTGTATTCTAAATGGCAAAGCCAATTAATATTCTTGATCGAACAAGTCCATATAGATTTAAAAAGTCATGCCAGTTAATTGAGGCAGTGTAGGCAATGAAGCAATGGCTGCCTTTCCTAACACTGCAGGGAGAAAGTAACAGATGGATTCATAGGCGTTCTAAGAGATGTTCTATTGACCACTTACCTCGCTCTAATAGATATTTAACTAGGTCAACGTGTCCACATAAACATGCATAATACCTGTAACGAATAGAACAGGCACATGTATGATCGTACATAAATGTAGATGCAATTAATCGTAACCAATTGCGAGGGACACTATAATAACCATTTAAAAAATAATTGCCTTCCATTGAGTCATTGCCCTAACTTAGTAACGCCAGATACCAGGCAAGGTAGCGACAGGCACCAACTTTGTACCGATTTTGGTTTGACTCAGCTGGGAATCGAAACCACGAACTCCTGGGCAGGAAATGGACATATATACCTAACTATGGAAACTGAAAGACCCAACTATTACTATTACTACTAAATATTGTGCTTACCCTAGTCCTGATATGATGCTCAATTAACCAACTGAGATTTAATAAATGGTATGCCACGAATACCAGAGTCATTCCGCTGTTATCGTTAACAATGCTGACATAATTAAAACAGTACAATTGATCCAACCGACAGTAGTTTCAGAAATGCCATAAATAAAGTGCACAGTTTAAGCAATATATTTTTGTATGGTGCATTAATTGGAACTGATGTGAGTCGTATCCTATCAGTGACAATTAACATCGTGTGGTAATTCAATAGTGCAATCTTAGCTATGCCGAAATGCTTGGACGGTGGATAAGTGTGTTTATGTACTGGTTAGTTTTCTCCTGCACACAGTGCAAATTAATGCACGCTCGATGAACCAGTAGTATATGTACTAGTTAAATAGATCTTGATACAGTTGAATGTGAAATCAACCGCAGATAAAAATGAATCCAAGCTATACAATTGATCGAAAATCGAAATCTTTAAAAGTTAATACTTACAATGGTGTACTGTCCCATTTGTCTCTAACATTTAGCTCAACATCCTTCTGTTCACATAGAAACCTAAATGACGAAATTATCACAAGTATTTGGTTACCAAAACAATATTGAATATATTAATTTATTGCATAAATATAACAGTAGGTTTAAGTATATAATATATTTAATATATACTACATATACTCATTATTGTTAATGTGTGTGCATGCTATACTCCACGGTACCAGCAAGTATCAATTGTAATCTTAAATTTGTTTTCGAAATAAACAGAAACATGCAATATAGCTGACAGTATTGCATGTTGCCAGATTCAGATATTAATATTATGCAATTGATATCATGTTGAATAATTACAGATTAGCTGCAACCCATTAAATGCAACTGGACCGTACATTATGCATGTTGCCGGTAACATGATTAATTCACGACGTTGGAGACCGTTTAGTGTTGCCTAGTGATATACCGAGTCACGTTGGTTGATACCAGTGAGATGCATATCGTCATAGCATTGTTGTCACTAAGGGATCGAAGATTAGTTGTTATGACGTTGACAGTGTTAACGGTCTAGCATTCACTACGGAAGCATCAAACCGGACGGATCGATATTAATATAGTCACCGTTATAGGCAGTCAGTGGAAAAGAAAACGAGTGTGAAGTATATCAAGTGTGAAGTATATCAAGAGTGACATTGTGTGTGTTGGCAACCAGTACGTCTGTTCGGATTTAGTATGTCGCAGTCGAGGGGAAATAGGCGCATTTTCAAATCGCGCAAGCGTGCGTCAATGGAGGGTGATGTTGAAGCAGTCGGTTGCTCGTCAAGGAGCAAAGGAAAACGTAGGAGATCGGATGTACCTACTACTTCAGTGCAAAGTAATAATGAGCATTCCAGAGTGGATCCGGCAGTACTGTCTGCGTCTTACCTGGAGGAGACGCTAAAAATCACAATGGGAAGTGAATAATCGCGTATTGTGTGATAGACTGGAGAGGCTTGAGTTGAAGTTAGCCAAGTCGACGGTTGATATTGAAGACAGGGAACGGGACGGTACCAGTGAGGAAGTGCGGGAGGCGCCATCTAGAGGAAGACGAATGCGTGCTGGATCAAGGCGGAAGCGGTCGGAGGCCAGCGAGGAGGAGATGATGTCGGTGTCGCCACCTGGAGTGACACGGTCGAGGAAAGTATGCACAATGGCGTCGATGCGCGGCTATGGAGGGAGGCAAGAACGGCGTCGCAAGTACGTGGAATGTTGGACGAGCGGCTCAGATGATTCGCTATCTGAGCTGGAGAATGATGAATCGGATGCAGTGATTCGCCGGTTATTAAGGCGGCGGGGGAGGTCGTTCAAGAAAACCAGGGGTAAGACGGCATTGTTGCCTCATTTGTTTATTATTAGGGATGATACCATGGGGAAGGTTAGTAAAGGGTGTGCTACATGGTACGAGTATATGTCCGCTATTCATCGTTTATTAGAGGAACCGATGCTGCCGCAGCATTGGGTAAAACACATTAGGCGGCATATTGTGGATATTTCTGATATGGCTGCTAACTGGGAGTGGCCGACGGTGTTATTGTGGTCGGAGAAGGTTTTTTCGATGATTAATGACGGACGAATTGAGGACGGATGGGCTGACCGTGCAACAATCAAAGACATACAAAGGGATGTTTATGCTATTGGGACCAGACTAGATGTGAAACGGGATCGGAAACAAGACAGTACTGGTGGTTCAGGTTGGGTTGTACGGGAGATAAATGAATCAGTTGACGGAAAGCCGTGTGAGGAGTGGAATCGGGGAAATAGTTGTGGGTTCTTTACTTCGCACGGGTCTAATCCAAATCGGTTTTGTCATTGTTGTGGTTGGTGCGCTAGGCGGTTTAAACGCCTTAATTATCACTGTGAGGTTGACTGCAACAATAAGCGTAGAATGCAGGATAATACCGGGGCTGGCACAGGTGGGAATGTTGGTAGTAATGAAAAACAGGTTTTTGCGGGGTAGGCCTCTCTGAGGCCGCTGAAATTGCAGTGAAGTTGGATAAGGGCGTTAACGTGTTGGGAGATTTCGAGGCTGGTTGCCATGGTGTTGCCGTTACAAATCAGTTTGAATTAGGGCGTGCCGAGACAGAGTTGACTGGTGGGGTGGACTTGGCTGTTGGGGTTAAAGGTTGTAATGTGTCTTGTACAGCAGCAGATTTGTCTTCAAGTTATGCGATGTGGGACATTGACGGGGGTTTATTGGAAAATTCTGCGTTACACATGCCTGACATTTTGTCCTTATCGGATTCTTCTGTTGCTTACCGTAATATGTCGCCCTACTCTGTACTTCCTTCTTTCAATTGCAAAATCCAGAATCAGGCAATTGATCATGGTTCTCATACATGCGGTTCACACACTGCTCATTCGATCACCGACGATGCAGTCGTATCATCTTCATTATTATGTCCTGCCGGTGATGCTGATCGGTCTTCATGCTTTTCATTTTCGCGTGGTATGTGTAACGTGGATGCTGATGGTCTGTTGATTAATGCGGTTGGGGATGGGGTGGGCTGTGATAACTTGGGCATAATAGGGTTGCAGGGAAATGGCGAGGGTGACTGTGTGAAGAGGATAGGGTTGGCGGGAGGCACCGGGTTACGGGGTTCAATGGGGTTAGTTGAAAGTAAGGTGCAACCAGTGGGTAGTGGGCATGTTGACAAAGTGTGGGGGGCCGTGGTCGACAAGCCAACTGTGTTGGTGGTGGACGAGCTAGAGGGACGAGAGGGATTGGAAGGACTAGGAGTAATGGATGACGTGGTATCTGAGCACAAAGGCGTCGCGCCTAGCTTTGCGCTTTCACCGTTACAATTTCAGGAAAGACTGTTCGAGTTCTGGCCAGTAGTGGATAGACGAGTAGATTTGGTCGAATTTAGTTATCTGGAAATTTATAATCAGGTAAGGGAGACGGGAGTGCCTAATTATCTAAAGGCTAGGATTCCTGTGCCGTCGGGGCTGAACATGGCTGCTTGGCGGAGTGAATTAGAAGATTATAGTGACAGGGTGGTATTGGAGTATTTGGAGTTTGGGTGGCCAGCGGATTATGTGGGCAGGGACCCCCCGGTGCCGGCTACCAAGAACCATGCAGACTGTAGTAAGCATGAATTTTGGGTTGATTCGTATATTGAGAATGAACTCAAGGAGGGCTCGCTGTTGGGCCCGTTTGGCGTTCCGCCCTTCATTCCGTGGGGTCAGGTGAGCCCATTGATGACTAGGCCTAAGAAGAATACGCAGGAAAGGCGGATTATAGTAGACTTAAGCTATCCGAGAGGTAGAAGTGTGAATAGTGGTATTAGGCGTGGGGTTTACCAAGGGTCAGAGTTGAGTTTTAAGCTTCCTGGGATACTAGATCTTGCGAAAGAAGCTACGAGGCTGGGCAGTGGTTCGGTTTTTTTGTGGAGCGTTGACCTAGCGAGGGCGTATCGGCAGCTAAGGACGTGCCCCCTGTCGGTGCCTCTCTTTGGGATAAAATCTAAGGGTAAGCTTTATTTCGACATAGCACCGCCATTCGGATGCCGTACGTCCGCGTTAGCTTGTGCTCGCACGACCTCGGCGGTGGTTCACCTTATGAGACGAGCTGGCTTTTTTACACTATGTTACTTAGACGATTTTGTCGGGATAGAGGGGTCTATGGGAAAGGCTAGAGAGGCTTATGCGTTCATGCTTGCTTTGCTGGAAAGGTTGGGTTTGGTTAGGTCAGTTAAGAAGTGTTGTGCACCAACTCGGTCTCTTATTTGGTTAGGCTTTCATATTGATGCGATCAGCATGGTTATAACTATACCGAAAGAGAAACTACAGGAAATATTGCGGCTGTGTCATTGTTGGCAGGTAGGGATGTTGGTGTCGAGAAAGGCCATTCAGGTGCTGGTGGGTAAGTTACAATTTATCTCTCGATGTGTGGTTCCGGCTCGAAGGTTCATGAATAGGCTGTTAGAATTTTTGCGGGCAGCTCCATTTAAAGGGAAGGTAATGACGACGCAGGAGGCCGTGGACGATATTCAGTGGTTTAAGGATTATGCCGGTTCTTCTAATGGCCTGGTCATATTAAGACCAGAGCCGGTGCAAGACTGGGTGTTAGAGTGTGATTCATGCCTGACGGGGGGAGGGGCATTCTCGAGCTCACATTTTTTCTCTGAACAGTACAGTGATTTACTGCTAGGCAAGGGTTACCATATTGCACAACTTGAGGCGCTGAACCTGGTGGCGGCGCTTTACGCGCTTGCCCCGCCGAGACCGGAGCTGTTTAAGATTGTAGTTAACACCGACAATGAGGCGTCCCAAATAGTGCTTTCATCGGGTAAGGGAAAGGACAGGGTCCTCTGTGCGTGTGCACGAAAAATTTGGCGTTTTGCCGCCGAATTTACTTGTGTGGTTGAAGTTCGACATAAACCGGGAAGGGATTTAATTCTGGCTGATGCTTTAAGCCGGGGTCATCTGACGGATGCATATAAGGCAACTGGGGGAGAGATGTGTCGTAAGTTAGGTTTGTCTAAGGTCTCTGTTAACCACATGTTCACCGTTCAAACCGTTTTTTGTGATATTTAATTTGACCTAGGAAGATCGACTTTATTTGCCTCTCTCTTCCTAGGTCACCTGTCCCTGCTACCCGACAACATTATTGAGGTTATAAGAGCAGGGCTAGCGGCGGGCACATGGAAGAATAAGATATATCAAGTCGATTGTTATGAGAAATTTGCAACTCTGAACTATGTTAATGTACACAATCCAAATAAGGAAGACATCCTGCAATATATTTTATACTTGAATAAGAAGCTGAAGTCACCGGGAGCAGTTAATAATTACATAAGTGGAGCAAGAATGTGGGTTTTAATGAATGGGGGTAATACAAAAGCATTTGACTCATATATAGTACATCTAATGAAAAAGGGGATAGCAAGGCTCAGTGTTCATGTGCCGGTTCAAGCACGAGCGCTGACAATAAAAGATGTTAAAAATATTATACTAGTATTTAGCAAAGAAAGGAAACCTGCATATGTATTGTCAATAGCCACACTCATAGCATACTATACGTTCTTACGCCAATGTAATTTATTCTTTTCAATGAGGGAAAATGAAGTGGACCACGCATTAAGGGGAGCAGATGTAAAGGTGCGGCCGAACAAGCTACTGATTCGAGTGCGCTCCTCTAAGACAGCGAGAGAGGGACAAGACGTATACACGGTGATGCTGCCTTGCGTCCCGGGTTCCTTATGCTGCCCTGTTCACGCCTGGAAGAGGTATAAGAGAGCTACACCGGTTGAATATGATGGTTCGGCCTTCCTACACCTGGATGGGTCACCGCTATTGGCGTCGACCCTGCTGCAGGCAGTGCGTCGAGCGCTGATATTGACGAGGCATCCGCAGCCGGAGGCGGTCACGCTCCACAGTTTAAGAAGGGGTGGGGCTCAAGCCAGTGCCAAAGGCGGTGCTTCAGTTGAAGGGGTGCGAGAGGTCGGTAGGTGGCGTTCCAATGTGCTCTTCCAGTACGTGAGCAGGCAAGTATTCTCGGAAGCACCTCAGACACTCTCCAATTTATTTGGCTGAGTGTCTGAGGCGCCTGTCTTAGGGAGTGTTTTTTCCCAATTGGTAGCATTATATTTTCCAAGTAGACTGGTGGCCTGCCTAAACCAGCAAAAGGTACCCATAATATACATGAAGACTGTTAATAAAGGCAATATTTGGTATACAAGAAATATTTGTAACATGTTCAGGTAAAAACTGTACGACATGAATAAACAGTGTTAGGCTAATCATAATATACATGACTGCGGGTAAGGGAGTTAAATAAGTATGATACAAAGAAATAGTTGTCATGAGGATGTATATTCTAATATTATCAAAAATGTTACGGTGTGAGTACAATATGCATGTAAGTAATCACCTGTTGATAGAGACCAGTATTTATTTACAAGTAGTGTTGTCTGAAGAAAAAATATTTAAGTAATGATCTGTGATAAACGTTTATACCGTTCAAGATAACAAAAATTTGGCTAAACAAAATATTAATTGTGGTGTCAGTACTGCAAATATAGATATGAAGATCAGAACTATTGACTGATAGCATTTGTTACTGTAATAAAAGAGTTTGTTGCACTACTTATGTCTCCATCGTTGTGAATTATGCATGTTGCCGGTAACATGATTAATTCACGACGTTGGAGACCGTTTAGTGTTGCCTAGTGATATACCGAGTCACGTTGGTTGATACCAGTGAGATGCATATCGTCATAGCATTGTTGTCACTAAGGGATCGAAGATTAGTTGTTATGACGTTGACAGTGTTAACGGTCTAGCATTCACTACGGAAGCATCAAACCGGACGGATCGATATTAATATAGTCACCGTTATAGGCAGTCAGTGGAAAAGAAAAACCGCCCATCCCTCCCATCTTAGATTTACTGGGCTGAGTGTCTGAGGCGCCTGTCTTAGGGAGTGTTTTTTCCCAATTGGTAGCATTATATTTTCCAAGTAGACTGGTGGCCTGCCTAAACCAGCAATAGGTACCCATAATATACATGAAGACTGTTAATAAAGGCAATATTTGGTATACAAGAAATATTTGTAACATGTTCAGGTAAAAACTGTACGACATGAATAAACAGTGTTAGGCTAATCATAATATACATGACTGCGGGGTAAGGGAGTTAAATAAGTATGATACAAAGAAATAGTTGTCATGAGGATGTATATTCTAATATTATCAAAAATGTTACGGTGTGAGTACAATATGCATGTAAGTAATCACCTGTTGATAGAGACCAGTATTTATAACAAGTAGTGTTGTCTGAAGAAAAAATATTTAAGTAATGATCTGTGATAAACGTTTATACCGTTCAAGATAACAAAAATTTGGCTAAACAAAATATTAATTGTGGTGTCAGTACTGCAAATATAGATATGAAGATCAGAACTATTGACTGATAGCATTTGTTACTGTAATAAAAGAGTTTGTTGCACTACTTATGTCTCCATCGTTGTGAATTAGCCGACTAGACATTACTTAATTTACTGGTGTAACTTTAGATAAAAGCTTTAACTTATATGACTGGATATGCAATTGATAAATGATATTGTTAAATAGTGACCAAATAATGCTAGATCAACGTAATTTAAATAATATCTCTACAGAGTACCAGTGATTTATATTTCGAGATACAGTGCTAGCGGGAGTGGGGGGCGTGAACTGAAACTAAGGAAGGTATGAGACTCTGTCTCTGACCAGGGACGTGGAAGTAAAGTAGGGGTGGTGTTTATCAACTATTGAGTTCTCGAAAAAGATTGTACTTACTCAACTTTGCTGACGTCTCCTTTTTTACAGCTCAGAAATAGATCGTGAATACCCATGCTTGCATTCTACACTATCCAGAGTCTTTATATTGGTTACGTTTTGTATATATTTGATGCACTTCTAAATGTCAACAACACACCGTGACTTCCTCAGATCTTGCAGCCTGGGATGTAAACAATCTGTTTTGTTGGGGATCTTCGGAAACCCAGAATATAAGCTACACGAGCGCCAGCTACCAGCTACATTACTTTTATTACACGTGGCGCCACCTGGTGTGTTATTTGTAGGCTTAAACCATGTAGATGACACTGGTCCGCGTGGCTATTATTTCATGATACCGAAAGCTAAGCTACATTTTCACCACTGACCCTCACACGACGGAACCCCAAAGTCTCTTCTCCAAAGTCCACTGACACAGAAACATTGCTCCCAGGATATGTGTGCATCTTCTCTATCACGTGACCAAATTGATCACATGATCAATGGAATGGCCATTTCCGGTTGCCAGTGTTGACGTCTTATCATCCCCCTCCCCCTTTAAATCGGCGGATTAAAATCGCATCTGCGTGATATCTGACACACATGAAGGTTCCACGAAGCGGGCACATTATCAGGAACAATGCTCAACCGTTTTCGAAGCGTTGTTTCCAACGTCATGAGCGGCATTCCCACCCTTCCCGGCTACGAGGAAAATATACCTGGAGCTGAGCCCGGTCGGGAGGTCCGCCAGCGGAGACCGCGTAGTCAGAGTCTGCCGAGCCCGAGCGAGGTGGGCCCGACGACTTTGAAGTATGCCTACAACAGACCAGTCTTCCTACAACTAAATTCAGATGAAGTACAGGTTGCTGCTGACACTGTGACAAGACCAATCCTTGTACCCAGGGACATATCTCGGCTTCCCTGGAATGCAGGTTATGCTGAGTAAGTTGAACTCAAGTTGGGTAGTACTAGTAGCCAAGTAGGCCCTATGTAGGTACCCCAGTAAAATTTTCAAATTATTCCAAACATTCAAATTATAATTTCATTGGAAGCTCCAATGAATCAAAAGCAATATGCTTTTTGAATTTTTAAGATATTCCAAAAATTGAATGAGATATGTGCATTTGAAGTTTGTTGAATTTAAGATTTTTTGTATTAGCTAATGCACTAGAGAAGTGCCTTATTTAGGGCTGTTAAATAGACTAATTATAACAACATTTCCTTGTAGTTTCTTTATTAATGATCCTATCCTGATCAAACTTCACACCAAGGTTCTTCTTCGTATACCAAATCATCCCAGCTTATCAAAACTGATATATAAAAATTAGATCACCGGAAAATGTAGGTTTCCATGGCAACCATAATGCAATCACTCCCACCTACAATATGAGTCAACTGTAGCTATTTTTAAATAATGGTCAGATCCTGATGAAATTTCACATCAAGGTTCTTCTTGGTCTGTCAAATCACCTCAGCTTATCAAAACTGATATAAAAAAATTAGATCACAGAAAAATGTTGGTTTCCATGGCAACCGTAATACAATCATGCCTACAACTGCAGTTTCTTTATTAATGGTTTGTTCCTGATCAAACTTGACATCAAGGTTCTTCTTATACCAAATCACCCCAGCTTATCAAAAAGGATATACAAAAATTAGATCAAACCAACAACAACCAAACCAACAACCAAACCAAACACCACCAAACACAACAAAACACCGTTGATCTAACGACTAACGTAGCCGACGCATCCCTCGACCCTCCCGCGGGGGCCGCGCGCGTGAGTCACTCAACTAGAGAATCCAGTCAAAACAACCAAACAACCACCAACATCAAACAAACAACAAACCAACAACAACCAAACCAACAACAACCCAACCAACAACAACCCAACCAAACACCACCAAACACCGTTGATTTAACGACTACTGTAGCCGACGCATCCCTCGACCCTCCCGCGGGCCGCGGGGGCCGCGCGTGAGTCAGAATCCAGTCAAAACACCAACTTTTGGCCATCAAATTGTAGAGTTGCGATTCCAGTTAGAGTCAATGTAAGACCAGTTTTAGGAAGATAAAATGCTAAAGTTTCCCATTATGATAGTTAACATGCACTTTCCCGGCAGTCTTAGCTCTGATTTCTGCATCTGAAGACTTGAATGGCCTGGTAAAATGCCTTTCAAATGTCACACAGCCCAACCAAACACCACCAAACACCATCAAACACCACAAAACACCGTTGATTTAACGACTACTGTAGCCGACGCATCCCTCGACCCTCCCGCGGGCCGCGCGTGAGTCAGAATCCAGTCAAAACACCAACTTTTGGCCATCAAATTGTAGAGTTGCGATTCCAGTTAGAGTCAATGTAAGACCAGTTTTAGGAAGATAAAATGCTAAAGTTTCCCATTATGATAGTTAACATGCACTTTCCCGGCAGTCTTAGCTCTGATTTCTGCATCTGAAGACTTGAATGGCTTGGTAAAATGCCTTTCAAATGTCACACAGCCCAACCAAACACCACAAAACACCGTTGATTTAACGACTACTGTAGCCGACGCATCCCTCGACCCTCCCGCGGGCCGCGCGTGAGTCAGAATCCAGTCAAAACATCAACTTTTGGCCATCAAATTGTAGAGTTGCGATTCCAGTTAGAGTCAATGTAAGACCAGTTTTAGGAAGATAAAATGCTAAAGTTTCCCATTATGATAGTTAACATGCACTTTCCCGGCAGTCTTAGCTCTGATTTCTGCATCTGAAGACTTGAATGGCTTGGTAAAATGCCTTTCAAATGTCACACAGCCCAACCAAACACCACCAAACACCATCAAACACCACAAAACACCGTTGATTTAACGACTACTGTAGCCGACGCATCCCTCGACCCTCCCGCGGGCCGCGCGGGCCGCGCATGAGTCAGAATCCAGTCAAAACACCAACTTTTGGCCATCAAATTGTAGAGTTGCGATTCCAGTTAGAGTCAATGTAAGACCAGTTTTAGGAAGATAAAATGCTAAAGTTTCCCATTATGATAGTTAACATGCACTTTCCCGGCAGTCTTAGCTCTGATTTCTGCATCTGAAGACTTGAATGGCTTGGTAAAATGCCTTTCAAATGTCACACAGCACTGAAAATGGTCTCTATCTGTGCCCCAGTCTGTTGTGCTTCAAACCCAGATGTAGCAGTCAATGCAGTGTGCATGTGTTGCACATGTGGTGCCGTTTTCCGACATGACTGGGCTGCTCAGAAAGTCGCTAGAAGTTGTACGAGTTTTATCCGCCGGCGACAGTGGCGCTCCCGGCGGATTCCGGGGTACCTACCCTATGTCGAGTATGACTACGTCAGTTTCACCATTTTATTGTTCTATGGGAATATCATATGATTATGACATAGTACTATATATATCTAGATCTACTATAGTCTCTAGGATAGGTACCCCAGTAAAATTTTCAAATTATTCCAAACATTCAAATTATAATTTCATTGGAAGCTCCAATGAATCAAAAGCAATAAGCTTTTTGAATTTTTAAGATATTCCAAAAATTGAATGAGATATGTGCATTTGAAGTTTGTTGAATTTAAGATGTTTTGTATTAGCTAATGCACTAGAGAAGTGCCTTATTTAGGGCTGTTAATTAGACTAATTATAACAACATTTCCTTGTAGTTTCTTTATTAATGATCCTATCCTGATCAAACTTCACACCAAGGTTCTTCTTCGTATACCAAATCACCCCAGCTTATCAAAACTGATATACAAAAATTAGATCACCGGAAAATGTAGGTTTCCATGGCAACCATAATGCAATCACTCCCACCTACAATATGAGTCAACTGTAGCTATTTTAAAATAATGGTCAGATCCTGATGAAATTTCACATCAAGGTTCTTCTTGGTCTGTCAAATCACCTCAGCTTATCAAAACTGATATAAAAAAAATTAGATCACAGAAAAATGTTGGTTTCCATGGCAACCGTAATACAATCATGCCTACAACTGCAGTTTCTTTATTAATGGTTTGATCCTGATCAAACTTGACATCAAGGTTCTTCTTCTTATACCAAATCACCCCAGCTTATCAAAACGGATATACGGATATATACAAAAATTAGATCACAGGAAAATGTAGGTTTCCATGGCAACCGTAATACAATCACTCCCGCCTACAATATCAGTCAACTGTAGCTCTTTTTTAATAATGGTCAGATCCCGATGAAATGTCACATCAAGGTTCTTCTTGGTCTGGCAAATCACCTCAGCTTATCAAAACTGATATAAATAAATTAGATCACAGAGAAATGTAGGTTTCCATGGCAACCATAAAAATGTTGGTTTCCATGGCAACCGTAATACAATCATGCCCATAACTGCAGTTTCTTTATTAATGGTTTGATCCTGATCAAAACTGACATCAAGGTGATTCTTGGTATGGCAAATCATCTCAGCTTATCAAAGCTGATATATAAACAAATTAGATCACAGAAAAATGTTGGTTTCCATGGCAACCATAAATCCAAACATTATTTACATACTATAATTTAAAACAACTACTAAAACTCTAAAGACCACATTTAATCCTGGAATTCACACATTACTTACAAATACAAAATAATTCATAGATTCTTAAGCATCTTTAAGCATCTCAGTAATACCACAGCTTACAAGTAAGTCTGGTATAAAGCTCTAATGATCACGCTATCCAAGGTCGATCCGAAATAGGGAAGGACCTTTTTCTCACTAAGCACATATAGAGACACTTCAATCATATATCGCTTTGTCTATGTTTGTAAACAGAGATCACCAAGCAAAATGTCTGTGATAATCTCAGCCAAGGTCGATCCGAAATAGGGAAGGACTTTTTTCTCACTAAGCACATATAGACACACTTCAATCATATATCACTTTGTCTATGTTTGTAAACAGAGATCACCAAGCAAAATGTCTGTGATAATCTCAGCTGGAGTCAGATAAAAGTCCCCATCTTTATCATACTGAATTTTAAATTCTGACTCCGCTAAACCACAAATCCTGCCCTTCCAAAAGGTAATGCCATCAGCCAAATTTGCATCGGTCCATTTTTGAGCAAACTCACGTCCAATGAGTGACTTATGGTCACAGAGAGCTTTGTAAAGCCTGTCCTTTTCTTCTGCCACAGAGTCCTGCAAAGGCTGCATTGCTATTTGCTTAAGGTAATTCCGAAGTTCATCAAAAGACGATTTTGTAAAGGAAATGCCTATCTTAGAATCCAAAATGAACTTGTGCCACACTTGGATTTGAAGTTTAAGAGCTGCAACCTTTTTAGACTTTACCTTGTGTTTTACCAGTTCCTTTTCAATCTTTTCACCAACCCACAAGCCACCAAGATCAATTAAAGCCTCTACTATTTTCTCTGTCTTATCACGCGTCTTCTCTTCCTTGACCGGAACAGCAGACATCATCTGGAATTGAATAAAATGTCATTTAGAGACAACGTGAAAATAAATTTGACACATCAAAATTATCGGCGTAATATGCAAAAACAACAACCAAACCTCCAACAACCAAACCACAAACAACCAAACCACAAACAACCAACAACCAAACCACCAACAACAACCACCAACAACAACCAACAACAACCAACAACAACAACCAACAACCAAACCACCAACAACCAACCAACCACCAACATCAAACAAACAACAAACCAACAACAACCAAACCAACAACAACTCAACCAAACACAACAAAACACCGTTGATCTAACGACTAACATAGCCGACGCATCCCTCGACCCTCCCGCAGGGGCCGTGCGTGAGTCACTCAACTAGAGAATCCAGTCAAAACAACCAAACCACCAACAACCAAACAACCACCAACAACCAATCAACCACCAACATCAAACAAACATCAAACAAACAACAACCAAACCAACAACAACCAAACCAACAACAACCCAACCAGACACCACCAAACACCGTTGATTTAACGACTAATGTAGCCGACGCATCCCTCGACCCTCCCGTGGGCCGCGGGGGCCGCGCGTGAGTCACTCAACTCCAGAATCCAGTCAAAACACCAACTTTTGGCCATCAAATTGTAGAGTTGCGATTCCAGTTAGAGTCAATGTAAGACCAGTTTTAGGAAGATAAAATGCTAAAGTTTCCCATTATGATAGTTAACATACACATTCAAGGCAGTCTTACCTCTGATTTCTGCATCTGAAGACTTGAATGGCTTGGTAAAATGCCTTTCAAATGTCACACAGCACTGAAAATGGTCTCTATCTGTGCCCCAGTCTGTTGTGCTTCAAACCCAGATGTAGCAGTCAATGCAGTGTGCATGTGTTGCACATGTGGTGCCGTTTTCCGACATGACTGGGCTGCTCAGAAAGTCGCTAGAAGTTGTACGAGTTTTATCGCACCGGCGACAGTGGCGCTCCCGGCGGATTCCGGGGTACCTATCTAGGACTAGGTCCTACCTAAGATAAACGGTAAAATAAAAGCGCTACAGGTGTGGTTGGATACTTACTAAGTAACTTAGTAATTACCTATATCCCTATTAAGCATCTGACTTTTCTGGGGCCATATGTATGAGTCGGTGTTAGCGAGCCAAACCCGTGGTTAGCAGCGATCTCCGGGTTAGCGGCGAAAAGTCGGTATGTATGGAGCAGTGTTACGGAAACACTGCAAGCTTAAGGTTGGCTACGCTAACCCCAAGCCATATCAAGTTTACCGTCGGTGTTAGGAACCGATTAGGCCCGAATCTATTCAATGCTATCATATTTAACAGAGTTACATACTCAAAACGTGAAATTTCATTAAATTAACCCTAAAATCGAACCGATATTAATGCCGCCGCTACATCGGCGGCGATATTAATATTGTCGAATCGACAAATGTAAACTAAACAAATCGCCGCCGCCGCATTAGCGGTGCTATATTAGAGCCAAATCTATTCAATGCTATCATATTTAACAGAATTACATACACAATAAGTGAAATTTCTTCAAATTAACCCTAAAATAGAAGCGATATTAATGCCGCCGCCGAATTTTGGTCAAATTAAACCAATAATTGAACCGATATTAACGCCGCCGGATCGGCAGCGATATTGTGAAATAGCAGTGCTCGCTGGCAACATGCTCAGCAATAACAAGGCTCGCTGGTGCCCGGCAGTGTTAGGGACCGATTATGCCCAAATCTATTCAATGCGATCATATTTAACAGAATTACATACTAAAATCGTGAAATTTCATTAAATTAACCCTAAAATCGAACCAATATTAACGCCGCCACCGCATCGGCGGCGATATTGTCAAATAGCGGTGCTCACCGGCAACAGGTTCAGAGGGATTTCCCAAATCTATAGATAACGCATCGGTTAGCCGATAAAAAGTTGTTCATGCATACGGGCCCTGGGGCCAAATGTATGAACAACTTTTTATCGGCTCCGATGTTAAGGGCGGCCACCGGGTTAACTAACGCCAGTATTGGGATATGTATCACGGGAAATGTATGTGGCCAAAGCGCGGCTTGGTTAGCTAACCCATGCATTATTTATAGATTTGGGGAACCCCTCTGAGCCTGTTGCCGACGAGCAACGCAATTTAACAATATCGCCACCGATGCGGCGTTAATATTGTGTCGATTTTAGGGTTAAATTAATGAAATTTCACGTTTTGAGTATGTAATTCTGTTAAATATGATCGCATTGAATAGATTTGGGCCTAATCGGTACCTAACACTGCCGGGCACCAGCGAGCCTTGTTATTGCTGAGCCTGTTGCCGGCGAGCACTGCTATTTCACAATTTCGCCGGCGGCGTTAATATCGGTTCGATTATTGGTTTAATTTGACCAAAATTTGGCAGCGGCGTTAATATCGCTTCGATTGTAGGGTTAATTTGATCAAATTTAACGTTTTGAGTGTGTAATTCTGTTAAATATGATAGCATTGAATAGATTTAGCCCTAATATATCGCCTCCGATACGGCGGGCGCCGGCGGTGATTTGTTCTGTTTACATTTGTCGATTCGACAATATGAATATCGCTGCCGATGTAGTGGCGGCATTAATATTGGTTTGATTTTAGGGTTAATTTAATTAAATTTCACGTTTTGAGTATGTAATTCTGTTAAATAATGATCGCATTGAAAAGATTTGGGCCTAATCGGTACTTAACACCGACGTTAAACTTGATATGTCTTGGTGTTAGTGTAGGCGACGTTAAGCTCACGGTGTTTGCTTAACACCACAACATACATACCGACTTTTCGCCGCTAAATCAGAAATCCCGTCCAAAGCCAGTTTTGGCTCGCTAACACCGACACATACATATGGCTCCTGGGCCTGGCTCAACTAGTACTACATCTGGATCTAATTTCGTTCATGCTGGCAATTTCCTATTACAATAGAAATTCAACTGTTCAGCTATTCAGTAATTGTTATGAGAATTCCGCAACCTGTCAAGTGTTATGTGTGTGTGTTAATGTTATGTATGGGGGTGTATTTATCAGACTTCATAGAGCCTGACAACTGACACAACAGACTCGTCCACATTGTGTGGGTAGACACGGAGGGCAATGCCAATCTCATTAAAACGGGCGTGGCTACACTGTCGGTCTCTGTCTAGTCATTCAGGCGTGTGATCCACGGGGTATTTGTTGCATGTAGTTGGTCAGCAATGCCATGCAGCTGGTTGACCACGTCATATATGTGGTTGGAAGCCTAGACAATGATTATACGTGTATGTGATGCATGTTATAATTGCTATGACCTATGTGTAGAAATATAAATGGAATGGAAGATTGTTAAGTTTTTTACTACATTCAATAGTACAGCTCTTTCATTATACGTATGCCTTTCTGCACTTTGGATCATGCCAAGGGACCAGACCACACACATGTATACCAACATACAAAAGCCAACACATACATCATTAAAGAATCATATAATCTGATAGCGTAAATAACAATAGCATGCTAGCATAGCTACTTAGTTAGTTCACTGTGCTGAGCTGGCGCAATAACCAGAGGTGCCTTTATTACCGCTGTGTTTACACACCCGGTTACAATGAGAAGTTTGTGAACCGGAGATCCAATATATGCACCTGCCACCACCCAATTGTTCCGCGCCAGCTCCGGATGGTTCAGAATTAAAATGCCAATTACATATGTCGCGGATGCCCCAACATCGCAATCCAGTGGTAGTGTGCTCCAGTGAGTGATGGTAACAATGATCAAATCCTACCGGGTAGAATGTATGTGGGCTGCTATGGGAGAATGCAAAAATGCGCTCGATCAGTGGTGGTTGTGTATTGCCAAATGAGGTGCTAGAATGTGGCTATAGATATAATAATTAGGAAATTAACGGTGAGTGAGTGATTCGCCTGTCCCTATCATAGTATCCTGGGGATGTTTGGTGTTTTTATTTCTTTGCAAACGAATGGAAACATTGCGCATTGAGTGAGAGCCGGACCCATACTTCTGTTATACCAGGCTAGCGTCCTAACCATTACACTATTTAGCAGCTCCCTGAATGATTCATGATTGATTGATTGCTTTCTGATGGGGTGGTTAGAGAGTCAAGTAAGGTAGTGCCATCTATTAATTTTCGAAACCTTTGCTTTGACTCGATTGTGGATCGATCCGACAACCTTTTCCGTACGAGAAGTGGGTATGCTACCAACTCGGCCACCCAGACGTGTGTTAGAATTAATACAATTTTCGAATCTAATGATACCATTATTGCCATGCGTTTCCAGAGAAGACCAGCATACATGGTGCAATTCACCTGTAAACGGTTCAATCTTTACTTAAACCAGACCGGACGCGGTGGCCGAATCGGTAGAGTGCAGGCTTCCCGGGTGGAAGGCGTGGAGTTCGAATCCTGGTCTAATCAAACCAATGATTTACAAAATTGATGCTTTTCGCTACCTAGCTTGGCATTACTAAGGATAGGGTAAGGACTGGTTAGCTCAGTATCAGGATAATGTGACTGAGTGGGAAACGAGGTCATGGTGCCAGTGGCATGGTCTCTCAGTGGGACAGCACTATAAAGTTGCCGTGAGTGCACACTGTCACAAGTCGGTACCTATACTGATATGAACTAGATGTTGCCAGGACATAAAACTCCAAGAAACAAACATTACCTAAACCAGTGATGTAAAAATAACTGGTTGGCTAATGCCTATCCGATCCAAAGCAACTCGAAAAGGTATGCTTATATATCTGGTTGGGTCTCGAGCACGGGCCTGTTGTAAGAAATTTAGGTGAGTTATTGATTGTCATGTGACTCTGCGCACTGGTAGTCTTATTTTCTAGCACCAATTTCAAATCTAATGCCTGGGCCGATTACACAGAGTAGTTTGTGGTAGGCTGTTCCTGTTAGAGCTAAAACGTGTAGCGCTCTCTATATACATGTTCACAGAAAGACTAAACCATGGGGATGGCTATATTTTTGTTTAAAGCGCATGCAAATTGAAATATATACTGTAACATCTAATGGCATATATGTAATAACCATGAGACATTATGCATATTTGTCAAATGGAAATATGTTTCATGTAGTTCCATTTTACAAACAGTGACTTGTTCAGCACAATTCTATGCAGAAAGCTACATACCTTTAGAGACTCGCTACTGTAGCCTTTTCAAAAGGCGAATGCCACAGTTTGTTGCACAAGATTAAACCTAGGCACCCCCTTCTAACTCGATGTCTACCATAGTCAACTAACAGTCGAGATTGTCAACGTGGTCAAAGCCAGGCATAACCGGATGCAATGCATTCCTAATTAAGAAAAGCCATGCATTCGAATGCCAGAGAAAAATGTCCCTAAATGGTCTTAGGTGGATCCAAGGTTTCTGCAGGCATGCAGGAAGGAAGGAATAAGTAAGCCAGGTTAATAAAATAGGAATAACTTGGAATATTTAGACTGAAAGTGAAAGCCATACTAGCCTGGAAAGTGGAAGCCAATGCTGAATGCAAAAAGCTCTTAGTAGCCTCTTCTCCGGTACAAATCTCCTGTGGTGTCTATAATTGGGACATCTTCTGTTGCTTGGAGATGGGCTCACCCATCTTTAAATTTATTTTTATTAATTTTTTAAAATAAAAGGCAGTGCAATTGCTGATACCCATGGGGTACATTTCGCTCAGTTGACTACACTATCGTCGGGGTGCAGCCCCGGCAATCTCCGGCCGCCAGCCCGTCCCCCGCGTGTCGTTGAGAGACGGCAGGGCAGTCCTCATCCTGTGGCTGTCTGGTACCTCTATCCCATGAGAGTCCAGTTGTAGAATTAAAGAAAGTTGGACTGCGTCCGTGCAAAGGGTGGTTTCCGTTAATTTAATTGAGAGATCCAGACCCTGTGACGCTTGTATGTGTGGCGCGAAGTTCTGGTTCAGAATGTAGTTCTTTTTATTTGGATGCACCTTTTTTGGTTTTTGTGTTAATAGTTTTATTCCTCAGAATGTCAGCGCCGATTACCCATTTTTCGACCCGTGGATACTGTTAGTTATTTACACCAATCATTTTAATGATGAATAAACTAGGGAATGGGAATTAAAGAGTGAAAATGGGAATTAAAGAATGAAAATGGGAATTAAAGAATGAAAATGGGAATTAAAGAATGAAAATGGGAATTAAAGAATGAAAATGGGAATGTATTCGTTGATTGCAGAATTGTAATGGCAGTTTTTCCTCATTCCACTGCTCCTTGCACTATCCTAGTAATGCCAAGCATCAGGCTAGGTCGCACATTTCAAGTCATTGGTTTGACTCGGTCACGGATCGAACCCAGGGTTCGAATCCCATGCTTCTGAACCGGGTGGGGGCGTTGAACCCATTCAGCCATACCGTCTGGTTCTCTAAGGCTCTTAGTAAGAACAGTGCAATATGTCTATGTATTTGTGTAATCTTGGTGAAATACCTTCTGCTATGTGAGTTTAGTTTCCTAGAGTTATATTGTTCTTTTATCTATTTTATGCTGGTGATTTTCACTACCGTCTTTACAAATAGTAACGAACTAATTATTTCCTTCATCTTTTGGAATAATCTCTGACCAAATGAACTGTCATTGTTGCCGTAACTGATCTTGATGATGACGATGATGATGATTCTTCAGTCATTATGAGACCTGGTCTCATGAAGAGCGATAAAATACTCCTCCAAGAAAGACCTGTTTTGTTTGTTTTTAAGCGTGATAGTTATATAGTTGGCTCTGGTATCAGCAGGTTAAATATATGAAATATAAGCATGCTCTCGCCCTTCTCATATTGTAGAGTATTAGAACCACCGGTCCTCTGTGTGTGTGTGTGTGTATGTGTGTGTGTGTATGTATATATGGAAATGTTTTGGAAAAGGAAGGTGAAACAATGACGCACGACTTATTTGCCAGAGTCGCCCATGACCACAAGTGTGGAGGAACGTGGTTGATAGTTCAGTTGGAAAATGCACTAATTTCACCAAGCATAACTATAAATATGTTGGGGATGCACACAATGCAAGTAGACTTACTAAATATTGATGGGTGTAGAAATGGGATACGATTAACCGAACCAGACAGGATAGCCGAATAGGTTGGGCGTCCGCTTCCTGTTTGGTAAGTGGTGGGATTCGGACCCCAGGTTCAAACCATGGCCGAGTCAAATCACTGACTTTAAAACAGTAGGCTTGTCGCTACTAAGCCTGGTGCTCAACAATAATAGAAATTGCACACCCCGGGGTTTGCGATTTACTAGCTATATGTTTGAGTTTGAACTTCTACCAGATCTGGGGGGATAAAATGGATTCAGGGAGGATCAAGATGGATTAAGCCTAATGAAAACATCTTTGCGATAGTCCAGTTCGTAATTCCGACCGCACATGTGCTGAAAATGGTAATGACACAGATAGTTGTATTGGCTTTTCTTAATGATATAATCTAGTATCTTTGACACAAATTGTCCTGTTCCCCTATCCTTCTTGTGAGTGATCGCAGTGGATAGGGCCCTTGCTGTGACAGACATGAAATTAAAAATAATCAATTAACCCATCTTGTGAGTGATCCCCCTTATATAAAAATAAATGTGGCTTAATCATTCTTACATAAATACAATTTTTACAATGGACCAGTTCGTAATTCCAGCGTCACGGTGCATTGTGGGAATTTTAAAACCTGCACATGTGCTTACTTTAAGACTGTCAAAAGGGGAGTTTGCGATGTCATGGGGGAATATGTGATTTCCTAGGAAATCGCAAACCCCCCCCATGCCCATATATGGTATTAGGGTTTGCGATTTCCTAGGAAATCACAAGTGGGGGTTTGCGATTTACAGGGTTTACAATTTCCTGCTACAACCGGTGTGGCAGTAAATCGCAAACCCCTGGAAATTGCACACCCCGGGGTTTGCGATTTACTAGGAAATCACAAACCCCCCCTGGAAATCGCAAACCCCCTGTGTTTTGTAGTATTTTCATATGGAAGAAGTCAAATATCTCTCAAATTACACGATCTAGAAACTAATCGCTTGGTAGACATGGAGAAAACATCTTTACCATAAAGATTATATTAAATTGATAAGGTTAGGGTTCTTGATTTCTATTAATTTTGAATAAAACTAACATTTTGCACTGCGCGTACCGTCAAACTCAAGGCATTGTCAATGGTCGTGAGCCATCTTCATACATAAAATACAGAAGAAGTCAAATATCTCTCAAATTACACCATCTAGAACCAAATCGTTTGGTATACATATAGAAAAGATCTTTACCAAAAACATTATATTAAATTTATAACGTTAGTGACAATGCTGTTCGATATTGACGCATGTGCAGAAGCGATGTGTCCCTGCCAAACTGGTGTCCCTCGGAATCCGCAACAGCCTTTTCACTGCTATTGATCACTCACAAGAAGGATAGGGGACCAGATCAATTTTTGTCAAAGATACTAAACTACAACATTAAGAAAAGCCACCACAACTTCTTTAAACACTTTGAACTAACAAATATCCAATTCCTACAGAACTGTCAGTCACTTTGCACATACATAGGCTGCTAAATTTCATACTTTTCAAATAAAGAAAATGAGATCAAGTATCCAGCAACTATGTGCAAATACCGCCGATCGTCGCGAAGCAGTTCGGTAAACAAATGACCACCGCCGCTTCGACGTCGATATCCATACTGTCGAACGTCAACTAAACATCGCCGCCGCCGCATCGGTGGCAATGTATTAAGCCCAAATCTATTCAATGCTATCATATTTAACAGAATTACATAGGCAATAAGTGAAATTTTATTAAATTAACCCTAAAATCGAAGCGAGATGAATGCTGCCGCCGCAACGGCGGCGATGTTAATATTTTCGAATCGATGAATGTAAAGTAAACAAATCGCCGCCGCCGCCGAATGGGGGGTTTGCGATCTCCAGGGGGGATATGTGATTTCCTAGGAAATCGCAAACCCCCCATGCCCATATATGGCATGGGGGTTTGCGATTTCCTAGGAAATCACAAGTGGGGGTTTGCGATTTACAGGGTTTACGATTTCCTGCTACACCGGCAACACTGATGTAAACCTAACTCGTGTGCTCGCCTTTTGCAGGGTGATCAATGCGGGGAAGACAAAACTAAGCGAGGACCAGGCGTGGGCGGGGGTGCTCTCCGTGCCCCGCCACCCGTCTGCCGTGTCCGAGCTGCGACCAGCGGAGTGTGCCGGCCGCGACTCGCCCAACACCAGCACCGGCTCCCTGCCCAGCACGCCCAGCCACGCCTCTCCTTGCTCCGACTTTGAGATCCTCGTGAGTATGGTAGTGGTGTGGTGGAGAATGTGCAGCCCTTGGCTGTCATGGCAAACCGTGTGCTGGTTTGTGCGTAAAAGGAGATCTAACATGATCAAAACTACTTGATGTATTCGCAGTTATTATGATCGTAATTTGTATAGCCTGAAACAACCTAGTCTCGGAGAGTTATTTAGGGCCCAACCATGATCTGAGGGTCTCTTGTTATCAACCTATGAGTGGTATCTAATATGTGGAATGCATTTTTTTTGTTCAAGTGGATTTATTCCTTTGAAAAACATGTCAGTGCCGATGCACTGGTCTTCTACTAGTTCTAGTCCTAATAACAAATGTCACCACACATTAAACACAGTTATGGCAGTGAGTTGTGAGTAGTATATCAAATGATGAAAGCATTTGCACATGTGAGTAGTATATCAAATAGGAATGCACATCTGAGTAGTATATGCAAATGAGTACTTTACATGTGAGTAGTATGTAAAATGTGGTTTGCACATGAGCAGTGTATCCAAAATGTGGAATGCATGTGTGAGTAGTATATAAATGGGGGATACACATATGAGTAGTATATCTAAATGTGGAGTGTGTGAGTAGTATGTAAAATAGGGGATACACATACGAGTGCTATGCCTAAATGTGGAATGCATGTGTAATGGCCGGTACACACCTACCGTTTATGATCGTTTTTCCGCACCCACCTAGCGTATACGATCTAAAACTGCCCAAAAGTCGTGAGGTGTGTGCTCCCCTAGCACACCTACCGATTGCGATTCGTGACTTTTTAGGGCTAAAACGGTATGTGTGCGCTAGTCTTACGATTGCGATTCGCGATTCGAAAAATGAATCGGCCCGTTTTCAGTTTTAAGCGGATCGGGAGTTTTAGTGCGCGAATCGCAAACGGTAGGTGTGTACCGGCCATTAGTAGTATGTGGCATACACATATAAGTAGTATGTCCAAATAGGTAATGCATATGTGGATCGTATTTAATATGTGGAATGCACATGCCAAATATGGAGACTGGGCGCGGAAACTGAATCGGTAGAGAGCAGCCTTCGGTTGTGGGAAATTGGGAGTTCAGTTCCCAGTCGAGTCAAACCAACGACTTATCAAATTGATACTTGTCGCTTCCTAGCCACGTGCTCAGCATTATTAAGATAGGGCAAGGACTAGTTGGCTCAGTGTCAGGATAATGTGACTGAGTGGGATATCAGGTCATGGTGAAGCACTATAAAGTCACCATGGGTGTGCACTGTCACGAGTCGATACCCATCCTGATATGACCATAGATGTTACTGTGACAAAAAACAGCAAACTGAAGAAACAAACAAAACAAATGGAGAATGCAAGTGAGTGTATGTAAAATGTGGAATGCATTGTGAGTAGTATATCCAAATGGGGAATGTAAGCGTATTAACTAACCATGTGAGTAGGATACCACATCTGGAAAGAACCTGTGAATAAATAGTAAATGTTTGAATTTCCGGACGTATGCCATAAAGGGTGAAATATAACATTTGGGAATATAAATTATTTCATTGATGATGTAATGGCAAAATAGAATTACAATAGTATCCAGATCAATGTCTTTCTGATATAGTTGGTGCCCTGTCTTAGGAGGGACAACCAACTGAAATAAACATTGGTATGTTGAAAACTTGTCCGCATATAGAGGGGGTTCGCTGATCAATGGGGTAACTGAAGAAAGATCTTGGTTGTCCATTGGTGGCAACGATGACAGCAACTCATTTGTTGTGAACTCATTGATGACTGATGAGTCCAATTTGTGCTCGTAATGTGGGGTGGCACATTGGACATGGTGTGCGCAGAGGTGTGAAGAAGACAACCTTTCCTGCGATGCTTTGCTAGCTTAAGATACGGTCAGTTCGAACTGTGTTGTGCCTTTGATAGAAGCATGCCTGAATTCGTACTGGCCACTATTCCCGACGGATGCCGATGAGTTAGAGCGTCGTCTCCGTGCTGACGTGGGGCGTGGTTCGAGTCCGTCGAGTCAACCATGCTTTAAATGATACTGTCGCTTCTAGCAGGCGTCGGCATTATAGGTGGCAGACGTGTGCTCAGTGTCGGATAACTGAGTGGGATACGGTCATGGTGCGGCGGCGTTTCCCGTGGACAGCACTAGAAGTCGCATGAGTGCGCACTGTCACAAGTCGGTACCGTCTGATTGACCTAGATGTTGCTAGGCGTACAACCAAACAACATATTTCCCAGGTTGTAGTGTTGACATTACATTTCTTCAGGTTGGATTTACAGCAATAGGGTCACTGAAGACAGGTACTACTGTAGTGAATCTGTGTTTGCTGCAGGCTGATGACCCGTTGCCGTTTACCTACTTCGGGCTGTTTGACGGGCATGCAGGCACTGGGGCGGCCATCATGGCAGTGCGTCTACTGCATAGACACATACAGGTAAGGTAACGCAATGCTAACCTTGCATAATATGGTTTGGAATTTCTGCCATTTTGTAAAGAAGATAGATATATTAAGCTGATCATTGTTACTTTAGGTTGGAGTCATGTTTTTACATTAGAAATTGCTTTTTTGTTGCTTAAAAAGAAGATATTTGAAGTAAAAACATGCAAAGTAAGTTGGCATGTACACTGAAATGCTGGGCATCATAAGCTTTTATAATTTTATCAATTGACAACACTTAGTAAATTGAATAATCCTTTTAGAAAGCAATACCGAGGGAGCATGGTGGCACCCAGGACAATATCTTGTGACAAGATGAGTCTGACTCCAGTCAGTGGTGATTCTCTTAGTCATGAGCCGGTACTGGACTAGTCTGATGGCGAGTCTGACTTTAAACGTTTTTCACTGACCAGTGGTGTTGTCATCTTGTTGAATATTTGTACATGTGTATGAATGAAATTGAATTTGTCAGTAAATAAAATGAAGCTTCACCTATAATCAGTTTAGGCCTAATTCCGGATATTTCCTTCAAAATTACCTCTCGACCTATACTCAAAGTCTACTTATGTTTGTGTATATACAGTAAAGACCTATTTCATATGACGTCAGCATAGGTATTTAGGTCAGTGCGTGTGCAGCTTGGCTGCAGGACGACACACTGCCACACTGCAAACTCATTGGCTATGAGCAATCTTCATAGAGAAAAGATGAAATATCTCTAAAACCAAACCACCTAGAAACAAACCGCTTGGAACACTTATAGAAAAGATATTCAACAATGAGATTATATTAAATTTATATCGTTAGGGTTCTGTATCTCTATTAATTTTGAATAAATTGATGTTTTGCACTGCGCGTACCGGCAAACTCAATGGCAGTGTGCATTCGTTGTGCAGCCAAGCTGCGTGCGTATACAACATGTTTATAAACATTGAAAGGGGTCTATATGTAGCAGTGTTCGAGTGTTGCAGCATGCTTCACCCTCAACCT
The DNA here is from genome assembly GCA_030323885.1 of Branchipolynoe longqiensis. Classification (NCBI taxonomy): domain Eukaryota; kingdom Metazoa; phylum Annelida; class Polychaeta; order Phyllodocida; family Polynoidae; genus Branchipolynoe; species Branchipolynoe longqiensis. Next base: position 55,061,691 of record CM059186.1, on the reverse strand, counting down.
AGCATGTCTAAGGTGGCTGGGTGGGCGCCAACATTGGTATGCGGGAAGTGACATCGGGCTGTCCTTGCTCCTCCAGGTGCAGATGAGCATTGTCCGGGAACTGATCATTGCTAAGCGCTACAACCTGGTGCTGCCCACCTCCCCGGTCACTCGTCAACACTTCAACTCGTACCGAGGCTTTGCGGGGCACACCATCCTCCCGGACAAAACTGGAGCCATCGGCCTTGACGACATCATCATCGGCGCCCTGGAGACAGCCTTCCAGAACATGGTAAGTTAACCTAGAGATATTATATATTATATATCTATTAGAATAAGTAACATTCATCAAAAGAGGGAAAAGCCAAATTGAATAAACCAAATGTGCTCATGTAAAGGAGAAATACCGATTTTTAAGTGCTTTTATTTTGCTTTATTTATTTGAACAAAAAGGTTTCATTGTGTCTCCTTTTTCTTATTCGAGGAGCAGCTACCGTACTAAGTTGGAAACTGTTGCCTCTTTTCAGGATGATCAAATCGCTCACGAAAGGACCATATACCGCATTGCGGGGGGTTGCACTGCCATCGTGGCCATCTTTTTCCTTGGAAAACTCTATGTGGCGAACGCTGGAGATTCGAGGTGAGTGTGTGTGGTGACATTGTCAGAATTATGACGTCACTGCTTCCTTAGGAAACTATGTGGCGAACGCCGGAGACTCGGGGTAAGTGTGTGTGGTGATGTTATAGGAATTATGACGTCACTGCTTCCGTGGAAAACTCTATACATGGCGATTGCTGGAGACTTGAAGTTGAAGTGAGTGTGTGTGGTGACGTTGTTATCGGAATTATGACGTCACTGATTCCTTGGGAAAACTCTATACATGGCGAATGCTGGAGACTTGAGGTGAGTGTGTGTGGTGACGTTGTTATCGAAATTATGACGTCACTGCAGTATAACTGGTGCTGGATCTCCATCGCTGTTCTCATATTAAGTGGATGGGAATAATTAAAGCAAACCCTACTATAGTTAAGAAAAGCTTGGTCATCAGGACGCATGTGGTTATAGGTACAAAGTGAGCTTAAAGTGTGGGTTTATGGTGCAGGATAGGGGTTGATAGGACATCAATCCCAACTTGTACTGTTTAAGTTGAAGCTGCAACCCGACATGCTGGGTCCTTCCTGAGGGCCCAGCGGAACTCAGAATAGCCGAGAATTACTTGGATAAGTGGTTAAGGCTAGCCTTATTGGTAGTTTGTGGTAGCCTACGTGAAACAGTCCTAAATTATTTTGTCATTGAGTCCTTCGACTTGGTTTTGGTTTTGGATATTTGTCAACCGGATTTCTGCAATGACATTTCATTTCCTAGACAAGTGACCCGTGGCTATGACCAGTAATTATTATCCCACAGTTGTGGTGGTAAGGTGCGGTATTAACCTGATTTTAACATGTATTCTTTACATGGATATTCAATGTATCTTAACGCCATATTAAAATTGTAGAAATCCAACAGTTCTTTGTATATGGTGGTTAACTCTTTAACTGAGAACGTGATTGTTTACAGAACGGTGATGAGGCTCCTACGGTGAGGTGGGTTGATGCCCGTGGTGTATCTACAGAAAATAGCGCCTAGGGCAAGCACTGAAATTGTGACCCTGTCCAAACAGTTAAAACTGCATCTTCCTTGCTTTGACTTTAATAGAACTGCTCAGTGGCGCCCTCTCCCTTCAAGTGGTGCCCATGGCATGTGTCATACCTGCAATACCCTAAATACACCACTGGTTATAGAATTGCTACAGGCTAGTGTTTAGAATTGGGTGTCAGCTGGAGTATTTGGTTTGAGAAATTTACTCTTTGAACTGTTTTGTTTTTTTTACTTCATATTAAAACATAAATATAGTGGAAATGGGAGTGGTGGTGGGACACTCTGACCTGGGGTGGTTGGCTGTCCCAAATTTGCTTCCTATGTCCTTTGTTGCATATCTTCTGGGTTTGAAAATGTAAAAGCAAGATGTTTAAAAGCCCTTGGCCTCCCGGCTCTATACAGGGATCCGGATCTTCACAGTTATCAGTTGACATGGCGGTTTGACCCTTGTGTTTCAGGGCAATACTGTGTTTACAAGACCAGCTCATACCTATGTCAAACGACTTCACTCCAGAGTCAGAGAAGCAACGCGTTCAATACCTGGTAAGTTTAATCTGCCACAAGTGGATATACATATAAATATACATACATACATACATACATACATACATACATACATACATACATACATACATACATACATACATACATACATACATACATACATACATACATACATACATACATACATACAAATGGACGAATACGACCGAGACAACCCAGGTTCGAATCCTGGTCACGGGACCAGTTTAACTGTTGGGCTATTCCACCCCCGCTTAAGGCGAGCCTACGTGTTAATATAAATAATTGTTTCCATGTGCATGTCTTGTGCCTACCGCCGCCAGTTGTCCGCCTCCCTGCCAGCTTTACCCTTGGCTAGCAACGTTCTAGGTGGAGAGTTTGACTCCTTATAGACCGTGGGCCGGAAGGCCCTTAATTAAATAAGATTATAGAGCAATCAAAATAGCAATATGAAGTTGACCATAGCGGTTAATAATATAAGTCTGGAGAATAGTAAAGAATGCAAGGAACGTTCATGTCACTTCTTAGGAGCTCACCGTTTTATTCTTACCTCTTACTAACAGGATGAATTTAGCAATATAACATATGTTATTAGTTAAATATGGTTCAGCAATATAATGTATGTTATTAGTTAAATCCCCTCCCATATAATTAAGTTAAATAAGTTTTGAATTTCCACACTAAAATCCTAAATATTCGGCTGAAACATCGGAGCGCACAAAACACGTCCGATGGGTCTGGGTCCGAACGCCCGACCTCCTATCGTTGCTAGGATAGTCACAATCGAGGTATCACAGCAACGCTTTACAGCAGGGAACCCAACCTCACAAATGTGGCAGTTGCGAGCTTGCAAATAATGGCAAAATGCGAGCTCGCAAATGTGGCAGTTGCGAGCTCGCGCATAATGGCAAAATGCGAGCCCGCAAATAATCGGTCGCGTAGTCTCGCCCACTTCACATACATACATACATACATACATACATACATACGTACATACGTACATACGTACATACGTACATACATACATACATACATACATACATACATACATACATACATACATACATACATACATACATACATACATACATACATACATACATACATACATACATACCAAATAATAGATAGCGATTTAAAGTGACTTCACAAGTCACCGTACACTTATTGTACACAGTGGAGGTAAATTACATTCTTAGCAGAACAAGTGTTTTCCAGAGGTTGTAATACACTTGTTATATACCGTGTTTATTCACACGTAATTGTGGAATCTTTTTTCATGTGGAATCTATTTACCGCTATTGTAAATAAATGTGCCTACACAGATCTTTGATTGATACCTGTCTGGAATGAAACTGTCAAACCATAGCCATTTCAATCAGTTATTAGAACAAATCTTAACGTAATCCTCCATGCTCCGTCCCCCACCCCAACCATGAAAGGCTTGTAGATATAATTTTACATGTATAGCATAGGCTCCTCAATCACTGAGAAATCTAACCCATTAGTAACTGACGGCTAATAATTTGTATGCACATGTCCTGATTCCATTTCTTCATATGGTTTTTATTTATTAATTTTTTAGAGTTTTGTGTTTATCATCTATATATTTCTTTTATTGTTTCCTGCAATGATTTATTTTTAATATTCCAATGTCAACGTTTACCAGCAATTTAGCACCAATTTGGCAAAACGGTTAAAGTAGCATGACTGGCGTGATTGCATTGTGACCTATGGTACACACCCATACGAAGCCAGTGTTGATGTGTTGCCAGGGTTACCTGCAACCCGAGCTGCTCCAGGGGGAGTTCACACACCTGGAGTTCCCACGTCGCGTCTCCAGGAAGGACCTTGGCAATAAGATGCTGTACCGGGATGCGCTCATGAGAGGATGGTAACTGTCACCGCCCTTCTTAATAGTGACACATTATACACATCACCATTATGTAATCACTGGAGAAATATGCTATATTCTTATAGTCCCAACCTGTTAAGATATAGTGGTTACATTACTTTACAAGCTGTTTATATCTCAAAATAAAAAGGAAATCTTAGGTGCTTATATCAGTAGATATATCAGTTTTGAAAACAAAAAAGAAGTTTTTACTTTTAAAAAGATTTAAGTGTGTGTGTGTGGGGGGGGAGGGGGTACCAACAATCAAGGAACAAGAATTTGAAGTTATTTAGTAAATTTGCTTGTGGCCAAATCCACGTTCAACTGCGTATCAAGTTAAATAAATATAAACTTGATTCCAGGTCATACAAAACGATCACAGAACAGGACTTGAAATTCCCTCTCGTGTACGGTGAAGGGAAGCGGGTAAGCATAATCTACTTCACCATCTAATCATAGCACTTGAACAACGATATTGTTCTTGACAATAATAATTAAGATGTGGAACACATTAAATAGCAGTTCCCGATTTTAAAACTGAATGCTGAATTACACATAAACTTAGAATATATTATATATATATATACACAACGATGCAGCAAATAATTATAAATGAAGACAAATAAGCAATTTTAGCAGCAGTAAATGCTCTGCCCATTTATTTAAATATAATGGAATGTGTGGGTATGTATGTATGTATGTATGTATGTATGTATGTATGTATGTAGAGATGGGGAGTGATTAGTAACTTGCTTACTGGTACCGAAATGAATAACCCTAGATCCTTTCGTGGGGTGCAACATTCTCTCCTGTGTGTATTGACGTGCACAGTTTGCCATGTGCTTGGTACACTCCTCTACTCATGTACAGGCCCGTGTGCTCGCAACTATTGGCGTTACCCGCGGTTTCGGGGACCACGACCTCAAAGTACAGTCTTCCAACATCCATATCAAACCTTTCCTACTCGCCATGCCTCAAGTAAGCTGGAAATAGCCATCACCATGTTTTATATTGGTAATTATTCTTATTCTTTTTTAAATTCTTATCATTCTTATTTTTCTTATTATTTTGTTCCTTCTTCTTCTTCTTCTTCTTCTTTTTCTCATTGTATTATATTGTTGAATGCATTAGTTTTTGTGGTTTTCATTACCAAGTGGTGCAGCACTGCCTTCCCCAAATTTCCTATTTGATTACTCCAGTGAAAAAAGAAATGGTGTACTTTCCAAAGAGATTGTGTACTAATGGTCACCCCAGAAACTCAAAACTCTCACTCTCACACTCTCTCTCTTACTCTCTCATTCACTCTCTCACTCTATTTCTCCCTCTATATACATGTTATATAGAAGGAGGGGGAGAGAGATATTATATATATATATATATATATATATATATATATATAATATATATATATATATAGAGAGAGAGAGAGAGAGAGAAGGAGAGACAGATAACAAATACATTGTATAAACTTTTTATTGACGTCCAATAGACGATGATATGAAAATCAATGTGTTCTATGGTGTCATTAAATAAAACAAATTTAACATTTATCGTGATAGACCGGATACCAATATGTATTTGATGATGGCCTTGGTCACTCAGACGCGTAGTTTTTATTATAGATGTTCAGATGTAAATCCCTAATTAATCAACCAATTGATGAATGGCGTGTAGGTGAAGATCTACGACGTGTACGACTATGAGCACACGGAGGACGACGTGCTCATCATGGGTTCGGACGGACTCTGGGACGTCATGTCGAACGAAAAGGCTGCCCAGATAGTCAGCAACTGCCTCAAGCAGTTCGAGCCCGACGACCGAACACGGTGAGTGACCTTAGATGTTTCCAGGACTTAAAACTCCCAACAACTAACCAAGCAATCCAGCAAGAGGGATGGCTAACTCTTTGTGTTAATCTACATGACCTCCTGTACAGGGAGCGAACGTTCTACTCATTCGGCCCGGACTTTTTGTTTAGAAAACCAGTAGAGCAGTATATGTTAATATTGTGTTTCAGTGGCAAATACAAACACACACACACATACAGTGCAGTCGTAAAGGTTATATGTGTGTGTATGTGTGTACACATACATATTACTGCAGTGATCCAAGATTATCTGTGAGTATATTACTGCAGTGATAATTAGTATGTGTGTATAAAGTGGGTATCCATACATAATACTGTGATGATGAAGAATATGTGTGTGTGTGTATGTAATTGTTTTGTTTTTTAAAGAGTAACTTAAATGTCCTAAAGTTGTCATTCTTTGTACGTGCTTTTTGTGCCTATATGTAGAAATTGTTTGACTCTAATGTACTGTAAATTATCCCGTAGAAGTTGCACCTTGGCTATAACGTGACCCGTTTTTTTAAGCTTCCCATTTCAATCTGTTCCACGCGTATATCAGGTAAGGAGGAGCCCCTCCCCCCTTCCATATATATATATATATAGGCGGCTCCCAGTTTGGGAGGATTTTTTTTATGAATTATATGTCACATGGCGTTGTCTTTGGGAAACTGTAGCATGTTTATTGCAGACTATATTCTAGTGATTCCATATGGCACTGCTGTGAGTGGGTGGGTGGGTGGTGGGTGTGTGTGTGTGTTGAAAACCAAAGGGAACATCGTGCCTAGAGCGGTATTCGAACCCAAACTTATGCCATTCCGGGGTGACCAATAGGCTAGCTAGGCTCCCTGCTGCAGTCATCCTACCCACGCCTACGTGTGAGGTCAGTGCAGTACCACGACCAGTCACGATGGGGCGCGCCTGTATCCCAGCAAAGCTAAGATTCCATATACAGTATAACCCCGTTAAACCAAACTTGAAGGAACCCTAGAAATTTGTTTGGATTAACCGATCATTGGTTTAACCGAGCTTTGACTTTGACATTGAGTAAGCGTGCATTGCACATGTAATATACAATGTATGTGGACACTTGGATTATTGTTTTTGATGTATATACAGTATAACCCTGTTAAACCAAACGATCAGTTAATCCAAACTTTTTTCGGCGGCCCCGCAAAATACTACCATTTGTCATATGAAAGTTTGGTTTAAGCATTCACCCTGTACTCGCAGTACACACGTGAATACCAACCCTATATAAAAGCTGTCGAAAAAGCGGGGAAATGAAATGAGAGCCTAAATCCACAATCTAAAAGGCAATATTTATTCTTTATATATGTCTTAATATTTACCCACTACCTTTGAGTTGAAAAATATAATAAAACATATCGTTTAATAGAATTCAAAGGTGAAATCGACGGCGTTCTATGGCCGCCATCTTGTCTTTTTGCATCCTCTCCCATTTCACCAACTCTGTGCCGATATAAGTACCCATTTGATACTGGAGGCAGGGGTTCCACTTCCTGTTCCATACTAAAGCTATTTTTGCCAGTATTTAGACTACGGTGTCGTTCACCTGTGTACTGCGAGTACAGGGTGAATCTGTTATCTAGATTTAACCATACCAAAGTGGCCTGTGGTCCGACAATTTTGTTTGGATTAACCGATAATTTGGATTAACCGACTTTGGTTTAACCAACTTTTTTATATGATAAATGGTAGTATTTTGCCAGGCTGCCAAAAAAACTTTGGATTAACCGATCACTTTGGTTTAACCGAGCTTGGTTTAATGGGATTATACTGTATGCGGCATGCGGAATGTGTAAGCGGCATGCAGTATACCATTTATGGTCTTTCTTGCTCCAAATTTGTGAGGTAAAGTCAAAGTTCCTGTTTGCTCTATGGGAAATGGAGCAGCATTCGCATTCACACCGATCGATCTATGAAGCGATCCACTTGCCGCATTCGCATTCACCTTCGCATCCACATTCGCATCCCGACATATGGAAGCACCACTGTGCATTTACATGCTTTTCCATTTTTTTGTCGCATTCATAGTCACATTCGCATACTGTGTATATGGAATCTTAGCTTAAAGCCTGTGCACTGACCACCTTGCAGGTACACGTCGGCGGCCCAGGAGATCGTCATGTACGCGCGGGGCTTGCTGAAGAAGGGCTGGCGCACGCCGGACAATACGCCCGCCTCCGGGGACGACATATCGTCGTTCGTCGTCCCCATCTACAAGTACGCCAACTCGCTGTCGGCGGGCAGCTCGACCGAGTCGTCCCTGGACGCCTCCTCCAGCTGATCCTACGAGATGCTAGGCTGAAGGTCGCACTCGTCTCCGGTGTATGCATGCATGTATGTATCTATGTACACTATGTACATTGTACAAAGCCGCATTGGTGGGAGTTCTCCCGAACTGTTGCCCACCTCTCGATCTCTCACTTTCTACTTGTTTCTTTTTTGTTTACTTGAAATTCTTCTTTTGGTAATAATACTTGTTCTTCTTTTTTGTTAAATGACTTTTTAGGGTTTTTGTTGTTTTGTTTTACTTCTCTCCCCCCCCTCGTTTTCTTTGGGCGGGGGGGGGGGGGGGTAACTAACAAATGAAACATTTATCAGAATGTGTTTCAATTGTCAACGCCGATTTGTCTTCCAGCCTATGAATACTGACAATTATTGACAAATATTTTTACTGGTAGATGTAGCTTTTTATTTTACTTTTTTTTTTGTAAGAGGCGAAGTAAAGGGGCAGGGGGGAAATCTACCGGCTTGGCTTAGATTTGTCAGTCCATATGAATAAATCTTTTTAGAGTGCAACCTTGATGAATGTCCCAGAACGGGGAAAGTCTGGTCCTTTCGGTTGGAATTTTTTATGTATAGAGATTAAAAACACAAATGTTAAAGTTTCCAAGAAAATAATCCACAACAAACGTGTTCTTTAAAAAGAAAACTTCTAAGAAACCTACTTAAAACATCCATGTTTTTCACTTACACCCTCCTAAAATAATAGTGGAAGATAGTGGGAATTTTTAGGTTTTTTTTTCCTCAGAATCCATGCAACGTAAAAATTCATACAAAGATTCTTCGGCTAACTTACACCTAAAATAAATTGCTCTATGAATAATTCCATCCATCAAAATAATAAAGACGTGGATAAATGTCAGTCAATCTAAAGCATATAGCTTTAACCATCCTGTACTACTCCCCCCACCCCCACCCCCTCCCCCAACATACGGTTTTATTTTTTTATGATTTGATTATCCAGAAATCTTTGCCACAGATATTATTTTGGGGGTTTTTTCCTTGCCTCTTTTCTTTATTTTTTTTCTTTTTAATCGGGAGATCTCCCTCCATGGAGTCATTTTTACCTGGTGGTGCAACATGGCTGTGGCTAACTCCTCTGAGGTTATAGGCGAGTTTATGATTGATGTGGTGGTGTAGGAATTTTGAGCTTTAATACACGTGTGCCTCGACATTGGCGAATCTCACTTTCACTGCCCCCGATATGTGTTCGTCGTTGTCGGGTGGATTTCTGTGTGCGCGCATGCGTGGTCGCCTTTGTCGAGGCCATTGGGTCATAGTGGTGGTAAGCTACCAGAGTGAGCATGGTTGCCGCGTTCTGAGTGACGTCAGAGAGCTGTGCATTTTAATTGCACTATCACCAACAAGCCAGCCCTGGTGGCTGGTGAGCAACTTCTCTCCGCACCCCCCCCCCCCTTTATATCATTTTTAAAGATATATATATAATATATATATATATATATATATATATATATAAATATAAATATATATATAGTATATATATATATAGAGACTTTAGCTCTCCGGTGATGCTACCCTGTATTCAACTCTACAGGCTATGCATTGTTCACGACAGAGTATTCGCTCAACCACTTGATTTATTATCAAGTTGGCGTCTTGTGTAGTAGTGCGGGCTCAGAAGCGAGGACGGCGTATTAGTAATCGAAGCCCAAGCCCATCATTGTATTAACACGGTGCAGCGAAAATCTTTATCTCTACAAACTACTTGTTGTAATCAATTAGTTGGGTTTTTTTCTGGTTATTTTCGTTTTTTACACTGCTTTGTGATTTAGTATAGGATAGGCAAATGGTTGGAATCATTTTACACATAATGTCATACAACCTTCCATCTTGGTCACCAGTGGCCAGTTTTGTTATATGTTCGAGATGTGAGTTGCTCTGGTAGCAGGTTGAATTTGTTATACCGGGCTATTCTGGTACGGTAGTTATATATAGGCTATCACCCACATTTATATATTTATTAAAAGAATACCAAAACTACGCTAATATCTTATATCGGAAACATGTAAAACCCGCCATTTTGATCGTTTTTTGTTCTTGTGTTGTCGGGACTGGGATTGTTACATTTCCGTTTTTTGGAGCCGGGTAAACTATTACTTACATCGGCACCACGTTCTTCTCTTATGTGATGTTAGTCAGTAATTGCACTTTGGGCAGTTGTTTCACATGTCCACAGCGACACAGTTGTTTTGCATTGACAAATGGTTCCTCATTCCCATTTTATTTCACCTTCACAATCTATATGAGGTAGCTCAAGAGTGAGCTATATAATAATCAATGGTGAATTTTAATATATTGTCGGAATGGAAATAATGTGTTCGAAGCTGGATGAAGATGGTGAATATAGAACGATGTAAATGTATACAAAGTTTTCTCATAGAATCTCATCTTTTTGTTTATGTACATGTATACAGTGTTTATCTATAGTTTTTAATTTTATTTATCTCCTGTTTGAGGTCCACATAAATGGAAGGAGATACATGATCTTCAAGTCTGCTGATTCAATATTTACCCTGGGTATTACAATAATATTATTTTATTCTATTCTAATGTTCCAATAATTTGTATAGCAAATAGCATGTTAGTTTAGTGCTTTAAATCAGAATCAATTTACACAATTTCCAAATTCACTCATAATCATTTAGTTGGTATATCTTTTAATCAGTCATTAAGTAGCCTCAGATTTAATAGGTTGTTGAAATGAAATATTGTCACATTGCACAGTAATGTTGGTGATAGTGGCTATATTAAATTGGCTTGAAACTGTGGTCTCAAGACCATCTATATACTTGCAGTAAATATGCATCTTTACCTGCATCATTTATCTCTACTCTAGTAGTATAAGAATCTTTTTCATCTGTGTGCTAAGGTATTTATTTTTTGGCAGAAAATAATGGCAATATATTAGTTGGATAATATATGCAGTACTAAGCAATACAGTCTATTCCGAGATGCCAGTGATGTTTATAGGGCCTTGTCGGGTCGGACCAATTGTTGCATAGTCTTAACTGTAACTGTCACAAGTGTGGATATTCTGTGGATATTCTGTGAATACAGCTACCCTAAAAACTAGGAATTTGTTAAATATAAATTGTAAGTAATATTTCAAAAGGATGCCTCTGAAATATTTGTGTATATCTCAACTCTCATATCATAATCTAATTGCAGAGTGCATAAATCAAACTTCACATTTGTGCAAACGCAAGTAAAAATTACATTTAACACGTTTTGTAAAGGATTTATCCGCGAAAATAAGTTATCTCCCAAAGAAAAAGGTGTACGTATCCTATTATGGTATGGAGTATAAGCATTAGATCAGCCATTGATATTTTATCCATTGTTTCTGGAGACTAATCTGTTGTGAACGAATTAGCAAACGTAACTAAATTACTATTAATATAAGCGTATAGAATAGAATGCGTTTTTAGTCACAGAATCAATATAGTCGGCTTGTATGTGGCATGCTGGGCGTTGGGGCAGCGTTGGTATTTTATTTGAAGATACTCTTCCTCCTGGAGAGTGAGAGGGATTTAAAGATGCATAGTCCGATGAAGCATCAAATTTTCAAAACCAAAATAAGTATCTCAATTTGATTCTACATATCTAACTTAAATACTAGTGCACTTGTTAAACATTTGTCACCACAGAGAAGGGAATACTGAGGCAATTTAATAGAACTTATTACTGCAGAAACCTATGGTGTCAGAGTTTTGGCAAGCTTGCCAAAACTAATTTTGCTTGTTTGCACTTCAAACATCTCAAAAGTTTACCATTTAAAATAAAAGTAACTTTAAGCTAATATAAAGTAGATACTAGTGATCGATCTAATATATTTATCTCAGAAAAATTACAGAAACTCAAAACCATCGGACTATGCAACTTTAATTCAGGGCCTACCTGTTTTCTCAATGGAGGTCCGCACTACCATGTCTTGAAAAATAACCTTTCTAATACGGCCTTGAACTTGCCCTGAATGGTGGAGTTGAAACTCATGTCGGCTGTACAGTGGTTCCTGTCTTCAGCGACCCCTGTGATCGGCGAACCCTGCCATGTGTTGACAATTTTCAAATACACAGACTGCCTTTTGTTTTATTTGATTGTCCCTTTGTCAGGACACCTGCTGTGTCAGGAGAATATTGGTCTGGATGCATACTTGTCAGGTGAAGACAGGTACCCACTTCAGTTGGCCTACACTACGAAGCCACGACAATTGTTTGAAGATGTATATCTATTAGAAGCACTGTATGCTTCTCACTATTTTGTGTGTGGAGGTTGGGGTGGTGTCTGTTGTATTTGTTGTTTTACGTACTAGCAACATCTAAAGTCAAATCAGGGCCGCGTTCAGTGTATGCCCCAGAGTCGACATTGAGACGGTTCCGCAACGTCTTTTTGACCAATTTGCGTTCAGGGTGCGCCTCGGAGTTGACTCCTAGACGTCACACTTTTCAGGTAGGAGGCAAAAACTCCTCCAAAATGGCCGTCGGATTCAGTGGTTTCAGCCAATCAGAGCTGTTCTTTCAATTGCAAATTTCCTATGGAGGCCACCATTTTTAGGCACCCAACAACTAGTCATTCAGAATATCTCTGAGGCGTACCTTGGACGGGGCCCTGGACAGGGGTGTCTGTGATATGGAGCATTGTCAGTGTCATGTTCGAATATAATTTATCACGGAATTTCTAATTATCTATATGTCGATTTGGAAACTATAATGATAGCTGAAGTGGCGACAATGATCAGTAGCAATTGACATGGATTTGGGAACATATCTAGGTTGTTCATGTCATATATGTTAATTATTATACAAAACGGATACAAGTAATGTACTAAGTAATACAATTTTGCAAGCATTTGTAACGATGAGAAATTTCTAATTTTCAGGCGATTTCCGGAAAAAAAACAATTGGGTTCATATGAATACTTTCTTCCCATACGGCAAATTTGGGGGAAGAGAGGCTTCGGGGTTGTTTGTGTGTGTGGGTTTTAAACAAAAATCTTTGTTGGAGGCGACTCATACCGTTCACATACAAAGAGGTTTTCGAAGGCCTTCCGTGAAAAGAAAAGCAAATCATATCACCATGTACAAAAACACTACTTAACATATCCGTAATGTGCAACTCATGACAGAATATGCAACTAAGTATGCTGTAGAAGTGGGATCAAACTTTCAGTAGTTTAAGAAATAAAGTTGGCAAGGAAAGGGCTCTGCTGTATCTAGGTGGTCTCCAATTGTGGATACAAGGTTATTGTATAGATCGTGATGTTAGAGGGAAAATAATTGGTCGTAATCATAGTCATGCTTTACACTTATTGCAGCATTTTGGAAAGGAATGCTAACTATTTAGGCTAATGTTCTCTAAAGAAACTTCAGACGAATGTATAATTTAAAGTTGCATAGTTCGATGGTTTAGAGTTTCTTACTATATTAGGTTACTTTACTATAGTTTGAAGTAACTTATTATGAATGGCTAACTTTTGAGATATTTGAAGTGTAAACGTAAATTCTGACGTAAATTGTACGTAAAGTGGACGTAAATTCTGACACCATAGACTTTAGCTGTCACATATTCTGTTAAATTGACTTAATGGCATGCGGCAATAAATGCTTAAGTAATTAGGATTAAATCTAGGTAAATATGTTGGTTTCAGAATGTGATGCTTCATTTTGACTATGCAGCTTTAAGTTCTAGTATAAGGCGATGTAGTTGAGTGACCTCACAGAATAACATTACTTTTTTATTATTATTAATTGTAATAGCATTTAATATTAAGTAACTATTTTTTTTTTTTTTTTTAAGTAATGGGTGTTGGGACACCTGTCAACAAGGTTGCTATTGCCATACTGAAAAGGAATCATACCGTCTTGAATGTCATATAGTAACCCAAGTTATCTTTCCGATCTTATGGCTAATAACTCATCATGTGACGCTCAAGACTAAAGGTTTACCAGTTATTTTACAAACATTACAATGGTGCTGGATGCTGCTTGGCAAGTCTTATATTCAATGAAGAATAAATAGTAACTAAAGTCAGCAGTATGAGCTAATTGATTCCAATTGAACACCGTCGGGTTGTGATTTATCAAATTTCGAAGACTACTACTACTAATACAAACTTCATGCATTCATTGCATGACACACCTTTTGGTATTTTTTCTTGTTTTAACAGAAAGGTGACGAATGCTTTATTGCCAAGTTACATTCGTATACTTGATAACATTATACATGACAATTAAGTATGCATGTATGTAATATATTGGTATATTTGCATAATGACAACAGATTTTGTTTTTATCATATATAAGTTATGTATAACTATGTAATTTTTACGGAGAAATACCATGGATAACTTACACTAATTCAAATAGTAAACTTCACAGGGGTATGGATGCCCGATCATGCAATTACATTCAGGGTAATCTTCACGCAGATGTATGTATATCAGATATGTCAGCATTATATTTGGTGTAGTCACAAATATGTGCCATATAATGTGACATTCATGCAAGGTAATTATTACTGTAATGTCACACATATCATTGAATATCTGTTATAGTGATGACGATAATTGTGCAATGTTATATGTAATATATATCTATAACTATATTATATAAGCATCTACATCTGTATGCATATAGTTATTTATATTATGTTTCTATCAAAGTCCAAATAAATTCCATGTAAACATTTGTAATATCTTTCACGGAGTTTAAGTAAATAAAATAGACCGATTGAATATGTATTGTTTTATATTTAAATAACATTTAATGGCCGTCACACTACGGCGTATGGCGTAAGCGTATGCCGCCGTATGCGGTTTTCGACCCATTTGCCATCATATGCTGCGCATATGCTATGCATAGGTTGGGCATACACCGTATATGCTCGTCATATGCCGTCTTACGCGTGTCCGTCCAAAACTTGTTGTGCATGCTCAAAATTGGCAGCGTATGGCTCATATGCTGCTCATACGCTAGATGTACACTATGCATACACCGGCATAGGTTAGCCGTACGTTGCACCGACACCCTCCGGGTGTCTCTGGTGTACTCACAACGTTCTGTAATGGGGCTGTCACACTACAGCGTATGCGGATTTCGACCCATACACTACGCATAGGTTAGACATAGGTTCGGCATACGCCGAATACTGTCGTCATAC
This sequence comes from Branchipolynoe longqiensis, assembly GCA_030323885.1. Classification (NCBI taxonomy): domain Eukaryota; kingdom Metazoa; phylum Annelida; class Polychaeta; order Phyllodocida; family Polynoidae; genus Branchipolynoe; species Branchipolynoe longqiensis. The sequence continues at coordinate 55,046,319 of CM059186.1, read as the reverse complement.
GCCGTCTTTAAGCCCGTCCGTCCAAAAATTGTTGTGCATGTTAAAATATTGTTGTGCATGTTCAAAATGTTCAGTGTGTGGCAGCGTATGGCTCCTATGCTGCTCATACGCTAGACGTATGCTATGCATACGCCGGCATAGTTTACGCATAGGTTAGGGGTATGTTGGCATAGGTTAGGCATACGCTGAACTTGTTAAACCACATCACAGTACGCCGCGCATAGGTCGGGTTACACTTTGAATACGCCACCATAGGCTATGGGTAGGTTACGTATAGGTTACGCATACGCTCCAAAAGATACCGCAGTGCACAAAGGTCACCATACGACGACCCGCAACGAAAACCACATACGCCGGCATACGCTAACACCTTATGCCGTAGTGTGACAGGGCCATAAGGGGCGAGATGACTAAATAAGTCATTCGCTTCTCGTGTAGGAGAGGTTTAAAACAACAAATTAGTACTTGTATTAATGACTCGGGCATATTACTAGGATATGGCAAGACGCAGTGGAATGAAAAGGTATGCAATTGAAATCTTCCTTGCTTAATTAATAAATGTAGGTTTTTTTTTTTAAATGCATGTTTCAGGTGGACACTAACTTGTGACAATATTAGGAAGTGCTATCAGTCTAACTCTTGCTCTTTCCATGTCTCAACCTCACAACTTACTATTTCAGTTGTATAACGCATACAATGGGGGATGGGCGCGAGTGTTAGTCATGTCCAGTTTGTTGTTGTTTTATGTACTAGCAACATGTAAGATCGTATTAGGGCGGGTACCGACTTCTGACTACTACGCACTCATGGCAACTAGTTTTTAGTGCTGCCCCACTGGGAGACCAGGCTGCCAGCACCATGACCCCATTTTCCAGTCACATTATTTTGATACTGTGCAAACCAGTCCGTGTACTATCCTAGTAATGCAGAGCACTAGGGTAGGTAGCGACAAGTATAAATTTAATAAGTTTTTTGTTGTTGAAGATTTATACTGCCTATCAGGGATAAGCCTGGATAGGCTTGTTTTCACCATTAGACAGTTTGTCGATAGAAAGCCCGAGCCTACACTTTTACTGACCCAAGGGATTTTTAACCTCCCACACCACATAGACATGGTATGAGAGCAACTGGCCTTTGATGACGCTGTAAGTTATACACAGCGGTGGAAATCCAAATTGGCAGAGCTAGGGGCACAGGGAATCGAACCACTGACCTTCAGATTAGGAGTCCGACCTAGAAAAAAGTCAGACACTCTAACCACTCCGCCACAGAGAACACCACAAATTATTGGTTTCACTCGGCTGGGATTCTACCTTCCGCACGGGAAGCTACGATCTACTGATTAGGCCACTGTGTCTGGTTAGTCATGTCCAAAATGTGATTTTTTAATACAGCATAACCAAGCCATGCTCTGTAAAAACATACATGTATGTACTATAGTGTGTGTGAGGAGGGGGGGTATCACTTTGCACATCAGATAAGAACTACTGTAAAAAATGTGTATTTTGATCTTTTATTATTATTATTTTCGCATGACATTACAAAAAAACACTTTAGTCTTATTAGAAATGCTAACTACGAACTACAGTATATATACATGCCGTTCCTCAAGGTAACCTTGCACAATGCTGACAGCAATCAGTTCTGAATTCTGTATACTCAGTTTACGAACCCCATTTTAAAACACTTGAGAAGGAATGGTCAAAGACGTCGAGAATCACAAGCGACATTTGTTCTACTCCCAACAGAACCGAACCTAATAACAAAAATGTGCAGAGTATTTCAAGCTTTGAACTTGTTCTTTGTTGTGTTAGTGAGATGAAAGGGATGGCAATGGAGACAAATGCATCAGGGATGAAAGTTTCATATGATTATTTTATTTAAGAGAAGAAAAATCAAAGCATAAATCAAATTTTCAGTAAATTTCCTGATTCTTTGACACCGAGAGGCTATTGACGTTTTTGGTGGTGGTGGTGGGGGGGGCGCTTTAAAAAAAAGGAAGGAAATTGCACAAATCTGTCATCCTTAATGTATAACAATGCGTTTGTGTTAATAGAAACCATGGCCATCTGGTAATAGTCGATGACTATTGTAATAGTCAATGACCGGTAGTCACATCGCTCCGTCAGTGTACTACATTGAGCACGTTGATGCTAAGCCAGACTTACTCGGAATCTGTGGTATATACATATATTGTTTATATATAAATTGAATTATATATATATTTATATATGTAGTATACGTACAGACAAAACCATAATTAGAACATTTCAGTGTTAGTGCCAGTCTCCAGCAAACCCTTTGATCAGCGGAGCCATGCCATGTGCGGACAATGTTAAACTGTCTTTATTTCATTTGATTGTCACTCCAAATGATAAGCCACCTACAGTAACGACAATATTGGTCTTTATGCATAGTTTGTTACTACTGTACATGCTTCTTGCCAAGATGGCTTCTTCAACGCGTTAAGACAGGGGTGCGCGTTCAGTATGGAAATGTCAATCAATATAAAGGGTTTCCATGAGTTTTTTCTCTGCCACACTCTCCCTTTCTATAAGCGCCAGCTTTAGTGCGCTGTCGACTATCGCCTCACCAGACCCATTCACCAACATGTCGAGGTTTGTTAACCCTTAGGGACAGGGAGCACCCACAGGTTTTGTGCGCTTACATTCCAGGTGCGCCTGAATGCACCAGTAATCGGGTAGGATTATTTCTGATATGGATCTACAAATTATCAGGAAAACATATCTGGAAAAACAATTCAACTACAGGCACATCAGGATGTAAGCGCATGGAACTTGCAGGCCCTCCCACCACCAAAGAGGCTGTGATTCGATTGGATTCATGTTGACAGAATCGAGTATCACAAAGCATCGCATGTACAGCGGGCCTTTCAGATCGGTGTAGATGTAGGGTCTTGTGATAATTGAATGGAAGGAGGTCAACCTTTTTGTTAATCACATTTCGCAACAACAGACCACTAGCACATAAGTCAATGAACTACTGTATTATTCATGCGTTATACATCCAAGTTATATTGTTGTTTAACCCTTTCAGACTTTGGTACAGAATAATCCGTACGAAAATGAAAAGCCATTGTGACTTCAGTACGTGATTTTCCGTACACTGGATTAATTGTGACATAGCAGTGAATATATGGAGACTACACATGTTTGTGTCTGCCTTTTCCATATATTATATGTATTGTATTCTTCACTTAGGTAGTTGGGTAAAAGCTTATAACATTTTACCATTCAGTGGATGACTTTTAGTGTACTCCTAGTGGCAACTGAATGATTTTCTGACATTTTTCTTATTGTCGCTCATGCACATATATGATCGTAGATAATAAGCCACATCAGATCTAGCAGTGAAACTTGTTGACCTTTCTAAGGTGTTATTCTGGCTTGTGAAAACAGTATTTTTATTCAAATATATGGAAGCATTTTAATATTTGTATTCACCCCAATTTTAAATTTTCATATTTTTTACTCATTTGCCATAGTACCTTGCATTAGCCTGTTTGTGAATATCATAATAAAATATACATAGCTGGATAGGAAATTATTCCAGCTTTCAGAAAATGTATAATGTATTGGGTCTTTAGCTTATTCCCATGACGTTTTTTTAACATTTCCCCACCTTGGAGATGAAATATTAATGTTCCCTGAAATAAATACATCACCTAGGCATTGTTTTGATCCAAAAAATGTACAGCCCTAGTATGGTAATTATGAAGTCATATCAAAGCACTATTGATGTTTTGCTTCAAGTTGCATAACCTGATGGTTTTCGGTTTCTGCGGGGTTTTTTTAAAAGAAAAATATATTACATTGATCATCATAAATCTACGTTACTTCAGTTAAATAAAAGTATGTTGACGGGTTAACTTTGTGGAGATACTTGAAGGGAAAAGATGCTAAATTCATTTCTGTATGCACATTGAAATGATCAACTTCAGCAGTGACAGTGTTGCTTAAAGTGGATTAATAGACCTTCGCATCAATAAATCCTTAATGAGGGCATCAGTTTCCCATGTATAATCAAATCTAAGTGAGATTTTGGCTTAAAACATTTGATGGTTTCATCGGATTATGCAGCTTTAATGTGATAATCTCTCAATATACAAGCCTATATTAGAAGTGGAAAGAAAACTTATAACAAAATTACCATACCCCCACCCTTTAAAAACTATTGACCAGTTGAATTTCAAGTTTGTTAAGATAGGTTTAAAATTGCAAAATGCCTAAGATGACCAATCGTTTTAAGAGGACACATCGGTGACAGTTTTATGTTGACAGCTTCATCTGACATGATACCACGTGCGTTCCGAAACACAACCACTAGTGAGTGAATAACACACATATATCAACATTGATATATATATATATATGCGATGTTATAATTGTGTTAACTGACTATACAATTAACTCATGGGGAACATGGCTACAACAAACAGTAAAAGTCAATTATGAAACGAAGCACTTTCCAGTACTACACATGTGTTATATTCGCTCTGGTCAACATGATTACACTGGTGAGCGGGGTGGGGGTTGGGGGTTGGGGGTTGAGGTTGGGGTTTAGGGGAAATCACAGAAAAAGGCAGCTATGTTGTGTCAACGAGCAGAGTTTGTGTATTAATGCACTGATCCGAGCTCCCGGCGCTCATTTCTTGGAGAACAGCGTGGTCTTGAGGTAATGGATAATCAGAGTGAATGATCGGTTCCTCTGGCTGTATGCATTTACTTAGGGGCGAGTCAGTTGAGTGGTGGCTTACACTGCGACCATGTACACATATAATATATATACACACGCTGCGACCATGTTTTGTTTGTTGTTGTTTTACGTCCTAGGAACATCTAAGGTCATATCAGGATGGGCTGCGACCATGTACATGTATGTATTATGTGTGTATGTGTATGTATGTGTGTATGTATGTATGTATATGTATACATACGCATATAATATATATATATATATACACACATATATGGTCGCAGCGCGTTATGTGTGTATATATATCTACACACAAACATGTATATACACACGCACACATGTACCAAAACGTAGTCCGCCCACCGTTTAGATGAGAAGACAATGCGCAATGACATTAAACCTGAGTCCAGCTAGGTGTGGAATCGTGTTTGAAATTAACGCGCACCTGTTTTTAATTCCTTTCCCCTAAACGATGGAAGGACCCTGTTACATTTATTACACCCCAAAAACAATTCAATTTATATACACACAATACATATATATGTATACAAATATGCGTGTATGTATATTTAATATATATTAAATAATATATATTATATATATACACATACATATCTGCAAATTCCCTTTTAAACAGTTCATTTTGGATTGATCTAAAATTTCAATTATTTCAAGACTCGGTCTCATTCATCGACGAACCGAATCAATACAGAAATTATATTGAACCCAGAAAAGATACCCACACAAGAAAACTTTGATGATTAAAACCCAAAGGAAGGACTTTATATGGCAAATGTCTGAGTCACGATATTTATTTGTAAGATTTCACAGTTGAATCGGTGTCAAACTCTTGTTATTTGTCCCAACTCCTCGAGGACACGGCAGTCAGTCAGCTTCAGATCGACGAGTGCTTCCATTTCATATTTAATACATCAAATAAACGGCATGCTTACACCAAATGCACAGACTGAGTTGGGACAAGTGACATATCCCTTTTTGGTAGTGTATTGGTGTTCACTCAGTGAACCCAGAGATTGATTGTCAAGTAGGAAAAACTACTATCATTAGCACTTGTCAAAGGGTCCAAAGTGGTACAGTTGAAACGGTACTAGTACCGTTAGAAATGCCCGACCCGAGTAGCTAGTAAAATGCCACCCCCCCCGTTTTGTTTTGGCGGTGTAGTAAATATACAGATACACCTGTATAAAGTTGAGCAGCAGTTCAAGCCTGTGAGCAGCTTATACCTAACAGAGCATCTAGCAAATATTTAATGTGCGAGTACCAACAAAAATAACAAATAAAACAGAGCGGCAGAAAGGGGTGGGTAAGAGGAAGGAACAAACAAAAAAATGGGGGTGTTGGGGGGAGGGGAAGCATGCAATGAATTTAACGGGTGTGATAATCAACTACTTACTACTACCTATACATTACACACCTCATTTTACTACGGTACCACCAACAAAATATATAAAAATTGCTCATAAAGATTTCTCACTGCTGTTGATATTATTGAAGACCATCACAGGAAATGTATGTGTTTGTGGCGGTGAGGAGGGGGGATATATTAGGGCAGTAAAAAAAAAAAAGAAAAAGAAACTGAGTGGGGACCCGGCCCCCGCCTTAATGCTACACTGATGTTCGTGGGCCCCCACCAGCTCGCTGTGCCGGCGATGGTTGATGATGATGTGCATGGTCTGTGACTGTGCCTGGTGTGTGTGTTCGCGCGTGCTGAGGTCTGACGGAACCAACGTCCCGAGACCGCCTCACTCGTCGATTTGTGGAAGCCAGAAGGCCTGCGGAAGGGAAGATGGTCCAAGTTATACATATTACAGCATTTGTGGAAGCCAGAAGGCATGCGGAGAGGAAGACAGTCCAAGTTATACATATTACAGCATTTGTGGAAGCCAGAAGGCATGCGGAGGAAGACAGTCCAAGTTATACATATTACAGCATTTGTGGAAGCCAGGAGACCTGTGGAGAGGAAGACGGCCCAATTTATACATATTACAGCATTTGTGGAAGCCAGAAGGCATGAGGAGAGGAAGACGGTCAAAGTTATACATATTACAGCATTTGTGGAAGCCAGAAGGCAGGCGGAGAGGAAGACGGTCAAAGTTATACATATTACAGCATTTGTGGAAGCCAGAAGGCATGCGGAGAGGAAGATGGCCCAAGTTATACATATTACAGCATTTGTGGCAGAGAGGAAGATGGTCCAAGTTATACATATTACAGCATTTGTGGAAGCCAGAAGGCAGGCGGAGAGGAAGACGGTCCAAGTTATACATATTACAGCATTTGTGGAAGCCAGAAGGCAGGCGGAGAGGAAGACGGTCCAAGTTGTACATATTACAGCATTTGTGGAAGCCAGAAGGCATGAGGAGAGGAAGACGGTCCAAGTTATACATATTACAGCATTTGTGGAAGCCAGAAGGCAGGCGGAGAGGAAGACGGTCCAAGTTGTACATATTACAGCATTTGTGGAAGCCAGAAGGCATGCAGAGAGGAAGATGGTCCAAGTTATACATATTACAGCATTTGTGGAAGCCAGTAGGCAGGCGGAGAGGAAGACGGTCCAAGTTATACATATTACAGCATTTGTGGAAGCCAGAAGGCATGCGGAGAGGAAGATGGCCCAAGTTATACATATTACAGCATTTGTGGAAGCCAGGAGGCCTGTGGAGAGGAAGACAGCCCAAGTTATACATAACACGGCATGGGCTTGCCAAAGGGGAGTTTTTAATTAATTAATTTACTCGTCAATTTGTGGAAGCCACAAGGTCTACAGACAAGAGGATGGTCTAAGTTACACATAACACGGTTTTTTGTTGTTGCTTTAAAACCTAGATTTCTGCCAACAATAGGATAGCCTTAGTTATACATAACATGGCATGAGCTTGTAAAATTAAAGTTTTTAATTCATTAATTTACTCATAGACTTGTAGAAGTCAGAAGGCCTGCCGACAATAGGATAGTTTTAGTTATACATAACATGGGTTTGTAAGATGGGAGTTGATTCATTAATCTACTCGTAGATTTGTGGAAGCCAGAAGGCCTGCAGACAAGAGGATGGTTTTAGATATAATACGGCATGGGTTTGTAAAATGGGAGTTCTTGATTAATTAATTTACTCATAGATATGTGGAAACCAAAAGGCCTGCAGACAAGAGGATGGTTTTAGTTATACAAAACATGGCATGGCCTTGTCAAATGGAAGTTTTTGATTCATTAATTTACTCGCAGATTTGTGGAAGCCAACAGACCTACAAACAGGATGTATTTTGTTATACATAACACGGAATGGGCTTGTGAAAGGGGAGTGGTTAATTAGCTAATTTACTCGACTTCTCTGTGCGTGGTCGGTGCAACTGTCACAGAATGACAACTCACCATATTTGAACATGCACTGGCAAGCATCATGTACTTTGGGTTGAACTGGACGCACTGTACGGGCCCTGTGTGTTCACATGACAACGCCACCACCTTGGTGCCCGTCTCCGTGTTCCAACAGTGCACCTTGCCGTCTGTTGAGCCTATGGAAGAGATGCACCATGGTTGAGGCGACACGATTGAACGAGACAAACAGTACACATGCCTTCTAAGTTACATCATACAGCGATGAGAACAGGTTAGACTGAAAAAGCTGGGTCATTGCCCAAAACTGCCAATTGGCAGGAAATTCTCATCTCTGTATATAGGACTAAAAAGGTGGGTTATTGCCCAAAAGTCAGGAAAATGCTGATCGGCGGCAAATTCTCATCTCTGTATATAGGACTAAAAAGGTGGGTCATTGGCCAAAACTGCCGATCGGCGGTAAATTATCCATCCTTGTACATAGGACTAAAAAGGCGGGTCATTGCCCATGTCAGGAAACTGCTGATCGGCGGGAAATTCTCATATCTGCATATAGGACTAAACAGTCATTCGTAGAAGGCTCCACTAATATTCTGCCGACTGTAATGACCGTTTTACAAACCAGTTCGATAGTGGACGCTGCTGAACTGCAGACTAAATATAACAATCAACTGAATGTATTTTCTTTTTAATTGGAAACGTAACAACAAAACGTAGACTAGTCTCATACTCCCACTAATCATGTATTAATTAATGCATAATGGAATAAAATAGAATATTTTATTAAACTAATTATAAAATTGTATTGCACAAATAATTGTATTTCACAGGCTGTACCAAACCAGATTTCTGATAGCTACAGTCAGTCGTTAACATCGTATACTTAGATTTACGTTTTGCTATAACGGCATTGTACTAATAAATCACATTTAATATTTGCTGCTAATTAAAAATAAAATTAAAAAGGCAGTTGTGGATGCACTTCACAAGTGGCAGCTGTACCAGCAACGGTGCAGTAGAGGTCAACAGCGTGTCTATTTAACTCGTGTGTCACTTACCACTGAATACAAACTGTGAGTCGGGGCTAAAGGATGCTTCTAAAGATAGCCTTTTCATATTTGCGTGCCCCTGTGAAAAAGAAGGTACTTGTTATATATCAGTTAATAGCATATTGATTATATATTGCGTGCGGGGGATTTCTGACTTCCATGGTCCTATCCTAACCCCGCTGCCTAATTAGGTCACGACAGGAATTTCTCTTAGGTGGATAGATGATATAAGAAGGAATTGAATGAATGAATGATTGATTGATTGGTGACGGTTTAGTACCATGTCGGTAGCTAAGACCATATTTATCGTGAGAAATCAGTGGAAATCATTCTGTCACTTTTCTTTTACGAAAAAATGTCTTACTCACATCTTATGCTTACATTGAAAATTATTCAAACATGCAATTTACCAGAAAATCTTAAATGGTCAGCTTTATGTTAGCAGAGATGAAAGTGGTCTCCGGGAAAAAAAGCGGAAATGCGGATATTCTCTAGGTTTAGCATTGTCATAGAATCTCAGAAAATTTCCTGAAGTTGGGTTTTATATATATATTGGTACTGATAGTGCTGCACCGTTTGAAGCATGTATTTAGTAGTATATGCTGATAGTGTTGCGGCATTTGGAGCATTTATTAGTAGTATACGCGAATAGTGCTGTGAGGTCTGCACCACATATCAGTATATGCTGATGGTGCTGCGGGATTGAAAAATCCCGGAAATCCGCGAAATCGTGGAGATCTTTCATCCCTGTGTTAGATGATGGCAAAATTGTTCTCAGATGCAATTTTGATGTGGTTAAATTTGACATGATTTAATCACATGTTGACATAACATACACTATTATTGATGTGTAATACTTAGTGGAAGAGGGTGGAGTGAGGATATGGAAAGCTAGTACTCTTTGCTTTAGATGAACCGTAACTTTATCAAAGCAAACAATTTTCACCAATGGTTTATCTCCTTCAGAACTGCAGCTGTAATCGTTATTAATGATCAAAGAGGCTCATATCAAGCCATATAAAATGTGAACAGAAGTATGCTGTGTAAATATGCTATGACTGGAAGACCAACAATCTGATGCTGAGAAAGGAAAAGGATTCCAATAAGTAAATCTAAAAAAAACAACTAAATGCATGGAGCAGTATACAAATGATAGAACCACATTTAAAAGAATCTTACGCATTCTGTGTAGATTCCAAGTTGTAACACCCCCCCCCCCCCTACCCCCACAAGAAAACACACCTTTAAAGGTTAATTACAAACAAGACAGATGAATATTTAAAAAGATTTTCCTATGAAACGACTATTTCAAGGGCAAAAAAAGAAATATAACCCCATAGGGAAACTATTAACAAACCATGAATGTCTGTAGCGGCGTTCCTTGGAAGGCATCTATTAATCGCACAACGGAGCCATTTGTTGAGATGAGAATTAGCTTCCCGTCTGGACTAAACTTGAGGCCAGTCCAATCACAGTCTTTGTCTTGTTGTAATTTGAAAGTAGCAAAGGGACCCTGAAAGAAGTTACAATTCATGTAAAGACCATTAACAGCCATATCTGAATTTATTGTATATATTATGCATTTATCATGTTTATTTTGGCCACATTATTTCTTTGACAGATATTTCGATATTAAGAAACAGGTATATTACTAGGTTTGATTTTGCTAAGATTATTTCATTAACACCTTCTGAAATAGTAATAAACAGGCACATTGTTTGAGATAACTCTACATAAACTTCTACGTACATGCTGCATTGCAGTTGGTAAATTACCATACATGCTAAACACCACTATAACATGTTACCATGCCTACCTTATCAAATGATCGAAGATCATATAACTTGACAGATTCTGAGTTGATCCCAGCAGCGAAGATAAGACCCTCTGGATCAAAGGCAGCTACTGGTCTTCCGGGAAGATGCATCAAACCCTGTGGGAAATGAGCAGTGTGATGTGTAGGAATAAAACTATTCAGTACCTAAAGCAGCACAGTCTGCTAGAACCAGTACATTTTCAAAGCCGAAACATTTACCTAAATGTTAACCTATTGGTGTCAATTTGTATGTGCACACCAACATTAATTTTGCACGCTTGCTCTTTAAATATCTCCAAAGCTAACCATTTATAATAAATTATAATAATAATAATAATAGTTTGTTTGTTGTTTTACGTCCTAGCAACATGTAAGGTCATATCAGGATGGGTACCGACTTGTGACAGTGCGCACTCATGGCGACTTTATAGTGCTGTCCCATTGGGAAACCAGGCCACCGACACCATTACCTGGTATCCCACTCAGTCACATTATCCTGACACTGAGCACACCAGTCCTTGCCCTGTCCTAATAATGCCGAGCGCCTGGCTAGGAAGCGACAAGTATCAATTTTTAAGTCATTGGTTTGACTCGACCCGGGTTCGAACCCATGACCCCACGATCTACCAGCAGATAATGGAGGATAATAGTAATTTCAAACTAAAGTAAGGTACATTATAGTGATTAACTAAATATTTTTATCTCAAAATAAAGACAGAAACTCAAAAGATATCGGACCATGCAACTTTAATACAGGGATGAGTCACCGACAACAAAAAGCAGAAATTCGGCTGCCGGGGGAAATCTGACAATGCTAAGCATGAGTTATGATGGAAAATAATCCATTTAACAAAGAATTTCTTCTTCTTCTAAATATGCCGAAACCGGAAGTTTCTCATCCCTCGTTAATAGCAATCCATTAATAAAATGAAGTAATTACTAAAAAAAAACATCACATCTATTACATTGGGTTGGTGCTTATGAGCATTCGGGGGGCAGGGATAACACTTAGTCTAGATAAAATATTCACCCCCCACCCATAGGGGTAAACGACGACCTTGATAGAAATTAACCGTAAACAACCTGTGCTCCAATCCATAGTGTTTATCTATAATGTAGAGTTGATGAACTGGGAGAGAATGAAAAAAAAACACCAAGATGGCAGTCACTGGATACACTCGATTTGACTTTTAATGTCTATTAATCTACATGATTTCATGAATTTGTAACTCCAAAAATAGTGGGCTATGATAAATAAGTATTTGAGCAATATATTTAGCATATTAGATTATAAATCCATAACCAGGTCTTCCCAACACTTTTTCTGTCATGTTGTTTAGCAGTCCTGCCATAGGGCTATAGGAGTAACTATGGAAACACTAATTGATTTATACAATATACCCTTACAGTATATTATTTATTTGAACAGCAACACCACGAAAGGTATTTCACTTAGCATTGAATAGCCGTCTACTAAATAGTACATTCATATTTGTTAGAGAATGTGAAAAAAAAAAAACATCACTGCCGGCATTTCTACCTACCTGGCAATTCGGTGAACGGAGATCCCAGAGCCGAATTGTTTTGTCTAAGGATCCTGAGAGAAATGTGTCATCAATTGGTGACATGGATAATGTGACGACCCTGAAATTGAGCGAGGGGGATGTTTTAATTATTACAAATTGCATAGAAATAAATGAGCCGCATTACAATATCGGCGATCAAATGAAAATGGTCTCAAACAAAAACTAACAAAATGTTTTTTTTAAAGCGGAAATGGATGACGAGGTGGGCGATAATAAGAGTTTTAACACTGACATAATGATCTATTACGATAACCTATGATGGGGCATACACATATCACTAAGGCTGAGCTAGGAGAGTAATGTATGAAAACTGACTTCCAGTATTTCCCCCGTGTTTCCCATTGGAAGGTTTTCTATGTTTTCAAAATGTTCTGCTTCCATCGGACTATGCAGACGTACTAAGTGGGCATAACTTCAGAAGGCCTCTAAATCCAGCGAAAATGGATCCTATCGCAAGGGATGGAACAGGTGGTCGAATACTGAGGGATCTTTGTTGCTATTTTTTGTTTGTTATATATACACATGGGTCACATATAAGCCTTGATAAGGGATGGCTTTATTAGAACCCGAGATATGATGCTTTAATGGTGCAGAAATTAGACCCTCTTGCCTATAGCAAAGACCCTATAATACTAAGATGGCTCACTCAGCCTGCACTGTGTAATCAAAATGATCAAACCCACCAGTTGGTGCGCTGGCTGTTCTCTTGGTTAAACAGGTGCTATTTTATATCTATAAATGTATATATGAATGTGAAGGATGTGTGATGATGGCGATGCTGATGATGATGCTGAGAATGATGTGTATTTGTTCATAGCAATTTCATATTGATGTGTATTCATACTTACCTATCTTATGTATAATATAATTGTATGTATTTACATGTGAAACACCAACCAGCAGCCAGGCTGATCAAACCCACCACAAGGTGGCACTGCGAAATTTACATTACCATGGGAGAGATAGGGAGTGAGCCGTCTTAGTATTATAGGGTCTTTGCCTATAGTGAGTAGCATTAAAATTGTGATGAGCAAACTCGGCAGGTGAGCAGGCAGGAGGTGTGACTGACTGAGGGAAGTGAGCAGGGTGACACAAACTTGAGGAACTTGAAAACACAAGTGTGGAAATTCAGATCGTTCTGAAACTTCACATATTCATAGTTAAGACATTAAATAACATGTCTCCCCAGAAAAAAAGGTCTGCTAAATAGCAAAAGTGTCATAATGTAAGGAACTTCAGAGTAGCATAATCAACATTTTTGCGCACTGCGAAAAATGGCCCGATTTCAGCACGATCACCAAACTTACAGAACATAAAAACACCAGTGCGGAAATTCAGATCGCTATGAAACTTCACATTAGTCGACCTAGAAAAAAAGAAGGTCTGCTAAATAGCAAGAGTGTCATAATGTAGGGAAAGTTACCTTCAACTTCAGAAAGCTGGGTATCTGTCAATTCCTGTTGGATTTTGTTCAGACAAAAACTAGAATCTGTCAAAATTAGTGTGCTTCAAAATGGTCCCATTCGTACCCTATTTTGAACAGAGCTAACATCTGAAATCCGAATTTTTCGTGAACGACAAAATACGCACATTGTACATGTTGCCGGTAACATGCGTGATTCAAAACCCTGACTACGGGCTTCATATTATGAATACCATAGATACCGTTTGTAGCATTCGCCGCTATGATCGAATTTGACTTCCGGTAGTAGATTCAAAGGCTAAGGCCATTCCCTACCTGGCGATCGACGACGACAGATCTTGCAGCTTTAACACATAAATTTAACCATCCCACCCACCCATTATTTTTTGTCAGTTTTAATATTTGTAGGGCTGAGATCTAATGGTCCCTTTTATTTCCCTATGTTGAATGATGATGTGTGTACTGAAAGTGTGTGTGTGTGTGTGTGTGTGCCGGATGTGAGTGTGACCGTGATCCACCCTTAGCTGCTGCCTCATGTCTTTAATTTCAAAAATCCTCAATAACCTGAATTCAAGAATATTATCAAATGAATAGTGTGATATAATTAATATCTAATAAACTGCACATAAGTAATGAGTAACAATAAATATATAGTATCTGACCAGGTTGTACTACCTGTGAAGTTAGAGTAGTTAAAAGCTAATAGTCTCACCTGTACTGATGAGAAACAGCTTCAATTAAATATGTTCTATAGTGATAGGAATATAAGGCTATTGTAAAAATTTATTAAGCCCGATTAATAAATTTATTAGCCCAAAAGGTGATTATCTGTCTGGTTTTGAATTATTTGTATATCGCCTACATGGAATCCTAGCTTTATTCAGTAAGCCCGCCAGCCATTGGGCAACAACTTACACATACTGCCTATAAGCTTCCCTCAGCTCTACCAATTCCCGCCATCCGTGAATACTGGGGAGACCACTAACATATATCCTTTGTTTTAAAATTGTATTTAAATAATTATTTTTAAATGGCGACAATTGATTTTGCTCTGAACCTATTAATTCCAACTTCATCCACCTCTTATTTGGGGGTTGTTAACCAGTTAGATGTCAAACAAAAATCGGAATGGATGCATAATATTATCCCATTATTTTCGTGTTAATGAACATTAAATATAGGGGAGGGGCATAAACCCATAGATCACCCAACAATGACATTTATTTGTTGTCATTTCAAATTCAATGAAATTTTGGCTCATAAGTTGCATAAAGTGCCAGAAGATTTGTTTGATTTACATACTACCATAGTCTTAGCTTTGGGTAATGAAACACTTACTTCTTAGTGTGTCCTGGAAAGTATCTGATGTACTTGTTGTCGTGTAGAGACAAGTAACGAATAGTATCTGGGAAGAAAATAACAAAGAATTCAAATTGATTCAGGTTGTACGCCAAACCACAGCTGTTATTTGTTTTGATGAAGGGGGGGTGGGGGAGGGCTTAAAACACAATTAACTCACTTTATTGGCGCCATAGCCTCGCCTACAATACTATACCGTATTATATTAATTTTCCGATCTTAAAATTGAACTAATTGTCCTTAAAAAAAAATATGGTTCAATTAAAATTTGTTCCCATATAATGTGGTGTCGCCCTTGAATTAAAAATTGGTGTTCACTACATTATTGCATTAATGAATGTGCCACCAGAAATGCCACTATAAAGGAAATGCTGGTGTCCATTATACAGCTTCACTTTAGTTAAGATAGCTAGGGCGGGATTATAGTATAGATTTATGTCATTTGGAAAGTGTGGACTCCAAGAAAGGGGTACAAATCCAACACGAAAATGTTGATACCCTTATTCTATATGTGTAGATGTCACGATAATCCATACAATCGGGTAGGTACAGTTCTGTGTTCATCAGACCACTCACATTCATCGTCAGTTCATACCCATAAGCCTTTCATGGTTCAAAACAAAACATGGTACCTCATTGTTTGGGGAAATAAACTACTTCAGCATAAGTCTCCCAACATATAAATAATAAAACGGAAAAAAACCTGTTAAACCTGACTGAGTCATCGACTCTTCAGTCATACATTAAAATAGCATAGTTATTATGAATACAGAATAAAACTTGAAATATAGTTTACAGTAATATTTTCAAGATATAATCAGTGGTTGGAATTATTTTTATTATTGAATATATTTCATAGACTTCAGAAATGTGGTTATTGATCAAAACCTACAATTGTTTAGGTTTTTATTTGCTCAGTGATCATTTAGGGTAAAAATGTGATCATGTTTTATTGTTTATATATATTATTTTAACTTACCATCAACTTTCGTTGAACTGTGAACAGCTGTAGTGAGAGAGTGTGTAAAGTGGATGAGGTCAACGCCATACTTCTTACTGTTTAGGGTACGTTTTGGACTGGAATATAAAATTTTAATCTTAAATTATTTGTAAGCTGGGCATATAAAAAAAATTTATCAGCAATAAATTGCATTATTTAGATATAAATAGCTGACTCTTATAGCAATAATATGTGCAATATCCTTGTACATGGCATAATATACAAATCTCAATAGCGTACCGGGTACCTATAAAAAGGCTATAGTATAGTGAATAGCCTACTTATAAAAAATGGAAATTATTTATTGGTCTTTAAATAAATGTCAGGCTTTGCATATATATATATATATAAAATATTTTTAAAAACATTTCCTGTAATGGTAGCTGGTTGGTTGTGCTGCCTTTTAGCTCCATTAAGATCAAATATTTGCACCAATTAATTATGAAAAATAAAAGATTTGTAACAGGAGAGGTAGGGCAAAGACCCCATAATATTAGACTATTGTATAGTATTATAGGGTTTTTGGGTAGGGCTAGGCCTAGGGCTCGCATAGCCAAGTTGTCATGGAAGCGGATATTTTTGTTGCCGATGTACTGGAGGTACTTTAAGGGGGAGTTAAGGCCCTTTCAGGACCTCCGGTAGAGAGGGAGTGGGAGAAAAGAGCAATTATATAAGTTATAACTTGTACATTTCACTTTCAACCGTGGCTTGACACGTGCACTTACGTTCCGTTTTGACAGTCGTAAATTACAATGGAATCATCGTCACTGCTTGATATAAGAGTTTCGCCATTAGCAGCAAAGTCTATGCTATTGATTCGATCTGAGTTTTCCCTGAAAACCTTTGCAACCCGAAAACTTCGAACCACCATGTCTGTCAGCTTCATCTTGATTTCAGTACTGAGCCACACAGTGACTTCATCAAAGACGGTTGGGAAGCAACTTCGTTTTGAAGAATGTTACTTCAAATCGGGACCAACTTTAACAGTTTGTTATGCTGGCAGATCAACTTATCAAATACACAGACAAAGACTTTGCTACAACTGACGAATGTTTCCAAAAACATGAAATTTGATGGGAGTAATTCGCCAATATTGGCGCATTTGCAAATGGATTCCCTGACGCCGCTCACCTCGTGGGTTGCGGGGAGGGGAAAATGCTGTGCTATTTATATTTACTTTTGTGTATTTTAATGCATACTAATACAGAGTAGAATTAAATGCGAAAAAATATATATTCATTTTCAAATAATATCAATAATTACAAGTCGAAATAACAGAATTGATTAAATAGTAAACCAATCCTGAGGCAACTATGGTCGGAAAGTTCCTCGGTCTAACACTAGGGGCGTATTCGATTAATCAACTCGGGTCGAGCACGCTGGGGTCGAGACCTTTTGCACACGGCACCTGTCAACTCCAATCGCGGTGTTCGATTTGAAACTCTAGCAATCGAACACGCCCTAATGGGACAGTGTATTCAAAACAAGAATTTGATCAGACGGGTGGGATAAGAGATGACGGAGATAACACCTACTTGACCATATATCAAGGTGCGAGTAGGCTCCTTCTTGTTAATAGGTATGTTGCACATATTTTGT
This sequence comes from Branchipolynoe longqiensis, assembly GCA_030323885.1. Lineage (NCBI taxonomy): Eukaryota > Metazoa > Annelida > Polychaeta > Phyllodocida > Polynoidae > Branchipolynoe > Branchipolynoe longqiensis. The sequence goes on along the minus strand of CM059186.1, from coordinate 55,028,417 downwards.
CTAGCCTATTCAGCTATTGGATTAGAAACTTACAACCTTACATTACTTATTAGCATTATAATATTGGTAAAGGACTAAAGCTCAGAGACAGAGTAGACCGACGGAGACTGAAACTGAGAGAGACAGACTGAGACTCAGTGACAGAGCAGAGCCAGAGGCAGTTTTGTTGTCTGCTGCCGTGTCACTGTTACACTTTCTTTGGGGACACTGCTGGCACATCTATCTAAAATACTATTTCCATATTGGACTTATCCTGTTAGTGACACAGATTATTATTAGCAATATCGTTATGCTGAACACACTCTTTGTGAAGTTTGTTATTTGCACCACACTTTTCATTGGCATTGCCATTTGTAGGCACATGCATACAAATTTAGAATACTTTTTTTTCTTATCTGACTGGTGGAGAATTAAAGAGCTTAGTTTACAGATAAAACCACTTCTTAGTTTAAAAAAATGTATTCACTATGGACAAAGTTATTGCGATTTGAAGTTGTAAACAATGATGGGTTTTTGTACTGTTATTATAAGCCGTGTTTACACGGGCAATTCTAAACCGATTTAGACAAAGCGATTTATATGAAGCCGTTTACAAGACAAATTTGAAACTGTGTCCGCGACCGGGAACCAGCAGCCCTAATGGTGAGCCTGTAGCCGGCGAGCACTGCTATTTGTTTAGTTTACATTCGTCGATTCACAATATGAATAATGGCGGCTATGTTAATATCGCTTGGAATTTAGGGTTAATTTAATTAAATTTCATTATTTGAGTATGTAATTCTGTTAAATATGATCGCATTCAATAGAATTCGGCCTAATCGGTCCCTAACACTGCCGGGCACCAGTGTATAGTTACAGCTGAGCCTGTAGCCGGCGAGCACCGCTATTTTACACTATCGCCACCCGGGAACCAGCTGTAGTGATTCATATAAACCACCTCAGGATGTGGTTTACATGTCCCGATATATATGAATCGATTCAGCCCTAAAACGCCACAGTGTCACGTTTACACGGCAAATGTAAATCGATCTAGACAAGTGGTTTTATATGAAGCGTTTTAACTCGCCCGTGTAAACACGGCTATAGTCAGGCAAGTGAAGTAAATAAGGGACCAATTATGCCAACTGTTTCAGGTAAAATAGATGGAGCTATTTTATTTGTTATTCAAAACTTATAAAAATTAGCACACTTATGCTTTCAAGGGTGCTGATTTCAGATCTGGTCTCGGTTTTAGAATTTAAGGATTCCCCCTTGAATAAAATAATGATTTCTATGGCAGATTGCACTAAAATCTACAAAACATTTGGCCAAATCAGAATGATTATTTTGTTATGAATTGCTCTTTTTGACATTGTCTTATTAAAAATCTGCTTGACTAATTGATTTAGCAATTGACAATTTAAATTCCTTTATATATGTAGAATGGCAATTGGTTAGCAGAACTCCCCTCACATCCTTTCACTTTTCATTATATTTGGTCAAAGTTCCACTTTTAATTCAAAATTAATACATTTTATACATTTAATCTTGAAAACTTATTATCTCAAGAACAATAATATATATAGCCTAACTGTTTTTGGATTTGGGCTTGTAATTTCATCGTATACAGGAAGGAATAAAAATATTGAACCCTATGCATATTTTTTAATTTCGCTGTCCAAACCACAACACTTTCGGCCGTTCAAAACACACCGGCGATAGGTCCAGGCTGGTTTGAACCATGATTATATGATTTAGAAATGTGAAAATCACACAGCTATACTAGTTTTACCTACTGCTATTGCCATTTACTTAGCTTTTCTGATGATGCAAAACTTCAAATCCTCCAAAAAAGTGCTCAGAATCAATTGTCAGGAGCAAAACTTACATAATAATAGATGAAATTCTGTCCCAAATCTTTTGAATCTATTGCCACTGTTGTGAGGGCTTCTGGGCATGAGCAAAACCTCCCGCTTTGCAACCATGCTAACTTTGATTTGGTCACAAAAATGCCAGCCAGACATGTTGGCTGTTTCAATACGCTACCTAGCGGAAATGCGGGTACCTACCATTGGCATTGGATGATAGAGGGGGTTTGATAACGTCATGAGTCAACTTTCAGTGGCCATATTGGATGACATACAGAAGGCTTGCAACTGCCTACGCTGTGGTTATTTACTGATTTGTTGGTTTATTTGTCACTGTTTTGTGCAGTTTGGCCTCAGAAGTTGTTGCTAAAGTGCTGTAAGTAAACACATTAGTCGATTGGATGTAAACTGCCCAGAACCTCCCATAACACAAGAAAACTCTGTTTTACTGCATCTGCATGCATTCACAACATGGCTAGGGAGGGTGCTCGTAATCCAAGATGGCAGCCCGCTGACCGCTGATTGCTAAGTAATGACATCACGTGCACTCCCTCGATAGAGGGAGTGCACGTGACGTCATCACTCAGCGGCCAGCCATCTTAGATTATGAGCACCCTCCCTAGCCAAGTTGTGAATGCATGCAAATGCAGTTTTCTTGTGTTCTGGGAGGTTCTGGGCAGTTTACATCCAATGTGTTTACTTACAACACTTTAGCAACAACTTCTGAGGTCAAACTGCTCAAAACAGTGACAAATAAACCAACAAATCAGTAAATAAGCACAGTGTAGGCAGTTGCAAGCCTTCTGTATGTAATCCAATATGGCCACCGAAAGTTGTCTTGTGATGTCATTACAACCCCACTATATATTCTATACGTTTTTGGTTTGACTGGGTTGGTTGTTGGAGTTTTCGTCCTGGAAACTTCTATGGTCATATCAGGACTGGTACCGACTTGTGACAGTGCACACTTATGGTGACTTTATAGTGCTGCCCCACTGGGAGACCAGGCCGCCAGCACCATGTCCATGACCCAACATCCCACTCAGTCACATTATCCTGACACTGAGCCAACCAGTCCTTGCCCTCTCCTAATAATGCCGAGCGCATGGCTAGGAAGCGACAAATATCAATTTTTAAGTCATTGGTTTGTCTCGACCAGGGTTCGAACCAATGGATTCGAATCCCACGATCTATCAAACCGGGAGACGGACGGTCAACTCATTCGGCCATTCCATTTGGTCAGGTTTGACTGGGTCGGGGATAGAGATGAAAGGTCATGGTATCAAGGTATCAAGACTCACCCCTCCTATTATACCCAGAGTAGGGGTGAATGACAACCCTGCTTAAATCCGAGCAAAGACTGCTTCGGTGTGAATGAACTGTGGGGGCGGGGTTCCAGTTCGCAATATTTATCTATATTTGACAGAGTTAATGAAATGGAAGAGAATGCAAAAGACAAGATCATTGAAGATGGCTACCACAGAAAGCTCTCAATTAGACTTTTAAAGTGTATTAATCTGCATGATTTAATGTATTTTAGAATTAAAAAACCAACGCGTAAATATAATCAGGTATGTGAAGAATATATTTTGCTTCTTAAATTACGAATTTATTTGGTCCTTTCGTTTACTCAGCTTCCCGGCATCTTTTCTAATGGGCTGTTCAGCTGCCCTGTCTCAGTGCTGCGGGAGTAACTAATTAAAGGATTGCTCTGAGTTTCTTTACTCAGTCAGCCATCCCGTTTACCATTGTTAAAATAATAACCACTTTTCTATGTTCTAACAAAAATCCTTGTACATGAATATCTAACCAATAAAAAATTAAGTGCGTTATTTAGCCTCATTTATACTATAGAAACTGGGTGTGAGATATACACACTAACACAGGCAGCCCACGCTGGATAGGGGGAGGGGGGGTAGCCATTGGCACTACCAATAGGTACCCCAAACAAATGACTGGTTGCTGGTGCTGACTGGCCACTGGACAAATAGGAGGCTTGCTCTCAGAACACTACCCCTCTTTCTGTGCTGCAAGTGAGTGCATCAGAACAAAAAATAACTACTTTCACAGTAAAGTAGAGATCACTAGCTTTAGTTTTGTATCCATTATGGCTGACTTCAGGTGTGTGTGGGGGGGGGGGGGGGATGGAGGTTTGACAACTTTGGAACGATCGTAAAATAATGATTTTACCAAATATTTTTCATGAAAATCTTAATATTACATAAGAAAACTTGTACTCTACAAAACTGTATAGATGGTTAAGCACTCACTCTCAGCAGTTTCGACTTAACCATGGGATATGTATGCTAATTAGAGGAAGCACATTTTTTAGTGTTTTTTTTCATGTGGATAAATAGCTTAAAGACGATGTACTCACATTATAGATATTTGCACTTTGATCATTTTGGAACAAAAATCAATTCAATATCTCAATTAGAACCAGATATATTAATTTTCTTAAGATTTGATCAAGGATGGTTGGTGAAAATCAGATAATTTGCCATGTTTTATGTCAAATTACTCAACAAATATTTATTTCAATCAATCAATAGTTCCGTCCTCTAGTCGAGGGTTGGATGCAATGGTTCTCCACTTGTCCCGATGGTGTGCTGTTCTGATAGACTCTGAATAATTCAAGCCTGTCCACTGTGAAATATTTGTAAACCATGATGTTCTTGGTCTCCCTCTCCCTCTGCTGCCATTCACCCTCCCTTCCAACAATGTATGGTATATTGAACTCTGACGAATGATGTGGCCAAAATAAATAAGTTTCCCTTGTCTGTATAGTGGCAAACAAGCTTTTCTTATCTTTTAATTTTTCTGAGAACTTCTTTGTTGGTGATCTTCTTTGTCCATGATATTTACAGGGTCTAAAAAAAATTGAGATTAGAATTTGTACGAGAAATAATAAGTTAAAAGAATAATAGTGTGATTCAAATGTAATTTGCCTTCAGCAGGCAGCCTCAAATATCAGGATTTCATGAAAATGTGTGTAAAATTAAGGACAAACATTAAATATTTAACAATTCATAACTCAGGGACTAATAGATCAATTTACCATTATGAGACAGTAAAACCTCTCTAACCGACCACCTCCACAGATCGACAATTCGCCTATATCGATCGCTTTATTTAGGTCCCAAACGACTGCCCATACAATACAATTGGCGTGATAAAAAAAACTCCTTAAGCCGACCCCCTCCCTAAATGGATCATTTAGAGTCGCTCCCATGGTCGGTCGATTTAGAGAGGTTTTACTGTATATAATCAGAATGATAAGACCTTTCTAAGTGTACGATTTTTACGCCTCCACTACCTTTAGTAGTTGAAGTATCTAGCTCTAAGATAAGTAACACTTTCTTTTGCATTAATTTATAGAATTTTCGGTAGCAACATCAAGGAAACCGCCGCAATGGTGTTCATTTCGCAAGGCTTCTATTTACACAAACTTTCGTCTCTTCTTCGGGCACCTAAACTTTACAGATATGTCCCGAGAGAAATCCACATGTTGGGTGGCATGTCGATGTTGCAAAACGGTGTCATGGAGTCCAGTCCACCAGCCAACAAATCGGTTGAAGGGGACGCTAAGAAGATATTTAAGGCGGCCATCGACTCTGTACTTCCTAGCCTCATGGTGAAGAATGCCATCAGACTGGAGAATGATAAACTCATTGTGAAGGGCATTGTCTATCCTTTAAATCGCAATGTGCATATCATCGGCTTCGGGAAGGCAGTGATGGGGATGGCACGTGCGGTTGAAGACCTTCTTGGGGATCATGTGGTTACAGGGATCATCAGCGTGCCCTTTGGGTTGTGTAAGACCTTACAAGAAGAGAACAAGCTGTGAGTACTGAAACAATTGCATGTCTGTGTAATGTAGTAGGTCCACATAGATCTATGTAGTCATAATGTGAATCTACATGAATTCACAGCGCTTATTAAGCATGTCAAGCTCCATAAAAGTGCATGTTAAGGCAATTTAATACAATTTCTTAGTGCTTAAGCCTGTGCTGCGGTGTCAGCCTGTGAATCTTGGTAGGCCTCTGGCAAGGAATTTAAATACTCCTCAAACAAAAACTTTAAAATGAGGTGTTAAAATATCAAGAAAATGCACAAACGAAGCCTAGAACTTTGGAAAATAAATACACGTATTGTTACTCACCAGTTCCATTTATTTTAAATAAACTGAATTATAGGAGAGTTTATTTTGCATTTATACACACATGACACTTATTACAATTAGGTTTCAAATATATGTTTACTGTAAGTATTGTGCGCAAACCTTTCTATAACGAAGTCTGAAAACGGTATGCCGGCTTATAAGTTATAGAACAAAACTTGGAATGAAAATATATTTATATAGGGCCTACACAGAAGTGCAGTTGTTTTAAATTTAATCATTTTCTAATTTAATTAACCTTGCGCGATAACTTTAAAGCCTTGATAACCTTATATATTCAAACATTTAAAATGTACACCTATATTCGGATTGTGCACTTATTAAAGTTACATAATCCGATAAAAACATCAATTTTTCAAAAGTAAATAACTTATCCGGGTTGATTCTACATATCGAACTTAGATACGGGTGCACTTATTATGCATTTGTTGCTACATTGAAGAGAATACTAAGCCAATTAAATAGAACCTATTACTGCTGAAGCCAATTGGGTCAGCGTTTTGACAAGCATGCCAAAATATATTTTGCCTATTTACACTTCAAATATCTCCTAACTTAGTCATGTTAGAGCAAAGTTACTTCAAGCTATATTAAGGTCGATTATAATGACCAACCTAATATATAACACAAGCAAATCAAAAACAGTACTCTGCCAAGGTGTGGAATGCCCAAACGGTAAAGGAACGACAAATTCCTGACCTAAAAACTTACAAAAAATATCTGTGCAAAATAAGGCTAGGAAACCCCCACTAAGCTGCACTGCAAAGGGGCATGTGATATGTCTCGCCCACCAGCGGGACACCCAATGGAAGGTGACCATGTCAAAAGTAGCCAGATAACACACCACGCAGCTAGGTACAAGCCTATGATATGTAAATAGGAGTAGGTTAGTCTAGTAATAAGAGTAGAACAAAATCAAATTACTTATCAGCAGCTACTGTGTGGTAAGTTTGTTTGTTTGTTTGTTGTTGTTTTACGTCCTAGCAACATCTAAGGTCATATCAGGATGGGCCTGTGTGGTAAGATAACACCAACACTACAACTGGCCAGCATTGAAAACAAGCCTGGGTACCTGGGCTTATATGCTATGGACAGTATAAATACAGCCTCAATAAAAATATAAAAAATTGTATCTCGGAAAATGCCAGAAACTTAAAACTACTATCACACTATGTAACTTTAAACAATTTAACATACAGATCCTTAAAGATTAACTTACAGATCCTCTTCTGGCTGATCTAGGCCCTAATGGGCCTCTAATGCCAGCTAATTATAGTAAAAAAAGAACTACCTTTTTGCACACATGGAGGTGGACAGAGCCCTGAAGTCAAATAATTGTGGGTGTCCTCTCTAATGTCTATCCAGCCTTCTCTCAAATGCTTCTACCGGATACAAATATGAAGACAAGGGACAATGCAATAATCTCTCCTGTTCTATCCATCTGTTAGGGATATGATGGTGTCTGCTGACAGCAGGATACGTGTGTATGAGGGTGCAGTCGGCAATATCCCTGATGACGGAGCCCATCAGGCCGCAATGGCCATTTACCAACTCGCCAAATCACTAACCAAGCAAGATCTCTGCATAACTCTGATAACAGGTAGGGGGAATATCCACTGATCACTGACTGAGTATTGTGATTGTAGCCAATTGGCAATGGTTCAAGTGGAGTATAGCAGGATGCTGGGAAGATTTGTGCCATGTATTGCCGGGGGGGCGGGGGGGGTCATCCAACATTTTCAACATTTCACGGTTGTATTAAGCAGGCATCAAGGAGGGGAAGGTATAAGTTGTTCATGTACAACTTTTATGATTTTCCCATGAAGAAGTTGAATCCCAGCCGAGTCAAACCAATAACTTTTTTATTTGATACTTGTCACTACCTAGCCTAGCGCTCGGCATCGGATAGGACAAGGACTGGCTAGCACCGTGTCAGTGTTTGTGGGAAATCAGGTCATTGTGTCAGTGGCCTGGTCTCCCAGTGGGGCGGCACTATAAAATCGCCATAAGTGCACACTGTCAAAAGTCCCTCAGTACCTGTCTTGATATGACCTTAGATGTTGCTAGGACGTAAAACAACAAATAAACCTGTCTCATTTAGAGTAGCATCGTCTGATGAAATCATCAAATTTTCTAAAGTAAAATATTTATTTAGATTTGATCCTACATATTGAACTTAGATATTGTGCACTCATTAAACAAGTCAGACTGCCTTAAAGGATACATCTATATTTATTTAATCATGTGGTCGGTTTACTTACTTTACAAATCCCAATACAGTTGCATACCCCGATGGTTTTCAGTTTCTGCAAGTTTCTTAGATAAATACATAACAGTGATTGTTATAGTCTACTTTACTTTAGTATGAAGTAAATTTTATTTTAAATGGCTAATTGTGGAGATATTTTAAGTGAAAACATACTAGACAGCTGATACTAGATTAATTATTAGCAACCATGTCCACATTCTAACACTATAGGCTTCAGCAGTAACATGTCCTATATTCTATGCAGCAAAAAATGCTTAATAAATGGACAAAGTTCTAATCTTTATATGTAGGATCAAATCTCGGTAAATCTTTGTTTTGAAAATTTGGACTATGCAGCTTAAATTAGGACTGTTTAAAAAAAAAAAAAATTGTTGTGGTGGTTTATTTACCCTGTCCATAACGAGTAAGTCGCATTGCGACTTGTTTTCATCGCTGAACAGCAATGTCTCAATTTGGTAGTTTCCTTGTCATCTTAGCTGTTAGTAATTGTTATGTTATATACACAATCTTCCACTAGGTGGCGGTTCGGCACTGCTGCCAGCTACCATCCCTCCGATCAGCTTGTCAGAAATAGCTGATGTGACCCGCATACTATCACGTTCCGGCGCCACCATTAAGCAACTGAACACCGTCCGCAAACAGCTTGAACTCCTCAAAGGGGGTGGCCTTGCCTCCGTAGCCCAGCCTGCAAAGGTGAGATAATTTTGCACTACTCACTTAAAGGAAATAGGGTTCAATCTAGGGGCTCAATATCCCATCATTCAAGATTTGAAGGCCAGACAAACACACACGCTTCTATGTTCTATTGCCCCTTTGTATGCTTCTTTGGGTGGCTTTGATTGAATTTATGACTTGAAAGGACACTAAAATGGCCTTAGATTTGGTTACTGGAAATCTGCGTGAACTATGTAATTGTATTGGTGATATATAGAAAGATATTTGGGTTAACTGCTATATTGGGTTATGGGCCGTTCAAATATTATGTAACGGTATTTTTTAGATACCCACCTCCATAACCCTAGACGATACTTAACACTTGGACCTACACCCTACCTTTCCCCCCCTCTCCCATAAGCATTACGTAATATTTGAATGGGCCTTTAGCTTATCAGTGACCCGATCAGTGAAGCCATGTCACCAATTTTACTATATACAAGCTGTTTTAGTCTCATTTAACTGTCCCTCCAATAGCCAGACACTTATGTAGAGTTGTCCTTTGAAGACCGGTGCTACTGTATAATATATGCATATATTCATGCATAGTTTTGACCACCATCTGTAGGTCTACAACCGTCGCTGACACTTGTATACTACCCTCTTTCCAGATTGTGGCACTGATCCTGTCAGATGTGATCGGCAATGAGCTAGATAGTATTGCGAGTGGACCCACCTGCCACGACATGAGCTCTCCGCAGCAGTGTCTCGACCTGTTTAAGCTGTTCAAAATCGAAGACCAGATTCCAATCTCCGTGCAGAACTTCCTTGAGACGTCCGCCAAGCGGCGCCTCATGATACAGGAGAAAAAAAGGCTGGGCATGCTCGATTATGATGATGATGATGATGATGGTGACGATGATGACGTGTCAATTAAGCGCCATGACGTGTCCAATGTACAAAACGTGATCATTGGCAGCAACGCGATGCTGGTGGAGAACACTGAGCGTGCTGCGCAGGAAATGGGGTACCTGACCTATGTGCTTAGTCTGTCGCTGAACGGTGAGGCGCAAGTAGTGGGTGAGATCTTCGCAGACCTGACGACTTTTGTCTGCCTCACAATGGCCAACAATAAAGGGCGCGACATGCAGCGTTCACTGGTGCGCGAGGAGATGGAGCTGCTGCGCAAAGGGGTGAGCAAGGAGAAGGTCAACACTCTGCTGGTGATGGCCAAGATGGCCGCCAACCAGGACAAGCCCATGTGCATCATCGCCGGCGGCGAGACGGTGGTGACGGTGAAGGGCACCGGCAAGGGCGGGCGAAACCAGGAGCTGGCCATGTGGACGGCGTTCCACCTGCGGGCCAACAACGAGAACTATGACCTGATGTCGCGCTTCGACGTCGAGTTCCTCAGTGCTGGCACCGACGGGCAGGATGGCATGACAGACGCAGCCGGCGCCGTCGTGTCGCTGTCGACTTGCGTGGTGGCCGAGGAGAGCGACCTGGACATGGTCGCCTACCTGGAGAACAACGACTCGCACACCTTCTTCTCAGTGTTGAAGGGCGGAAAGGAAATGGTGCGCACGGGGTACACCGGCACGAACGTCATGGACCTCCAGGTGCTGCTCATCAAGAACATCGCTGTCAACAAGGGCGACTAGCTGCTGCCACCACAGACAAGACAAGACAAGACAATTCGCAGTCGATGCCACACATTGGTTAGTTGTTGGAGCTTTACGTTCTGGCAACATCTAAGGTCATATCAGGACGGGATGTCACAGATGCCCGTTATAGAGATGCTCGCAGCTTGACACAGTTGTTAATGACTTTTGTCTGTGCAATGTTTTCACGCCGGGGTAGATGTACATGGTCTACATGTTCTGGGTTGTTATTAATTTATATCCTTGAGCTAATTAGAGATCCTACTTCAAACGTGGTCTATACACACGTCGATTGTTTTATAATCTGTTCACAACGCTTGTTATATTTTACCCCTGTTATTTGTGTTGACAGTTTTCCAAAGATGGTTATGCAATTGCCATGTCCGAGTGATTGCATTCTACGCATGAACAGTTATTCTTCGCTTTTAATACTAGATTGATCGGTTTTGATACTAAAATATTCTTTAGTGTTCACGGAAAGTATTTATTCAAATTTGAATCAGTGGTCAGATTACTTTGGGTTACATTGTTTTATTGTTGGACTATATTTATACCAATGGTGTGCTGATTGTAGCATATAATGAGGACTGACTTAACCGTAATGATTTTCCTGGAAACATTGGAGCTTTAGGCTGAAATACTGTGCCTTAATTTCATTGGAGTATGTCATAATGTACTTTGAATGACATTTGTTTCTTTAAATTTATAATAGCGGAACTGTGATGAGTATATATATACAAAAATACACCAACTTGTTAAATCTGGTTCTCAAACCCTGTCTGACTATTGGATCCGGTGTCTATCACCATATTGGAAGACGGTGATTTGCAAAGATAGGAATGTTATGAGTTTTTACGAAATTCTGCTATTTTTATATTATCAGCATTTCCCATGATTATAACCAGTTGTGCATAGATGATTTATATGGATTGTTTTCAAAATACAATATACTTGCATATTAATTAGCATGCACCAAATTGCCTGATAGAGATATCAAGATGATAATGTAAATGTCAACAGAGCGCCCTCCCTCACTACCAGGAGCCGTTCCAAGATGCTGCACAGTAAAACCAGTGTGGCATATTTATAACTTCACCTTTAAAAAAAAAAAGATTAATTGATGGTGAAATTTAATTTATCAACAACAACAAAAAACATCTATAAATAGGAGTCTCTTGTGGGCGGATTAGAAATGGTCAATGGCTGCTTTTCTTTTATCCTCTGGTAATCTATTTCATAAAGTGGCACCTGCCACACAGACGGAATAATCGCCATATGAGGAGTCTAGATATAGGAAAATGGCTGATTGATCCCGAGAGTTCAGTTGATTGTTTACAGATAGTAAACCACCTCCAAATATAATCTAAATTTCTATGACATGATTCGTACTGGTCCTTCGAAGCCTACCAGTATTTAAATTGATAATTAAACTTTTTTTTTTTTTTTTTAAGTACTGCCAATTCCAAGATGTGTGGTTATGCGCCACATGTCATGAAAATATAGTTGCCTGACAATTTAATGTTTATTTGCAAACCAAGATAATAAAATTAAAACATGATTTTTGTAACCCATTGTCGGTGAATTATCCATGATTCATTAACTTCTGGATGAATGGTCCTCGCAGAGTTGCAGCATTAAAATTTGTCATAAGGTTGGCCATAGGATTTTTATATTTGATCCTTAAAGAGAGCAGTCTCGAGTCCTGAAGGAAATAACTGTATAAAGACTGGGAACCTTGTACTAAAATGTACAATAAAATAAATACAATAAAAGCGCCCCATGCCTATCATTATAAGCAATTATTAGGTCATAACAATTCCCCATAAACTCCACGTTTTTAACATCACTATAAGCTAGTTGCCAGGAAACGCTTCTAAACTGGCTTCGATATTTACCATTACCAAAAAAAAAAAAACACCAACACATTTCCATAGATACGTTTTTTTAATAGTTTTTTTTTTTTTTAAACATTTCATTATTTTTAACGTTTGACAGATCTCAAAGTCACAAGGTGCTATGATAGTCCATACAGAATAATGATTTGCTTAGCACAGGCTGGAAGCAATGTAAGTTAATTCTCTTCACCACTCCACTCTCAAGTAGGTCTTGGATAGCATCTTACCACCAAGGGAAATTCAGTATTTTGGCAATTCGGTGAATGAACATTTAGACAGTCTGATTACTAATTGTATTATGAATTTGCTCATACCAGGGATGAAAGATCTCCGCGATTTCCGGGATTTTTCCTGTAGGCCCCTACTGCAATCCCGCGGCACGATCAACATAGAGGCCCTACTAATACGTTGTGCAAATGTCGCAGCACTATAAGTGTATAGTAACACGTTTTACGCTGCAGCACCATCAGCGTATACTACTAATAAATGCTTCAAACGGTGCAGCACTATCAGCGTATACTACTAATACGTGCTTCAAACGCTGCAGCACTATCAGTGTATACCACTAATACTTGCTTCAAACGCTGCAGCACTATCAGCGTATACTACTAATAAGTGCTTCAAGCGGTGCAGCACTATCAGCGAACACTACTAATAAATGCTTCAAACGCTGCAGCACTATCAGTGTATACTACGAATACGTGCTTCAAATGCTGCAGCACTATCAGTGTATACTACTAATAAATGCTTCGAATGCTGCAGCACTATCAGCATATACTACTAATACATGCTTCAAACGCTGCAGCACTATCAGCGTATACTACTAATACATGCTTCAAATGCTGCAGCACTATCAGCATATACCAATATGTCCGAAAACCGGCTTCCGGGATCTTTCCACGATTCCCTGACAATGCTGAACCTATGGGAGAATGTCCACATTTCCGCTTCCCCCCCCCCCCCCCCCCCCGGAAGACTACTTTCATCCCTGTCATACAGATACTGAATCAACTCGCATTCCTTATATTCCCACCACATGCTCGACAACAGTCGTTATGCAGACTTAAACCCTTATGTAGATCACTCTCCAGTCACTATTACATAGTATATCGTCCAATCTTACACTCGAGTCCAACTATCCTCCACCCCATGCGATATCCTTTAATACGGATATTCCAATTCCACTGCACGCTCAGTGAAGACTGCAGCTGTGACCCGGGTCATTGCTGTATTTTACCTGGCAGAAGGTGGGAATGACCCATTTCCCAGCCCTATTCTTCAGTACAGACTATACTTTAAACTCACTTTAGATCTATAACCACAAGCTTTCTAAAAAAAAGAGGAAAAAAAGACAAAATATTTGGTAGTTATTGCCATATCTTTGTTTCTAATGTAGATTGCGGCGAGATTGTCAGAGGAAATATTTTACACGAGATAAATAATAAAATGCCACTTCCTGTATCATCGTGTATTTGTATTCACCACTATTCCCGGCACTGTGTAAGCTGTAGCTGTCACTTACTATGCTCTGTCACAGCTTCAGTCCTTTTTGAGGGACCAGCAGAACTCAGAATGCCAGTATTGCCATGTAGCATTGCTGGCTGTTAGCCATTCGCTTCGCAGCCGAAACTTAAACCGAGTCGCTCTTTCCACATCACAAGTAATGGGCATATATTTAATGTTAATGCAATGGATTTAGCAGAACGTGTAAGCCTATATTACAATGCAAATAAATATACAACTTGCTTACGAATCGTCTAAATCATAATTATCACAAACAATCTCCATCTATATTAAGTTAAGCCTAAATTACAACTAAATTAACAATAACTCATGCCGATATAATATGGACTACATAGTATTTGAGCATCGTGTGCTCTTTTAGATGAAACAACAATAACCTTTCTGATAATAGGAATAATAAATATGTAGGCCACATAGATTTATTTAGGAGCCGAATTATCCACAAATCTAACATATTGAATAATACTAAATTATTGATGCCTCATGAATTAACAGCCTTACTGATCATGTGGAACTATTGATAATTTTCTGATTAAACATTCAAACAAACTCTTACACCTATACACTGGGTCGGAGTTTACTAATTTGCTCGCTGGAATTCGGAATACCGCACATTATTAAATCACCACTGAAACCACAGACCTTAGACAAATTCCTTTGAGCGACTATACAACGTAATATATTACACCAACCCTAGATGTAATGAAGTAGTCTATGAAGTAAGCATATAATATAATATAATTACAGCTCGATAAATATAGATCAGCGAATATGCAACACAATCTTTTCCCCCTTTTTAGTGACATCCTAGTATATTTCACTGTATGTAATATCTTTATAGGGATACGGTTCACCACGTGACGATGTATCATGACAGATCTCAATTTTACCACTCACAGTTCACACATTAAATCCTAAATAACCCACGTTGTAGTAATCACCAACTGTACTCCCACTGGCAAGGTAATCATTTCCCCCTTCGCTTTTAGTTTACTTTCATAAGAATTAAGATTCAGCCCATGGTCTAGACGCTAAGAACCTTCACAAGCTACACCTAAAAGCTTTGGATTTGTGCAAGGACGTCTGCCTTTAGATACTTGGTGTTGCTGCCCTCCTGTCTGGCCACCTCCCGCAGCACGGCCTGGTCATAGGCAAAGTTCACTATGGCGGCGGGTGCCAACCCAGCCTCGGCCAGCGTCAGGTTTTCGTCCGACAGCTTGTAGCCGGTCTGCGTGTTGAGGAAGAAGGGGATCCAGTCATTGTCCAGGTTGTCACGCACAAACTCGAGCACCGCATCAACGCGGTCGTTGGCCCTGAAGGTGCCCTGCAGAATGGGTCCATCTGGGAAGCGCACTCTGATGAGGCAGTATCTGTAGCGGCGCAGCTCCCTGAGCTGCTCCCGCTCCCGCATCTCCTTGGTGCGCAGCATCCCGAGCCGGTTGACTGCTTCCTGCTGTGACTGCTGCACGCGCTTCAGCTCGTCAGGGCTGATGGAGTAGAAGTCGTCTGGCACCTCGATGCGAGTGGCATGCACAGATGAATGGAATACCTTCATGTTCCGGTCCAGTGTGGGCCGGATGGGCTCAGCCGCCATGAGGATCTCGCGGTATTGGAGCAGGTGTTCGAGGTCGGTGGCTCGCTCCTCATTCATTACAAGGTACTCTTCCTCGATCTCCTGGGGTCCTTCGAGCATCCGTCGCTCGAAGCTGACAGCCTGCATGAACTCCTGCGCACCAGTCAGCTGAAGAACCTTCTCTTGTAGGGTCTTGTTGCTGCTACGGATCTTGGTGTACTTCACCTCCCCTGGGTGGTTGATGATGTTGTCAAGGTATTTGAGGAGGATATCTGTGCCCACTCGCGCCTTTTCTTTGTCCTTGTTCAGCGTCTGAATCATGAGTGCAGACGTCATGGCCGGCTCGACTGGCAGTTGTGAGAGCAGGAAGTCCTCAATGTACTTCTCCATTTCCTTACGCGGAAGCACAGCTGGGCCGGCCATTGGGCACTTGAAGAAGACCCCACTGACAGCAAGCATGGGTGCCGGCTCATGGAAGGTCTCGACTGGTGGGTTTTCCTTATCGTACATATCAACTATGCGTTGCGCTTCTTCCATCTCCCTCCGGTCAGCTTCCATTTCCCGCTTCACTTGCAACTTCACTGCACCTGCACTTGTGCCAAGCTGGGTGTCTGCAGTAGACAAATCATGAAACAAACCACTCTCTGTTACTATTTAGCTAATTTAATCACACAAAGTCGGTGTCCACGGAGCATATTCATTTTATATAGAGATATTCATATTAATTCATATTAATATTGTGCTGGTACCCGAGGAAGGAATGAAGCTAGGACCCAGCACATCGGGTCACAGCTACAGCTTAAATAGCAGAAGAAGTGGGGCTGGTAGTGAATACACATACGCAAAGTGTCGTTTTGTCTAATATATAAAAAAAATAGGCTAGGATAATTTCACTGCAATCTACATAGAAATAAATATATGGCAAGAATCCTACTAAGTTTAACCATCAGGACGCACATGTGTATGGGTTTAAAATGAGTTCAAAGTTTATCTATAGTGAAGGGTAGGGGTGGGAGGGCCCCCAACCCTAACTTCCTGTGTATAGTTGTAGCTGTGACTCAGCATGCCAGGTTTCAGCTTCTGTCCTTCCTGAGGGTCAAGCGGAACTTGGAACATGCGTATTGGAGATTTTTAAGAGCTAAGTAGCTAAAACTAGAAATGTTTACATACACAAGCCCAGATATTACTGGAGGTCACAAATAAAACTAACAGAAATGGATCACTGCACATCGTCCCACTCATACAGAATGGTAAATGAGTCAAAATACAGCAACTAAAGAATTCCGCTGCTTATAAAGAGTAATTTTCTAGTCCCAGTATCTCATGTTAACTATTCTTGCCACACTCGTTTAAATCTACTTGGATTTTCCGTCATTAACAAAATAAAGTTACAAAATCATGGCATAAAAAAGTTTTATTAACAGAAAATTGAAGTCATTTGATTTAACCATTAAAAATAACTCTTTTAAAAACACGCCTGTATTAAAAACTATTATTGACAAACTATGTGTTTAAACAATGAGGACGTGATGATTACATTTGAAGATATGGAATTCAAGGCTATTTCAAAGCTGTTTTTGATAGGGATAAAATACTATTTTCACTTGAACTTCAGAAAAAAACTACGATGGCGAATAGTGATTTTGGACTAATTTAGATCAGTGGGGAGTGTAATGGAATTCAAGGCTTTTTAAGACTAATCACCCAAAATAGGTTAAATTCAAAGTCTTGTATTATATATATATAATATATATATATATATATATATATATATATATATATATATATATATATATATATATATACACATAATATATATATATACACATAATATATATATATACACATAATATATATATTTCTTTTAATATATATATACTTCTTTTAATATATATATTAAAACTTTATATATATTACCTCGGTACTACGCCTCTGGCTACTCATAGCCCAGGGAGAAGGAAGCACATCCAGGTCCAGCAATTAGCATAATCAGCTCACAGCAGGAGGATGTTTGTGAGCAGCCCTGGCCAGTTTTTCAACATTAACTACAAAATCAAAAAGGTTAGTATCTTTCAAAATCGATATGTTGGTTCAGTTCATGTTAGCAGTCACATACAAAGTTTTTTTTAAAACTTTTCGTAACATTTTCGCTGTTTTACAGCTTAGTTTTGATTTTTACATAAGATCGTTAGAACAATGCATCCATTGTTCCGTCATTAATCAAGCCAACCGTTGCCGAACGGAGAGATCTTTAGCAGGAGCCACTTATACTACTACGATTTATTCCTGGGTTTCGTTAAGATTCCCCAATTGATTTTCTCGTTAAAGAGGGTTCCTCCGAGTCCTATAGTATTTTCTTCAACTTGTTGGCGAAGAAAGCCAAGGTGTGAGAAGTTTATAGGTTCGTAGAGTGTGGGAGGGCACTGCTACACTGGTCCCTCCCTACCCCTAGTTTGGATCGTTTGGTTTACCATACCATCATCCTGCGACTGTCAAATTAGCCATACGCCTGTGTTAAATACTGATTTTAACACCATAAAACACACCTAGTATAATTATATTATAATTATCTGTGTGATATTCAGCCTAAACAATGCCTAACCATTGGTTTTAGTTTTTACTCAGTCTCCGAGCCATGGCTACAAAGCGGAGTAAGGCGGAGGCATCTCATGCGCTGTGAAGATGAAGACCGCTCACTGCTGGCATGGGTACAAAGATCGCCCTCACCTGAACAAAGGGATTCAGAG
Source organism: Branchipolynoe longqiensis (assembly GCA_030323885.1). Lineage (NCBI taxonomy): Eukaryota > Metazoa > Annelida > Polychaeta > Phyllodocida > Polynoidae > Branchipolynoe > Branchipolynoe longqiensis. Next base: position 55,010,067 of record CM059186.1, on the reverse strand, counting down.
GAGGCGCGGGGGTAAGACACCGGCCCAACTGACCGAGATGAACAAGTCGCTAGACTGGTTCAGCAAAAGATGGAGATGTTGCCCTCCAGAGTGGCCACTAAGAAAAAGAAACTGCTGGATTCCGGCGAATCGGAGTGGGAGGATTTCTCCGAAGATCAGGCCTCGGGCGATGAGTCAGAAGAAGAAAAGAAGTGGTTGTGTCTGTGGCCAAACGCAAACACAAAAAGGAGCACTCTTCAGAAGGGGACGAGTACATGAGGGCCCCTAAGAAGCCCAACGTGAAAAAGAGTAAGAACAAGGCGAAGAAAAGGAGGAAGCACAAATCCTCTTCCTCCGACTCTTCACCCGACTCGTCTTCCACAGGCTCGGGTTCAGACAGTAAGCACATGGGGAAATACGTGAGATCATGTGGCAAGGAAACAAAAAAGTGCAAGATGCAGAAGCGGAAGAAAATCCACATAACAACATTTATGAGGAAGACTATCCAGGGGCACTTCAACACATTCAAACCGGCTGAAGTGATCATAAGAATGGTGGAGAAATTCACGGGGATCAACAGGATCCGGATTCCGCTATTAAAGAAATGGACCCGGAAGTTCAAGCTCAGTGAGGAGCGGAAGAAGTTTGAGGCGGCCCTGCATACAGTGCACAAAGGGGTTCTGTCGGCCCTCACAGCCATCGCGCCTATTGCCAATAGGATGATGGCCGAGAACAAGTTCTCCTCGCTGTGCAACGATATGAATGGGAAGATTGCATTGCTAACCGCGACTAGCAATTTCCTCTCGTACAGACGCTCTGAGAATGTGTTCAAGGCGGTCTGCACAGACGCAGGCAAGGACGTAGCCAGATCAAAGCTCACAGACAATGATGGGAAAGAATATACGTTATTCCTTGCCCCCAAGCCCATTAAGTGGAAACCACAGGACAAGACAAAGATCTACGGTGGCCAACTCCAATACTTGTTTAAGCAAGTGGAGACGAGCTCCAAGTGTGGCAAGCACATGGAGACGGATAAGAAGAAATCCACGGATGTGAATCCTAACTGCTTCAAGAAGATGAGGCAGGATTTTCGAAGCAGACGAACCGGCCAACGATGAGGCTTCCAGGCCAGGGGAAGGGGCCAACGGCAGTCGTTCGGCTGGAATGATGGTTACCGGCCCTTCAACACCCAGAAGCCGTTCCCCTGCCCGGGGAACAAGTAGAGGCAGCAACGTAGACACCAGTAAGCAATTTTCAAGCTGGCAATCTCAATAATTGTCTACCGGAATGGAATAACATAATGGATAATCTATTCTTAGTTTAGCTGAGGGGGTAAAAATCCCTTTGATAGAGGAACCTATTCATAACAATATACCTTATCCTTATCAATTTCATGGTTCCGAACGCGAGGTGTTAGACAACCAAGTCCTAAAATTTTGTGAGAAAGGAATTATAGAACCAGCACTACATGTGCCTGGGGAATTCATATCCAATATTTTCGTGCGACCCAAACCAAATGGAGATGTAAGATTAATTTGAGATCTAACATTATTTAACTCATTTGTAGAATATAAACATCTTAAAATGTTCTCCTTGGACACAGCAAGATACTTAGTTACGCAAGGCACCTGGTTAGCCAGTGTAGATCTTAAAGATGCATACTACACAGTACCTATCTATAAACTAGATCGGAAATATATCAGATTTCGTTGGAACGATGAACTTTATGAGTTCCCTTGTATCCCGAATGGACTAGCTTGCTGTCCACTAATTTTTACACGGTTACTTAAACCAATTTTCCCCCAAATAGCTATGGATGGTCATATTATGTTTCCATATATTGATGATTCATTTATTGTTGCACAAACAACAACAAATCCCAGACGGCAGTAGACAAAATATCTGAAACATTTACTAAATTAGGTTTCTACGTAGAACAAAACTAAATCAGTCCTAATACCAACAGACAAATTAAAGTTTTTGTTGTGTTTTTAATTGACACTACAGAAATGACCATTTCATTAGCGGAACAAAAAGTTGATAAATTTACAACAACAGCAAATCAATTATTACAATTGAACAAACCAAAGATACGACAAGTCACAATATTGATAGGAATTATGAACTTTATGAGTTCACATGTATGCCGAACGGACTAGCTTGTTGTCCATGCATTTATACACGGTTACTAAAACCAATAATTTCCCAAATGGCTAGGGAAGGAGATATTATGTTTCCATATATCGATGATTCATTTATTGTTGCACAAACACAACAACAATGCCAGACGGCAGTAGACAAAATATGTGAAACATTTACTAAATTAGGTTTCTACATACACAAAACTAAATCAGTCCTAATACCAATAAACAAATTAAAGTTTCTGGGATTTGTTATTGACACTATGGAAATGACCATTTCATTAACAGAACAAAAAGTTGATAAATTTACAACAACAGCAACTAAATTATTACAATTGAACAAACCAAAGATACGACAAGTTGCAACATTGATAGGAATTAGGATAGCATATGCCACAGCTGTTCCTTACGGGAAGGCTCATATTAAATCGCTAGAAATAGATAAGAACTTGGCATTGGCATGCACAAAAGGAAACTTTGAGCGGCCCATGACGATTTCGCCAGAAGGCCAAAATGATATGATGTGGTGGCTGTCACACATTAGCAATTCATCCAACCCCATTAGGATGGGAGAGCCTAGCACTACAGTTACAACAGACGCTTCATCAGAAGGCTGGGAGGCAACAGGTGGTCGGTGGATGGAAGATGAAATCTCCGATCACATAAATGTATTAGAACTTAGAGCTATTTATCTAGGACTCCGTAGTCTAGTTTGCCTACCTAAGAATCATGTAATGGTTTTAACAGACAATACGTCAGCTATGTCCTACATACGTAATATGGGAGGCACTCGTTCCAAACCATGAAATTATATGGCAAAGCTCATTTGGGACTGGGCAGAGGAACACAAAATATCGCTAACACTATATAGTAACAGTAGCACATATCCCAGGCAGTCAAAATACTTTGGCTGACAAGAAAAGCCGACCATTTAGAATGGTCACTAAATCAGAATATTTTTGACCACATTTGTCACAAATGGGGCAAACCAGAAATTGACTTATTTGCATCGGGCAATAACAAAAAGATATCTAAATTTGTGTCTTGGCATCCAAAACCAGAAGCCTGGAGAGTAGACCCATTTTCATTAATTTGGAATAATACATTGTATTACATATTTCCACCATTCAGCATTATCAGCAGTGGCCAGGAAGATCAAGATGGATCACACACACGCAGTACTGATAGTACCAGCATGGGAAACGCAACCATGGCTAGCAGCAATAACATCAGCAGCAACAGACGTGCTCAGATTCCCAAGAGGAAGGAACAACCTGCAACATCAGGGACCACTAACAGTCCACGGAGACGTATCGACAATACCCCTTTTGGCATTCCTTTTTTAAGGAAACATTTAGAAGAATATGGTTTAGACAAAATTACAAAAGAAAGACTTATTTCACATGCCTGGAGGAAAGGGACAGTGAAATTTTACACAAGTTATCTAAAGAAATGGGGACATCGTTGGCTTCTAAAAGGAGTCAAACCATTAAAACCTACAATAGCCCAGATATTAAGATTTCTAAGAATCCTGGAGGATGAAGGATTAGGATTTGGTGCAATTAATGCAGCAAGATGTACACTTTCTATTATTCTACCTAGAATCGATGGACAGACAATTGGAAAACATCAGTTGGTACACCGGTTTATTAGATCGGTTTATGAGAGAAACCCACCTAAACCAAAATATAATAGGTTCTGGGATGTGTTGATAGTATTTAAGTTATTCAAGTCATGGCCTAGCAACAGACACTTATCTATGAAGGAACTAGGCTTTAAATTAGCACTGCTGTTACTGCTAGTGGCGGGACATAGAGGCCAAACGATTTTGGCACTTTGACTGGATGAACTAGAGATAGACAAGGATAAGGCAACACTCGATTAAGACATTACTAAAGTCGAATCGCACAGGGGACCCAATGTCCACAGTACATGTAAATAGTTTCCTGGAGGATAAACGGATAGGTGTAGTTTCAGCCATTATGGCATATTTATCCAAGTCACGTGGAATTAGGAATTCCAGACAGCTGCTAATCAGCTTCATTAAACCGCATAAAGCAATCCCGAGAGACACACTCACAAGATGGACCATCAAGGTGCTTAAGGAGGCAGGAGTCAATACTGGATGCTACGCATCCCACTCAACGCGTGGAGCCATGGTTTCCAAGGCAAGACAATTAGGGATCTCAGTGAAGAGAATCCTAGTATACATCGGGTGGAAGACAGCTAGATCGTTTGCAAAACATTATAACAAACGACTAGAGAAATCAAGCGGCCTAGCGACCCGCCTACTTACCAACTAAAGACAGGTGAGAAACAAAATTAATATTTTGCACTACAAATGGTGACAACATTAAATTATAGGATAAAAAATGAGATTACGTAAAATTCTCCCTGGGCTACGAGTAGCCAGAGCTGTAGTACCGAGGTAAAATAGTATAGTTATACGAATCTTACCTTGGTACAGATGAGGGATAACTGTTGTTTTCCCGAGGTACTAGCCTCGGATAGTCATGGGTCAGTGCCCACCCACCCTATCCACCCACCCTACCCACCCACCCACCCTACCACGACTATCACTAAAACCAAAACCAAAACACAATAGTATCCATAAAGAGTTAAGATAATTTTGTATCCTATTAAGTATGTAAAAAAAATTGCTGGACCCGGATGTGCTTCCTTCTCCCTGACCCACGACTATCCGAGGCCAGTACCTCTTGAAAACAACAGTTATCCATCATCTGTACCCAGGTAAGATTTGTATAACTATACTATATGTATATATATATATATATTAAAAGAAGTTTCCCTGTTCGGTGATGTGATGATATGACTAGGTATTGGAATAATGTCTCAACAATAAAATCACACACCCACACCCACACAGGAGGACAGTCCTTCCATTGGCAGAGGAACATGGGAGTAGACCGGTCCAAACATGCAATCTCGTTGGTGGAGACCGACATAGACTACACGTACCTGCGTTGCGCAGTGTCGCCCTGGCCATGGCAGCCTCGGCAGCGACAACGGCGGCGGAGGATGGAGGTGACCGTGATGTGGAGGGACGCTCCTCAATACTCCTGTTCTGACGCGTGTTCTCAGTCAGTTGGTGTCCCTCCCCAGCACGTTTGAACTTCACATCCAACTTCCGCTTCTCAAAGAACTTCTTAATCGCAGCCATAATTACAGTGTGTGTGTGTGTAATGCGAAACAAACCAAAAAATATTTATTGAGTGATTCTGAGACAACCTCTGAGACAACAGACAGCAGTGTTTGTTTACTCTCGCCGTAAACACTGTCCTTTTGCGGTTTCTGCAGGTTGTTTTGCTTGTTCGTCTTTGGTCGGTTTAGATTCTGAAGTTGAAAGATGAAAAGAAAATTATTGTACAGTAATGCTGGTTTTTTTTTTTTTTAAACAGATTAATGACACACCAAGAATTGACATCTTACAATCACCAACACTAAAATAATAATCCATAGATGCAATCTAATCCTATTTAAATCGGATTAACTTGTTACTATTTATATACATCCGTGGATAGTTACATCATTCCATGTTCTCAGTCATTCAATCAGGGATGAAAGATCTCCGCGATTTCTCGGATTTCCACGACTTTTGGTAACCTACCATTTGTGCTGTTTTAAAAAGTTTAGGACAAAACTCCAACAAACAATATAATTCGATGTATTTTCTCCAGCTACTATCAATACAAAACTACAGAAATATTTTAAACATTTGACATGCCCCACACTCCCAGTGATGGCTGGTGTTTGAGGCATACTTAGTCAGTGAATGACGGGTGAAAACACAGAAATTCTCTCATAGGCTTAGCACTGTCAAGGAATCATGGACATTTCCGGAAGTGAGGTTTCATACAGAACTTTCCTAGCACTGTGCTAGCTCCATTCTTCTGATCAGTCATGGATATAACCACATGAATCCACAATATAATATGATAAATACACTTTTCAAATACATATAGAATATCATAGCCTGCTACCCTTTTAGTCCAGAATTGATGAAATCATCTAGATTAATGAACTTTAAAAGTTGAATAGAGAGAATCCAGTGGCCATCATCTAGGTATATGGTAACATTCTATCCCCGTCCGACTCTGTGCTAATAATCACTGGGCTCTGGAACTAGGTCATCCACAGCAAGTTTACAATTGGTTCCTATTCAAGCAATTTTGCATCGGATTTAAACGCAGGGGACTAGACAGCCTGGCCAAAGCACCTATCCACAACAGAAGCAAGATGTGGATGCCCCGCCCCTTGAATTACAGGGGCTCCAACACACTATGCTTTACTCGGTAGGCAGAATATGCTTTACTCGGCAGGCTTTTCAACTCACAGGTCACTGACAGATGAGAACCACTTTACCTTGTCCTGGGCCTGGCCTGCCCTACCCCCTTCCTGCTCCACCAACTCCATCATCATAGACACCCTCGCTTTACTTCTGTTTCCTTGTGTTCCCACTGCCTCTCTACAAACACGAAAACCTTCACAGCTACCCAACCTATATATGCATGTTTCTGTAGTTTCTCAGAATATCGAAATCAAACAATATGAAAGTAACTGTCAATGACAATGTACACTAAGGAACTTGTTGTGCAACTGGCATCCCTAAGCACCATCATCAACAAAAAAGTAGCAATTACAATTCTTTCATCACTCATCACTTTCCTTCGTTTAATCACCTTGTGAAGTTGTGTAAATGGCTAACAGTGATTATGGTGGGAAGACCAGTGTCTTGGGTGTGGAGCTGACAAATGTATTATTCTGAAGAATACATACTATTTACAAACAAAAAAACATTGTCGTCGTTCGCCTACTGGAGGTGAATAGTTATCTAAACTGACCTGTTCACCACCAAGTCGACTGTAGCGCCACCTCCCCATATAAGGTCCCAACATTTGTATTAGGTAAAACTATTTCGTTCATAAAAAACTTAATAATAAAAGATGGGGGTGAAATATTTTAGGTCGTACATGGGAGAGTCTCAAGCCAATTGTTCGGTGGATCAAAGGTAAAACGCAAAGTGTACCTGTCTCTACATAGAACATTTGACTGAACGTGTCTCCATAGCAGGACCAGGCCACCTTTATTAGAAGACTGTTGACGGTGAGCCAGATGACAAGCAGTACTAACAACTTCAGACGAAAGTCCAAAGCAGTGGTCCAGTAGTGTTCGACGTCATACGTGAACTCTATAATTTTACCCAGTATACTGTTCTCCAGCGAGTAAGCTGCAGTTGTAATGTTGACATCTGCCTCCTCCCGTGGAACACCAAATTCGTCGCCCATGTGCAAGTGTTGAGGTAATTTGTTAGATTATTTTGCACGATTTTACTTGGTATTCTCTTCAGAAGGAAACAGTAATATTATGGTGTATCATGAGATGATGCGTCACACAATTTTGAGTTTGTCCTCTTCTCCTGAAATCCCAGTCGTTGATTAAGGCGACTGTGCCGCCCTCTGCCAAAGCCGATGCTGAAGCTAACGCCGTGTTTGTTTTGTATAGTCGGCGTTCCTCCAGAGGTGGCGCCACATAAGTGGTTTCCTCTAGAAACACCTGAAACACCGCACGTGTCCCTCAACCTGAAAACATGGCACGAATGAAAATTAGTAAGTATGTCTAATGGATGTGAAATTAATTTTCAAAGTTAGATCAATTCAGTTTTAATGGGGCCTTCTCTTAATTTCAGGAAAAGAGAGTAAGCGCATCCCAACACGATTAAGGGAGAAAATCAAGAAAAAGGTGGGTAAAATTCCGAAATGAACATAATATCGCTCAATCATTCTCATGATTCTGTTAATGTTATTTCGCGTTGTGCTTTTGTCTAAGTAGTTTTACTCCTGAATAACAAGTTATCAGTGCTGATGGTGATGCACTGGTCGTTCTGCCCTGATGACAATTGCACTAAAAACAAACAAAAATTGCACTTCAAACCCTCTTATCCTTTTAAATAAAAGACTTATTAAGTTATTTAGATGAAAGTTGTACTGTTCAATAAGCGAGTTCAGCATTCCGGGCGCGCGGTGGTTGATGGGGAGTCATCGGGATAAACAAACCCACGTGCATGACTCAGCCTGGCTGAAGGAGGTGTTTTACCATTCTCGATGTCGGACATACGGGCACTTTTTAGGTATGTTGGAATTTTTTTTTAATTTACCATATAGATATGATACTCATACCATTGTAAAGAGCCAAACAAATGCTTTTAAATAACACAAAGATCATGGATATTGGTCTATTATTAAGAAAGTTATGATTTTTTATTTATTTTAAATTGCATGTTTTTTTGTCCTGTAATTAGACTGAAACAAAGGGAATGGGTGTGACCTTTCATGATATTTCCAAGATTTTTGCATGATTTTCCCCATAAAATAGAAATACAGAACTGTAACCTTCTAAATTTAATATAATCTGTTCGTTGAATATGTTTTCTATATGTGTGCCAAGCGGGTTTTTTCTAACTTGTGTGGTTTTAGAGATATTTCATTTTTTCTGGGACCAGATAATGACATTTGGCAGAAAACGGCCGTCGTGTAGTGCGCGGACGCGCACATACCTACTACTATAGTGCCAAAGTCGTGCAACCCATGACACTTTCCGTTTCAAAATTAACCATTTTCGAAGTATAGGACCTTGATAATATTTGGTATAATGTGAGAAAAGACATTAATAATCTGGGCCATATATTTTTTATTTATGGCCAAAGTGATTTTGAACTGATTTGAGCATCCACAAATGAGTGCAAATGTTTAGAATTGTGTCACGAACGAACGAATCAGCAGAAATGCAAAATTCGAAATCTATGATATTCAGAAAGCTTTCCTTTATATGTGGTGCTCGTAATTCCCCGATCCCCCCACCCGTTAGCCTATGAGAAGCGATTTGGGTAGAGATGTTGAGAACCGTTCGCGCACTCCCGATCACAGCGATCGGGGACCACACGGCGGCGGCGCAGCGCGTCGATGTCAACATACCTACACTTTTGCCAGTTTTGGGGTTCACGGCGGCGAATGGTAAACCAAATGCCACTCTCATAGCTATCACAGTGATTTGTGCGTTTTGGTGCTTTGAAAGCAAATTTCTCTTGTTTCTATTAAATAGTTCAGATCTTTCTCTATAATTATAGGTATGTGAGTCAAAAATTCAAAATCCTCCAATTTGAGTGTAACTGGGCTCATTTGAAAGAGGATGAAGAGACAAAGAAAATAACACTTAGATCATTGCAATCCGTTGAGAAATAAAAAAAGTTATGATTATTTCATTATTTTTAATTAGCCAAATTATGTCCTCACAATTAACCTTAAAACAATGGCAGAAGGTGTGATCAAAACATACTGTGTTTGTAAGGAAATTGCTGTAACTTTCTTATTTCTCACCGAATTAATAAAATCCTTGAAATACCTGAAAGCCCGAAGAATTCTCTATCTAGATCAATCACAAAAATCACCATTGACCAGCTAAAAATAATTATTAATAATGATCAAACATAATAATTATTATGTTAACGCCTCATAACCTGTGATCAAAACATACTATGTTCGTAGGGAAATTGCTGTAACTTTCTTATTTCTCACCGAATTAATAAAATCTTTGAAGTACCCGAAAGCCAGAAGAATTCTCTATCTAGATCAATCACAAAAATCACCATTGACCAGCTAAAGATAATTATTAATAAAAAACATAATAATTATTATGTTCACGTCTCATAACCTCAAGTATGAGATCACTTGAAAATACATGTATACTTTAATATGTAACTTTAATGTCTTCATTTCATCTGGAATGAAAGCATAGCATTAGGCAAGTGCTGAAGAAATGCACCACAAAATAGCTGTGGAATAAATTCAATAATCACATATTGTAAAATATACTGACATACTCTTATCCAAATTTTGAAATTAATCTAGATATTGAAGAATTAGAATTAATTGCATTGAACAATGTCAATGTACAAAATACATGTGTGTGCACTCAATAATCACATACTGTAAAATATACTGACATACTCTTATCCAAATTAATGTAGATATTGAAGAATTAGAATTAATTGCATTGAACAATGTACAAAATACATGTATGTGCACTCAATTTCTTGAGTGGCCATCTTGTTTGTCACATTTGGCATGATTTCAGATTTGGTAAAAAAAAATCCGCGAGCTCGTTCATACATTTCTCTGGCAAATTGCCTCCTGGTATTTCACAGATATAACAATAAATACATTTAGGATGGGACCTATATATTTTAATTTGGGACCATACCTGCTTTGATGTAGATTTTTGATGATGATTACTGTACAAAATCTTCTCATTTTGGGGAAATTCTTCCTGTACCAGAAATAAACTGTCAATCAGAAAGAAATTAACACGAGGCAATAGCTTGGGAAGTCCTCTATGACATCATGTTCATTATATATGCAAAACATGTCTCTAGCCAATGAGGAGGCATTTATTTGGAGCACTGTAATTGGGTCAGCCAATAGAAAACCGAGATCGGTGTCACAGGAAAAAAGTGCCTGCTATGACGGCGATCGGCGAATTCGGCGCACGTACCTAATAGTATAATTTCACATTCAGCTTTTTTTTATATCAGCCAATTGGAAGTTCTTGAATTTATTTGGCGAAAATAGTTTTTGAGGCCATGATCTGCTAAGGCTAACACTGGCACTGACACTCAGAATATCCCAACTTTCACTATTATCTCTGTTTTTACTACTTTCAGAGAAAATTGCTCTTAGGTTAAATTAAATACCTCAGATCTTCCTCTTCAATCGCGCATTAAGATATTTTTAATCGATCCGATGAAAGTTTTAAAATTTATTTGGCAAAAATAAATGCTCCGCATAGACATAGCATTGCTGCGGCACAGATCACTGCGATGTTTTACCCTTCATGGGCTAGTTTCCGGGGGTTGTGATGCCACGCCGACATCGAGAATCCAGAAGACCAGTCAGGAGTCAAAATACTGTGCAGAATATGTTTTCTATATGTGTTCCAAGCGGTTTGTGTCTAGGTGGTGTGGTTTTAGAGATATTTCACTTTTTCTGTAAGATTGGTCACGGCCATTGACAATGCCTTGAGTTTGCCGGTACACGCAGTGCAAAGCATTAGTTTTATTCAAAATTAATAGAAATCCAGAACCCTAACTATATCAATTTAATATAATCTTTTTGGTAAACATGTTTTCTATATGTGTACCAAGCGATTTGTTTCTAGGTGTTTTAGAGATATATCACTTTTTCTGTATGAAGATTGCTCATAGTCATTGAGTTTGCAGTGCACAGGGCTTTGTTCATCCCGACAGCCGGAAGTCGGCCCCGCACATGCGCGCGGAAGTTGCTGAACTCGCTTATTCACCTAACAAGCTTTAAAATGGTTATATATCTATAGGTATGTGCCAAACCGCCGACCAGCAGCGGATATTTTCTTACCACACAACTGATCCATCAAATCGGACCTTGTTTGTGGAGGGGTGTAGAAAAACGCCTTTATGGTCGGTTTGCATTGGTCAATCTTGGGTATTCCTAGTCTATTAATATGATGTAGTATGGGAATGCCTTTACGGCTTAGTTTTAAAATATTTCAATTTGGTCAAGTTTTGCTATTCCAATAACAACTTTAAGAGTTTCACTCAATTTCAACCTGCAAATTCCACCTTTTATAGCAATCTGAAACATTTAAAAGATAGACTGTGGTGAGTAGCCATTATTAATCTTATATACTGTTGAGTTTGGGGAAATTGTGATGAGTTCTTCATAGTTGGCGCGTTCAGGAATGCAACATGTATGCACTTGTGTTTATCACTTTTTCTCAGACTCAAAAAGTATGTGGTGGCTTATTGGTCAGAGAATGAGTCTTATGACAATGCTACTGACTATGACATATCATTCTTTGCCTTGGCAGCTGATCTCATATATGTTGATCTTATGCTTAAGCCTTAACTGATATTTTGAGAATGACTCTTGATCGTGATTTGTTGATTTACCTTTATGGAGAAGGTATGTTGTGAACAAACGGTCATGGAGTTCACTAATTAACCACATGTTATTCTCATGTCACTTATTTTGTTTCAAATGTCATTTCATTGAATTGTATCAAGAGAATATGAATTAAACTAGCTTCACTGAAAATTTCATCAAGATATCTCAATTATTAAAGAAGAAAGTACATGAATTTCACCAATTTCAGTCACAGAAATGTATTGTTTCAGGTCACTTTTTTTCAGGTTACTTAATTTTCTATCAAATGTCATTTTATTGAATGATATCAATAGAACATGCCTTAAACTATCTTCAGTCCAAATTTCATCTAGATATCTCAATTATTAAAGAAATTACATGCATTTTCCCCATAAAAGTCACCAATTTCGGTCACAGAAATCTAATGCTTTTACCTTAATTTAATGGAAGAAAATAAGGACCAATTTCAGAGATGGAAAATGTCATAACTTCCTTAATACTCAACCTATTCTCATAATCTTGGTGTCATTTTAAAGGGCTTTTGACGCTCTTTCAAGTGTTGCCTTTTGTTTTATTATTCAAGGAGTTTGAATTTTGTTGGCACATACCTAACATGTATTTAAAACAAGTAAATATTAAGAAAGGTTTGCAAATTAGAACATAAGAAAAGATGTGATCCAAAATCCAGATTTTGAACGTCAAATTCTCATTCTCGATGTCGGACATCCTGACACTTTTTGCGCTCACAACGCGCGATGGGTAAAAGAGATGCCACTGTCATAGAGACAACACTAAGACTACCCTAAATATCACAGTAATTTGTGCTTTGAAAACAAATTTCTCTTATTTCTATTAAATAGTTCAGATCTTTCTCTACAATTTCACATTCAGCTTTTTTTTTATCAGCCAATTGGAAGTTCTTGAATTTATTTTGCAAAAATAGTTTTTGAGGCCATGATCCAGTAGGACTGGCACTGACACTCAGAATATCCCAACTTTCAATATTATCTCTGTTTTTAATCCTTTCAGAGAAAATTGCTCTTAGGTTAAATTAAATACTTCAGATCTTCCTCTTCAATCGCGCATTAAGATATTTTTAATCGACCCAATGAAAGCTTTAAAATTTATTTTGCAAAAATAAATGCTTCGCATAGACATAGCATTGCTTCAACACAAATTACTGCGTTGTTTTACCCTTCGCGAGTAGTTTGTCTGGGCTGTGACATCATGCCGACATAGAGAATCTTTTATAATAAAAGACGTATTAAGATAAAACTGGTGCTGCTCAATTTACATAACGAGCTTAACAATGGTTATATATGCATATAAAAAAAAGTAAATATTTAGAAATTTATGCACATTTACATAACCAATACTCGTACTATTAGGGGTGGAAAATGAAATTACCCAAATCCTGCAAACGGAAATAGCCTTATTTGGGCGGTGTCCTTTGTATATTTGTGTTGAATCTCATAATAACCAAAATCCAGCAAACGGAAATAGCTCGTCAAACTTCGCTAAGCAGCAAGCAGAGTGGACAACAGCGGTTGGTTAATAATACAACCGCGACTCGGGTCACCCGAGCTGCTAGAATTTAAAATCGAACACCGCGAGTGGAGTAAACAAAATAATATCGAATACGGCCACCAAGGGGGTCCTAAGCATTGCTTATTCATATTATTTATTATTACTTATTTATTAGTACATAGTTCTCCAGAATTGGAGACCCGTTGGGATGTGCTTCATTATTAATCACTAAACTCTTCAAAACAATTTCAGAAAAACAATTTGTTCATATACCTATAGGGAATACACTAAGCAAACACTAGTAATCAAAACCAGACACATAAAGAGTCCGCAAGGTGTAAAAATAATTAAATAAAGTGGAAAATTGACCAAAAAATGGCAGCAATGAATTTGCACTGGAGTGCCCACCATCTTTGAAGCTGTAAATAAAGAAAACTATCAAGCACAGTTAATTCAATTTGCTCTTATGTTGGCAAGATTATATCAATAAAGATATTTTTCACTACTTTTAGTTTTTACATTGCATAGGTACATGACAATATCGCTGTAAACATACCTGTCCTGTGCGTTACGGTTGGTGTCACACTGACAGCACAGATGGTTCATTAGTTTGATCAGTTATCAAGCATGGTATGCATAATCAGTAATACTTTTATTTAATCTATGACCTATAATGTTTTCAAATAATAAGAGATAATCTGGAATTATCAGAAATTGGTCGATTTAAAGCAATTTTTATTGATGGTGTCACATTTGTAACGGACGTCCCAACCAATTTACAAATTCGAAATTTGAGAGCTGAAATGTCATAATGAGGGAAGGGAAGACTCCAGACTAAACAAACCATCTTAGCAGACAGATTGGTGATGTTTTAGATGGAAACTCCAACAGGAAGTGACAATAAATTGCAATAATTGATGAGGTGTCAGGTTTTTGTGCACATGTACATACGTCCCCAAAACGTGTGATTCATGGCTATGATCAAAATCCGATCAAAATTCTACAATATTTTTAAAGTCTAGTCTTGATATTTTGATGTGAATATGTTTTGTTATTTGACCGTAAAAAAAATATACCAAAGTTGAAATGGCCATTCTATGTCTTGACCTAGTGGGGTCACATGTAATACTGTCCCACAAACTACTAACTTCGCTATTCTCTGACAAATATGTATGATCTGCTTTTAAGGAACTACACATATAATGAGTATATTATATGGAATAATTCTTTTGATAACACAACAAAACATTGTTATATATGAAGAAGATGGAAAACATTTGATTTGTGATGGGACGTGCGTTATGGTGTCACAATTAAATTTAGTTTTTTTGTGATCATTGTTTAATGTAGATACTGCACTTTGTGCTTTAAAAGTTATCTTTCCTGTTGTACTTCAACATCCCATACCAATAAACTGGTCAATATCTGTGATACTGTACTTAAATGATGGTGGCGTCACATTGTAACACACAGGGCACTCTGTGTATCAACATTCTTTGAAGCCTAATTACATCTAAACCAGAGGTGGTAGTGATTTTTTGTTTTTGGTTGATGATTTCACTCACATGGTAGTTTATAAATAGTATACAATAGATGTTCAGAATACATTTTAAATTTTTGCACTAATGCAACAATGGGGTCTCCAATTCTGGAGAATCACTCACCTACTACCTAGATAATCATAAGAGATTCTCCCCTACCCAGAACTCTCAATTCGAAAGTGAATTAATATAAACATGTAGGCAGTTGCTATTCGTACGGCAGCTGTACAAATAGATCAGTGTCTATTTGTACGGCGCTAGTCACATGACTAGCTTTGACCCAATCATAAGATGTCATAGAGCTAGTCATGGCGTTGAGTTAGTCTATTGAGACTAACCCTAACCATAACTCTAGGATGGCCGTACTAATAGACACAGACACTATTCATACAGCGAGCCTTACGAATAGCCACTTCGAAACATGTATTCTTGATGTCAGACATCCGGGCATATTTCATTGCGCCACCACAAAGGGTAATTACGAAAGCAGAGTGAGTTGCAAAGTTCAGCTGCCACCGCCGTAAATACTTGCGAGTAAACGTCAATAAAACAAAAACAACCAACAAAAAGCACAATGTCAATGAATATTCCACTTCTTCAGATCAAATTCTGTTATTTAGGAGCATAGCTGGGCCATTTTCACATAATAGGACCAATCACGGTAAAGACACTGAAAAATCGGGCGGTGCACAATTCGGGTGTTTTTCTCATTGGATGATTAAAATTGGTATAATTGTATTCCACTAGAAGCAGCAGAGCTGTAATTTCAATTTTTAAAGAAGTTAGGAGAATATTGTTAACATCGTTACCGTTAACAACTATTTTAGTGTGTAACGGTAAAGACTAAATAACTGTATGGACAAATAGGAATTAAAAGTTTGTAAAATGTTTTATTACAAGCTAAAAAAAAAAGTGAGGGGGAAAACACTATTTCACAAACAACCAATATTTATATTTGTTACTCTAATTTATAGTAGTGCGGGTGCCTAATTTTTCCCATAAACTAGGACCAGATGGGATGGCCGAATGAGTTGAGCATCCATCTCCTGTTTTGGGAGATTGGAGGATCCGAACCAGTGGGTTTGTGGGTTCGAACCCATGTCGGGTCAAACCAATGACTTAATAATTGATACTTGTCGCTTCCTAGCCTGGCGCTCTGCATTATTAGTATTACTTTATGCACATCACTATTTATAACCAATGGAGAAATCTGATACATACTTATAGGAATGCTATATAGTGTTGGAGGGAAAACAATATTTGTCTTTTATCAAATATGTAAGTTATTCAAGTGTTTTAGTTAATCTAATTATGTTCTTGAAAATGACTTCATAGGTAAAAGCACACGAAAAGAAGCAACGACGTAATGCCAAGACTGACAAGAAGAATGGGAAGATAAAACGTGAGTTTCTTATAGACTACATCACGGTTCCAGCGGTGTGGTGCATTGTGGGATGCGTCAGAGCAAAACAACCCCCCCCAAATGCACATGGCACCCTGCTAATACACTGGGTGCAGCTATGAAATGTGCTAGTTTCAGCTCATCTCAGCTCTTGTTTGAAACATAGAATACCAACTAAAAAAAATATATATAATAAATTAAGATATTGTCGTGGGGGTGATGAAAATGGGAAATACTGTGCTTAGAGCGGGACTCGAACCCACATCTCTTTGCATTCCGGGCCAGTGTGCTAACCATTACACCACCTAGGCTCCCTGATATCAACACACTCCCCACGCCTACCTGTCTATGTGGTTACTTGCCTGAGAGGTCAGTGCAGACCACTACACTCGTCCCCCTGGAATTGTAAGTCTTGTAATGCTTACAATTACATACATACAGGCAATGCACTAACACATACATACACAGGGTAGGTTCAACAACCATACAGCGCAAAGCTTGTACAGGATCCTGATCACGGCAACCAGTGTCGTGGGGGTGATGAAAATGGGAAATACTGTGCCTAGAGCGGGACTCGAACCCACATCTCTTTGCATTCCGGGCCAGTGTGCTAACCATTACACCACCTAGGCTCCCTGATATCAACACACTCCCCACGCCTACCTGTCTATGTGGTTACTTGCCTGAGAGGTCAGTGCAGACCACTACAATATTAATTTTTTATCCAGCATTGCATTTACATCAATATAATTAGGACATCTTATGCCATGTGCATTTAGATTTAGACAAATCTAGGCACTCAGACTAGTGTTAGAGCCATAGCCAGAGTCAGTTTTACTTATTTTATTCATGTTTTTATTTATATCCTATGGTTAATGATATATGTAGAAATAGAAAATGAGTAGGGTTAATCAGATATTGGTTATATATTTCTTTGAAACAAGTTTTTATTGACACATTTGACATTTTAATATTTAGAACAAGAATTACTTCTGGCTAATCAATGGTGATGTAAACATCAGCCTGTAAGGTGACTGAAATTGTATGTTTCTTAGCTCAAAATGCTTAATTATGGAGAGTTGTGTCTTAATCATATTCATTATATTATTATATTGCATCCTTCCCTCCATCTTTGTGCCAAATTGTTATGTATTTCTACTTATTTTGAATTATATGCCAGTTTTGACCTACGCGTATCGGCAAACTCAATGGCCGTACTCAATGCATTGTCAATGGCAGTGAGCAATCTCCATACAGAAAAAGTAAAATATTGATAAAACCACACCACCTAGGCACAAACCACTTGGAACACGTATAGAAAACATGTTTAACAAAAAGATTATATTAAATTGATACGGTTAGGGTTTGGGATTTCTATTAATTTTGAATAAAACTGACGTTTTTCACTGTGTGTATCGGCAAACTCAATGGCCGTACGCCTTTGCTTTGCTCCCAAGGCCTTTTTCAGTGCATGTGCAGTCGGAACCGTGATGTAGTCTATCAATGGCGTCTGTCCATTGGATTTCGACAATTAAAAATGTTTAGCCAAGTAGAACTAATTTGTTTTCAGATTGAATAGTTCAATGGGAATTAAGTAGGGCTGGTGACAAGTGTGTGATGTAATTATGTGTTTTCAAAGCTTTGTCCTTTCATATACCTCAAGTAGGTTCTGGACTGAAATTTAAAGCTGCGTGTTGCAGACTAATCCATATCGACGTTTTCACCCTGATTATTGAATGAAATAGTGCTCAACGCGCATTTAGGAGGGCTGTTCACTTATTGGGGAAATGCCCCTGCCACTCAAGCTCCTAAAAATGTTGACCAGTCAGTACCTATGTTAATATGATCACATTATATGACAATGAATAATCTCCGCGTTTTGTGATTTTGTGATTTTTTTTTGTATTTGGATAATTAAATCTATATGTATCCCAAACATATATATATAATTTCACACCCTTTTATGTCTATTACCTAAATATTATAAAAATGCAATTATATTTAAATGTTATTCCATGTACTCTGGCTACCAGTTATAGTTCATGGCTGAACACTGTTCGAGAATCGTAGAAGTAGGGAGTTTCATACACTACTCTTCAGGCAAATGCTGGTGCACTTATTAAACGTGCCTATGAATTATTGCAGGATCTGTCTGGAGAGTGTTCTGCTGCCATGGTTGTGACTATTATCGCCACAATTCACCGTCGATTTTCCCACGCTCCCTTACCACTGAGGTCACTTTCGTCCCTGATTATATTGCAAGCGTGGTCAATGTACTCTCTAACAAACTCAATAAAATTGTGAAAATATGCAAAACAACTAGAAAATCAACTGACATAATTTATATTCCTCTCACCAGGACGGCCAAAGGACCCGGGTGTTCCAAACAGTTTCCCACTCAAAGAGGAAGTGTTGAAAGAGGCGGAGGAAGCCAGGAAAAGGGTACGTCACTGTTAAGGATACAGACATGTTGAGCTGATTTGTATGGCAAAACCATGGTATAATAATGCTGGCTTTGTTTCAGATTAGCTGACATCATTTTCCTTTCCGCTTGCTACAAGGGACGCCTGATACTAGGTTTAGATGACACAATGTGTATGTAGATCTCTATGCAGCTCTCCATTTAAAGTAATTTGTGTTTTCTAGGTTTGAAACTGCAATATGGGGAATACTGGCTTGCACATGGCTGGGTTATATTCAGTTGTTGGCTATTTACACTAGATGGCTTTCCCTGCAAACCTTCTTTCACAAGGTCGGTTCTTATTGGCTATACATGGGCGACCCCAAACCCTAGCCTGATTATATCCCTGTATATGGCAATGCTAATATCGTACAATATGTTATCGAATTGATCATTGTAAAACTCGATGCTTTATTATTATGATTAAATATTGTATTATCATTAATACATACTTTGTATATTATGAATATACATACAGATAGAAGAAGAACGTTTATTGAAAAGGGAACAGTGGAAAATTAATAGAAAAAAGATGTTGAACCAGAAAAGAAATCTA
The DNA here is from genome assembly GCA_030323885.1 of Branchipolynoe longqiensis. NCBI lineage: Eukaryota > Metazoa > Annelida > Polychaeta > Phyllodocida > Polynoidae > Branchipolynoe > Branchipolynoe longqiensis. The sequence goes on along the minus strand of CM059186.1, from coordinate 54,990,486 downwards.
GGATCTTTAATTCAAGATGCACAGAAGAAAACGGAAAACTTTGATAGACAGGTGAGTGTTCAACATCAAACTGACTGTATAGTAATGTTGACGTGCATGTGAGCACAGTAACTGAGTATGGCTTGTAAAACAACAAACTAACAAACTTCAGCATTAGCAGGTTCTATTAAATGAAGTTACTATTCTGTCATGCGGCAACATGCACTGGTGTCTAAGCTGGATATATAGGATCAAATCTAGGTTTAGAAAATGTGATGCTTTCATCGGATTGTTCAGTTTAAAGCTAAACCAGTTACCCTTCACTGTCCCAGAATGCCTTTGTGGCTGAGCAGGGCAAAGCGTACACGGGTGGTCGATCGGTGGAGCAGTCCCTGAAGCAGTACTATAAGGAGTTCAAGCGAGTTGTGGACGCTGCTGACGTCATCATCGAGGTGCTGGATGCACGTGACCCGATGGGCAGCCGGTGCCCCCAGGTGGAGGAGGCAGTACTCGCCTCAGGCGCAGACAAGAAACTAGTTCTCATGCTTAACAAGATAGGTAGGTACACTGCGTGCTATACAGCAAGTACAGGGTAGTAAGTAAATGAACATCGACTTTTTTGGAGGATGGGGGATTGGATAGTTAGAAAATGATGGGCGGTAAGCAAGTCATAGCACTTTTGACCAACATTTCAGTGCGCACACCCAAATTAATTCAACTGTCGCTCCACTTAACCCTTTAAAATAAAAAGTGTGTTCAGTCTAAAGTAAGATATATTATAAATGTGGACTTCATATATCATATAAATATAGCATGAACTGAAAACCACTGCTCATGCATTTTTAAGGTACTGGAAAGTTATGGATTCGTTTTCAGCCAAAAACTTAGGCAGTAGTGTAATTTTACTCTAAGTGCCTTTAATTGGAAATTCCCTATGTTTGTCTGGTAGTGTCTTTACTATAGCAACATTATTTTTCATGCTAAAAGAAGAGTGAGTTAATGGGTGTTGAATGAATATTGAATCAATTATGGTGATTTAACATTACAAGAGCATAATAAAAGACGAGCCAAGAAAAACCGAGTCCGTATTACTAATAGCTTAGGAGGGTTTTTTTTCTCCAAAGAAATACGCATTTATCGCATTTTTCTTCGCTAGTTGAGTCGATAATTACTAGTACATGTGAATATAGATATCTGTACTTATCCTTTCTAGATTTAGTACCAAAGGAAAATGCTGAAGAATGGCTGAAGTACCTGCGGAACGAATTTCCCACTGTAGCCTTCAAGGCATCTACTCAAACACAACAAGCAAATCTCGTAAGTGTTATGTTATCCTCAAATCCTCCACCCCATAAAAAAAAAGCATGCATTATGTACTATTGTCTAGGCACCTGTGAAGTTGGTGAGTGAGGAGAGTTAACGTAGAACCCTGCATTATGTACGATAGTCTTGGCACAGAGCCAGGTACGGGTGAAGTTGGCGAGTGAGGAGAGTTAACGTAGAACCCTGCATTGTGTATGATTGTCTAGGCATAGATAGAGCCGGTACGGGTGAAGTTGGCGAGTGAGGAGAGTTAACGTAGAACCCTGCATTGTGTATGATTGTCTAGACATAGATAGAGCCGGGTACGGGTGAAGTTGGCAAGTGAGGAGAGTTAACGTAAAACCCTGCATTTTGTATGATTGTTTAGGCATAGAGCCGGGTACGGGTGAAGTTGGTGAGTGAGGAAAGTTAACGTAAAACCCTGCATTGTCTATGATTGTCTAGGTATATAGCCGGGTATAGGTGAAGTTGGCGAGTGAGGAGAGTTAACATAGAACCCTGCATTGTCTATGATTGTCTAGGCACGGAGCCGGGTACCGGTAAAGTTGGCGAGTGTGAACCTACGCAAGTCGAGTCTGTGCCTGGGAGCTGACCTGCTGCTTAAACTGCTTGGAAACTACTGTCGGAACAAAGACCTCCGGACGGCCATCACCGTGGGTGTTGTAGGTAAGGCCATTGACTTCTGTAACCGTCTGATGGTTTTATTGGAAAAATAATTTCTGTGCGTGGTAATTTTGTTGAGTTTTATCCATTATTAGTAAGTCTTTGTTAATATGTTAACAAGGAAATTTTAATTTGAGTTTTTAAATATTTTTTTATGGCAGTAGTCTGATGGGGCCGGCTGCCCTCTCAAGAGCATTGAGGCGTAATGTGACTTCATCTAGTTTCTTATTCTCCTTCCTGAGTCATCTTATGGTCTCCTGGTCAGTTTCTTGTTCTGACGAAGATGCTGTCGACGGTGCTGGCTGTTCAGGCCTCATGGGAGATGAGGCACTAGACTGTGGTGAATCCGGGTCGAGGAACGAGTCACAGGACACGCGCGCCGCTCTGGGAGGCTGTTGCCGTGGTTGCGGTGGTGGCAGGAATTGCGGTCTACCCCTACGCTTCTTGGCCGGCGGCATGTCAGACATGGGCAGCGGTGAAGTAGGCGTGTATAGGCGACCACGTGGTGAAGTAGGCGTGTATAGGCGACCACGTGGTGAAGTAGGACATGGCAGTCGGGTGCAGTAGTAGTGAGCGAAGTGTCCAGTGCAGAGTCCTGCGGTGAAGTGATGGCGCAGGGGTGGTGAGATTCAGCAGCTAGACTAAAATAGACAATGCCTCGTGTGCAAATTAGTCATGTTAGCCTGCAGCCAACATGTACATTGTTAGTAAGGGATCATCAGTTTGCCGCAGTGAATATGGCCTATGCTGCCGACACGGCGTAAAGAAACCACCAAACAATCAATAAATCAATTTGTGTAATTGATTACCCTCCTTCCGCTTCTTCCAATTTAGGTTATGCATGTGGGTTTAAATATTTTTTTTTTTTATTAAACCACCCAAAACCGTAATATTTTTTACATTCAAGGATCTAAATTCTCTGCAAATTCACGACTGTCCACCATTTTTTGGTAATTTACCATTTGTGTCTCTAAAATAGCTGACAATTTTGTCCTTTTGAAAAAAAAGAAAAAAAATCACTTTCATCCCTGCTTTAGACATAGTTAATAGTAAATCCATATTTAATACAATTTAGGCTTCAGTTTTCACGTTTTCTGTTCAACATGAGATAATCTGTAAAAACAAAAACTAAATTAAACCACTGATGACAACATGGTGTTTAATCGGCATTATATATACGGATGGACTCTCCGTATAGCCGCCACTTGCATATTAATGCCAGAATGAACCTTGTTCATACCCCAACTACGAACAAAACCGATTTAGGACAATGGCTTATTCAGATCCTGCATTTCGATTGCATTTATGCAGTGTTATCATAAAATTGTCTAAAACCTACATAATCCACTTAGATACTGTCCACTTATTAAGCATTTGTTGCTGCATAGAATGCAATACTGGAGTCAATTTACTAGAATCTCCATCTGTTGAAGCCTGTGTCGGTCAGAATTGTTTACGTTCATGCCAAAATTAATTTAGCAGGTTTTCACTTCAATATATCAAAAGTTAGCCATTTAAAAATTAAAGTTATTTCAAATTAAAATATGATAAATTCTTATAATAAATATTCAACATCCTATATTCATTAAAACAAAAACAAATATTAATGTCAGAAACTCAGTCTTCGAACTAGGCACCTTTAACTAATGTGCTCTTTCTGTTTGTGCCAGGATTCCCAAACACTGGTAAAAGTAGTGTTATCAACAGTCTGAAACGGTCCAAAGCTTGCAACGTGGGTGCTACTCCAGGAGTCACAAAGTGAGTTCAGGTCTCATGACCTCATTCTGTAAAAAGCGTTGTTAAATAAAACAAGCTTTACTTGACTGTTTCATTTTTTGAAGTCACTCCTGTACTTAAGTGAACGATTGGTGACCGATTCGGATTATGAAATAGTCAGTTTGCAGTTTAGATTGGTTCTAATTGTAGCTACAATATTTATTGTTACCCCTCCACCTGAATCCAGCTATAAAAATTAAGCATGGTTGAGCTTCGTCTGTACTTGGCTGAGAATGTCAGGTACCCTAGGCCTGTAACCTACCAAGTTAGCAGAAATTGTAGAAGAGTTCCAACCCTCGCCGAGTCAAACCAATGCCTTATCGCTATTTACTATACAGAGGTGGGAAGGGTGGGCTTACATAAATTAAAAGGCATGCGGAAAGGTCTTCACGTTTACTTGATGGCAGTATTTGCACTACTTTCCAAGTATGTGTTGCGTCATTGAGGACAGTCATACGACCTGAATGACATTAATAGCCACTGCTTATTCAGAGGCCCTTAGACCATGAGTGGGCCCCATATAACTACTAGAGAATAGGTTGTTTCAAACTATACAAATATTTGATCATAATATGTGTAAATAATTAAAAGCTGTTTTGGTCATGTTACATCACCTTTAATGTACACTGCTGATCTGTGTATGTGAACAAAAAGGGGTGTTGGTGGAGGAATATCCAGTTTGATTGGTAGTGAACCTTTGTGGACTCTACTAACCTTTCAGACAGATGCAGGAGGTGCAGCTGGACAAGCATGTGAAGCTGCTGGACAGTCCGGGCATTGTAATGGCGGCCGGAGGCACAGACGCCGCCACCGTCCTCAGGAACTGTGTCAAGGTGGAGACCATCGAGGACCCCGTACCACCCGTGTCGGCCATACTCAGAAGGTGCAACAAGCAACAGGTAGGGGTCCGGTGGGCACTCGTCTAGAAAAATGGCACTTTTTGAGTACTGTGGATTTTTGAACATTTGGAATTTTTCTTTCAGTCCATGAATTTAGTTTTTGTATTGTTTTTTTTTTATGCTGGTTAGGTAAATTTTGCTTGGATCTAATTTGCAAATGCTGATATATCAGGACGGGTACCAGTTTATTACAGGACACACATAGTGCTGCCTAATTGGGATACGGCGCAATTTGAACTATGGTTGATTTATATAACCCAGTGCCCTACTTCGTGTTTGCATCTTAGGTTAAAAACAACCAAAAAAAAACATCACTGAAATTCTCGCTCTCAGAAATCACGTAGAAAGCCTCTCTGGATCTAACCAACTTTTCCCCTCACGCGTGACTATTGAGCAACTTTTCACATATACCCAAAGAACAGTCCTTCATCACTGAACAAAATTTTAATTAGATCCAATCCCCCTGCCCCCGCACCCACCCAAAAATAAAGAACAAAAGGAGGCAATTCTCACTAGTGATAATGTATGCTGGAGTAACATTGAGCATATGAATTCAGTAGGCTTAGGAGTAAGCTTTTCCAAATATGCATTACATGTTATGCTGGCATCATGGGCTTTACACGAAGCTGCGTCTCTTTCCACAGTTGATGCTGCATTTCAACATCCCCGACTACGCGGACGTGCACGAGTTTCTGGCACTGCTGGCAAAGCGCTTCGGCCGGCTAAAGAAGGGTGGCGTACCGGACACGGTCAGGGCCGGCAAGCAGGTTCTGCAGGACTGGAACCAGTGAGTAACCCCTGTGGTCAAAGGTCAAGACGCTGTAAGAGTTAACCTAGATTTGATTCTACATATCCAACTTATATGCTGGTGCATTGATTAAGCAATCTAATGTATTAAAAATAAGCTAATGGTAGAATCTCAAGGCCAACTTAATGTGTATTCGTTCCTATATGTACTAATTAGTGACGGATTTGTGTAGGCGATGTTATTCTTGCCGTGTTGCTGGTATACTCTGTTAGCAATGTGTGTCTTAAATATATCACAGTTAAGTAATACTTATCTGAACCGTCACCTAATGGTAAACCTGACGAATTGGTAGAGCACTGACTTCCCATGCGGAAGGTCAGGTCGAATCCCGGCCGAGTCAAAGCAATGACGTACAAACTTGATCACTAACTAACCATGTCATTGCCTAGTCGGCATTACTAGGGTAGGGAAAGGACTGATTTGCTCAGTATAAGGAAAATGTGACTGAGTGGGATATTGAATCATGGTGCCGGCAGCCTGGTCTCCCAGTGGAGCAGCACCATAGAAGTCGCACAAGTCGGTACTCATCCTGATATGACTGTTGACATAAAACCCAAAGAAACAAACTCATGGCTTTTCTTAGATAAAAGATTCACCCCGTACTGCTGCAGTAGCCACAGGAGGGGTGCATACCAGCCCTATGTAAAAGCTGGTGAAAAAACGGGTCAAAGAATTGAGAGCCTAATTTAACAAACTAACAAGCAACAATTATTCTTTACATATGTTTTATTATTTACCCGCTACCTTTGAGTTGAAAAATATAATATAATATATAGTTTAATAAGATTTAAAAGTGAAATCGACGGCGTTCTGCGGCCGCCATCTTGTCTTTTTTGCATTCTCTCCCATTTCACCAACTCTGTGCCTATATGCATAATATACGTAGCCATTTGATACTGGAGCCACATACTGTAGCCTCACTTCCATATTAATGCTATTTTCCCCCGTATTTATATACGGCTGGTCTTCACCCGTGTACTACAAGTACCGGGTGAATCTTTTATCTAGGCTTTTCTCAGCCACCTCTATCTACAGGGATGACAGATCTCCGCGATTTCGCGGATTTCCGTGATTTTTTATATTCACTGATTAACATTAAGCAAAATCCCCAAAAATGGGATGTATATGACAACAGTTGGGTGATTCAAATCCTGTTCTTATATGACCTTAGATGTGGCTAGAACATGAAACCTAAACAAGAAAGTGTTAGGTATGGGCGATAATACAATCACAACAAGGCTAGTTGAAACCTGACTTCCGGTATTTTTCCGCAATTCCCTGACAGTGCTAAGTCTATGGGAGAAGATCTGCATTATCGCGGAAATTTGCCGTCGGTGTAATAATCTCGGCTTGATTTCCGTGGTTTTTGCTGGATATCACTTTCATCCCATATCTAGTATATAACAAACTCCTGAACATGTGTAATTCGTTTGGTTATCATCTGATTAATATATGTTGCTTTATTTACCATGCAAAGCCATGTTATATTTTTGTTTGTGTTTTAAAAAAGTAAGCAATTATTATGTAATGTTGCGAAAAGTGAAGCAAATAGTTAATTAATTTTGTAAACTCAAGTTCTGCTGTCGTAAAAATGATTATTTGTGTATAAAAGATCCTCATCCATCCCGTGTAAAGGGAGATTCCTACTAAAGAAGGCTACCTTTATAGTCGAATTAAATTCCAAATAACAAAAATGAGACAACGGTAGACTCAGTTATTTCACATTGTACTTAGAAGATGGTTTCACTGAAGATCGAATTGCTTCAGTGAAAATTGAATGGCTTCACTCTGTTAGCAGTATTAAGTTGGTTTTTTCCCCCCTTGTGGCTGCAGAGGTAAGATTACCTACTACACGCACCCCCCGGAACAGCACACAATGCCCACTCACCTGAGCGCAGAAATCGTCAGCGCCATGGGCACTGCCTTCGACATCGATGCACTGCTCGCTGAGGAACAGGAGACGCTTGGACGTATGTCTCTCAAATTTGTGTTAACGCTATATCCCTTACAAGTCTATAGTTTTACTGTTCACATGTTATTACGGCACGGCATTAAAACAACCACCATTGAATCGATGTTATTTTAGAAATAGGGGGCTCTCTAATTTATCACGATGTACTTCGTTTCGCTACCTAACCTGGCGCTCGGGATTACTAGGATGAGGGAATGACTGGTTAGCTCATCAGTATCAGGATAATTTGACTGGGAAATCAGGTCCTGGTCCCGGTGGCACTATAAAGTTGCCATGAGTGCGCACTGTTCAAAGTCGGTACACATCCTGATATGATTGGTTGGTTGTTGGAGTTTTATGTCCTGGCAACATCTAAGATCATATCGGGACGGTCCTAATATTACCTTAGATGTTGACAGGGTGTAAAACTAATAAACAAGCAAGCTAGTGCAAGTTGCTAATTAAAGCCAGTTAGCTTGACGGAACTTCCCCCCCCCCCTCCCTGTTTAATTCACAATTTTTGAAGAAATAAATATGACAATAATTTTACTGTCTTTTGACGTTAGTTTCTAGATTTTACCCCAAAAAAAAGAGCGTTAGAATAAATTACTCACTTTTCACCATGAATATGGCCTTCGCTGCCGACATGGCATGAAATCACATTATTCAATTCACGATGTGATGTTGACAGAGCTCGGTATTTCTACGGCTAACGACATCATCATGGAGTCTCTGACGCCCACGACCTGCCTCATAGACGACGACATAACGCCAGAGACGGCTCATGACATCACGGATGACGTCACTGAAGAGAAAGAGGAGATGGAAGAAGACACGAAGGACGCTGATGAAGGTGCAGATGGAAAGGCTGGCCAGGAGAATGAGGTATGTGTTGATGTCTTTACGATGGCGCGGCAACTATGCATCACCACGGTAAAACCGGAAGTCGCCGGGAATATGGCCGTTGTCCAGTCGTTCATTCCAGGGAAGGGTAATAATATTCACTCCTAGGAAAGTAATACGAAGACTAATAGTGAATTGGAAGCCCTTTTCCTACACCTTATGACCTTTGCAGGGATGTGGGTTTTTCCGCTGATTCGCTGGTTTCCGAGTTTTTAGTGATGAAACTGGTCATTCTAGTGATTCATGCAGAGCCGGTGAAAAGAAGTATTTGGTGTCATCTGGGGGAGAGGGTCCGGGCCCATCCCCCCCATCTCTACCATGACTATCACGTTTCGCTGGAACGAAAACACAATAGTATCTACAAAGAGTTAAGATCATTTTTTTTATCCTATTAAATATGTAAAAGATTGCTGGACCCGGATGTGCTTCCTTCTCCCTGACCCACGGGACCCCGGGAAAACACCAGTTATCCATCATCTGTACCCAGGTAAGATTTGTATAACTATACTATATACACCTTTTTCTGACCTTCCTGCCTTTGCTTTCAGCTGGCTAATGTAACCGTGGATGCAGCAAAGAAAAAGAAGGGAAAAACAGCAAAAGTAGAAAAGAAGATGGCAAAGTTAATCAAAGAAGACATGCTCATTGACAACATGCAGTTTAACAAAGCACAAAAGGTGGCCTTCAAAAAATTGAAAAAGGAGAGAAAACGTGCAGGTTCGTACAGATAATTGATGCATCATGGATGTAGGAATAACATATTAGACAAATTGTGGCTAATAAAAATTTAACCACACTGCAGATTAAAAAAAATATATTGTAATAATTTTTTTTACATGGACCTATTTTGTGTAGATCTACTATACCTTGTTTGTTTATCGACTCCCCAGCACAAAAAGTAAACCTCGCCTATTGGTTGGTTGGTTGGGGGGGGGGGGGAGATTTACCATACAAGTTTTGGGCTCAAATTGTATGCCTAAATCAAATATTGATTTCCGCATAGGTAGATTTTGACATTGATACATAAGCAGTTAAATAAATTTAAGTAGTGACCCATATTTCAATAGTTATTTAAGCACACATAGTAAAGTAAGTAATGACCCATGATTGGGTAGACATTGAAGCACAAATAGTAAAGTAAGTACATAGACATTGATGTATCAATAGTAAAGTAGTGGCCCCCATGTTGGATGCTGAGGTCGATGCTGGTTTTGATTCGAATTCCATTATAACCCAGAGCCCAACCATCGTCCATTGCACAATAAACTTCTATTCTTCTTCCAGATGCTATCGGCGGAGCCCTTGGAGATGCGTTATCTGGGGCATTTGAAGGTCTTGGCGGAAAGGGTTCAGATGATTATGATTTCGATGTGGACTTCAAATAAAGACTTTAAATTTATCATTATAGGCTTTCTTTACAAATTGTAAATTACTTATTAATGAATATCTAGAGCGAGTCATAAGAGATGGGTTGCTTAATCTACTCACTACATTAGTAGAAATAAGCTTTTTTTGCATAGCGTCAAGTTAATTCGAAACAATTATCGTATAATATGCATACGCCGTAGATTATGAAACAATATAGGATACACTTGTATATTTTAAATGAATTCTTTGTTCATAAAGCGCTGTCAGATATTTTAAAATAGACCACTAGCCTTGCTAAAATAGCCTTTCTAAAACCATAAGATGTACATAAAATGTTGAATAAATTATGTTAACTAAACTAAGTTTTGTTTTTAATAATTACTTACACCTATGCGCTGCTCTATCATGAGATTTTTTACTCAAATTAGAGTCGGGTATTATTTAATAAGGTGGTTAGGGGAGGGGAATCAAGGAGTTTGGTAAACTACTGAAACGTCAGTGCTTCAGCAATGAAATGGGATTGTTTCAATGCCTGAACTGTTGAGTAACTTTTCATACAATCTAACTGGTTTGGGAAGGAGCGCAACACCTAAATCGACTTTGCTCGTGTAGATCCAATGTGTAAGGACCTTCAAATAATTGTAGGCATCATATGCTTAGGCTTCTTGAAGCGGAGATGCACTGATTATATCCTAAGCTTAGGCTTCTTGAAGCGGCGGATGCACTAATTATTATTGGCAGTGGCTATTCTTACGGGACCGTATGAATAGCCAGAGCGCTTATTATGCTGCGTTCATATGAACTGGTGAATATGGTGTTTCCCACTTCACAACTGGTGAACACCACCTGTGAACTGGAGATTTTTTAAGCGGCTCGTTATTCACCACTTGTGAAAAAATGGCAGCGAATGGAGTAAAGTTGCATGGTAACAGGTAAGGTTCCATAATAAATTGACAAAAGTGTAATAAAACCATTGTCCATGATGTGTGGTCTTAAAACAAATCATACATGGTGTATAATATGGTAGTGGATGCTATATATACCAAAAACGTGCAGTTTACATGTTATTTATGCATGTATTGTAGTTTGCCTCTATTATCGCCCAGCCTGAAACATTCAATTTCTTTATCATAGACCGCAAAAACTTGCTCAAAATTAATTATTTCAATCATATTTGATTAAATCTATGTATCTAAACTTAGATTCTGTATTAATATAATGGTTACACAGTAGTAAAAAAGCTAAAAGCCTTCTGGAGTCCATATTGTCATTGTTTACCATGAATTGTCAAATGAACGCTCTCAGTTTACATGGTCGTGTTCACCAGCAGTAAGTGGGAAGTTCACCATATTCACCAGGACGCTATGAACGCAGCATAAGTATGGCGGTAGTCACGTGACTAGCTTTGGTCCAATCATAAGATGAAAGCGTTTACAGCTAACCCTAACTTCTGGGGATATGACAGGATTGCTTTGTTGTTTTACATCCTAGCAGCATCAACGGTTATATCAGGTCGGAGATACCACATGATAAAGGGTAGATACAAGATTCACCCCGTACTGCTGCAGTAGGGGTGCAAACCAACCCTATGTAAAAGCTGTCGAAAAAACGGGTTAATGAAATGAGAGCCTAATTTCACAATGTAAGAAGCAACAATTATTCTTTACATCTGTCTATTATTAGCCCGCTACCTTTGAGTTGAAAAATATAATATAATATCTAGTTTAAAAATATTTTAAAGTGAAATCGACGGCATTCTATTGCCGCCATCTTGTCTTTTTGCATTCTCTCCCATTTCACCAACTCTGTGCCTATATAAATATCCATTTGCTACTGGAGGCAGACTACTCCCTGTTCCATACTAAAGCTATTTTCGCCCGTATTTAGACTACGTTGTCGTTCACCCGTGTACCACAAGTACCGGGTGAATCTTTTATCTAGATAAAGGGGTGCCGTACTAATAAGCACGCTGGCTATTCATAAGGTCCCGTACGAATAGTCACTTCCATTATTATTTATCGCTTCAATAAACTAACCACCCATCCCCGGCCCTCTCAGAGGACTGTGTCTGGGATCTTAGGCTGCCTTTTTCCTTCCTCCCCCTACCCCTCCCCCCCCCCCCCCCCCCAATTCCTCTGATCACTACCCATCGGAAGCCAACTCCCGACCACATGGGACTGCTTTCGGCAGTGCCCATTCAGTGCTGCAGATTTGCAGCCTTCAGCGCACCAATGCGACTGAAAACTCCCCAAACCAAATAACCATGGCGCCCCCTGGCAGCAAATCAGCGCGTGATAATTGTGAGGAATAAATATTACTGAGACAGTTCGATAAGAAAATGGCTCGAGCTGTCAGAAAAGTTGTAAGCGGTTTACTAGCTGGCAGCCGCAAACCATGGTTGCCCGCATGTACTCATATTCGCTCTGCAAGCACAATAATCGACGACGATGATTTTAAGCTCCGTTATTTGGATGGTGCCCAAGAAGGTAGAAGCTAAACTTGGTCGATAATAGGGCATTATCCGTACCGAGCAGACTTGAAGGAGGGCAGAGTGCATATAAAGCCGTGTTCACACACACAACTTTAGGCCGAACTAAATAAGGCGAACTAGTGTCGTGTCCACACATGCAGTATTCTCGGGGTGGTTTAAGGCGGAAATCGATATCTGCGCATGAGCAAGTCCATACTAACCAGCGCCAGTTTCGGTTAGTCGACGTCGGCACGAGAGAGTGTAGTTTCGACCTAGATCTGTTTCGACTGAATCGTATTGTTTTGGAACGGTCAAAACTTCTGCTGGGCAGTGAAACCCTAAAAATAAATGATGAAAAAAATATCTGTGCACCTCTAGCCGGTTCATAGACCAAATTATATTATATAGTGTGACGTGCTTAATCCGGTTCAAGTAAACCGCTACCGTCCACACAAGCAAGGTGGGCCGATTTAAGCTAGTTCGGTTCATCTGGACTACCTCGCGATGTGGTTTACTTGAAGCGAACTAGATGAGGCGAACTAGCCCTAATTCACTTCAGCGTCACGTCCGCACGGCGAATGTGAGCCGAACTAGACAAGGCGAATTAGTTGAGGCAACTTAACTCCCGTGTGTGAACACGGCTTATATTTCAATGGCAATTGTCTTGGTAATCAATCAAATCAAACCAAGACATACACAATTTGCACTTGCAATAACCTTGCTTTACACATGCTATTGCCGTATGGCAAAAACTGTTTGGCTCGTTGCCAGAGGCCTATAGATAAAAGATTCACCCCATTCTCGATGTCGGCGTGACGTCACAACCCCGGAAACTAGCCCGCGAAGGGTAAAACACCGCAGTGATTTGTGCTGCAGCAATGCTATGTCTATGCGGAGCATTTATTTTTGCCAAATAAATTTTTTAACTTTCATCGGATCGATTAAAAATATCTTAATGAGCGATTGAAGAGGAATATCTGAAGTATTTAATTTAACCTAAGAGCAATTTTCTCTGAAAGTATTAAAAACAGAGATAATAGTGAAAGTTGGGATATTCTGAGTATCAGTGACAGTGTTAGCCTTACCAGATCATGGCCTCTTTCGCAAAATAAATTCAAGAACTTCCAATTGGCTGATTAAAAAAAAGCTGAATGTGAAATTGTAGAGAAAGATCTGAACTATTTAATAGAAACAAGAGAAATTTGCTTTCAAAGCACCAAAAAGCACAAATTACTGTGATAGGGTAGTTTTAATGTTGTCTCTATGACAGTGGCATTTGTTTTACCCGTCGCGCGTTGTGAATCAAAAAGTGACCGGATGTCCGACATCGAGAATACTTGTAGTACAAGTTGGGTATCCAAGACAGGGTGAATCTTTTATCTAGTAAGACTAGTTGCCATAATACCTCACAATGCATAGTGTGGGCATTACCGTATTCCAATTTGACAGCCCTATAAAGCCACAATACTAAAAAGTCGGTATCCATGCTGATATGACTAGATTTTCGTTAGATATATTTACACGGACAAATAAATTAATAATAATCTTCACTGAGTCTATTGCTAAATGAAATAAATAGTTTTTATTCACTACAGAAATATATCTTAATTTTACCTAATCGATGCACATACTTCCCCATGCTGTTACTAGGCTTAATGTTTAGGATAATATTTCAAATAAATTAACAAAGTACGATACCTAAGGTTTAGGTGGAACGTATGATGTTCTAAATGGTTTTTTAAAAGTATGTACTTTTAATAATTTAATATATAAATTTGATTGAAACTAGCTCAACAGAAATGTATACATTTGTGGAAACAAAGATCCCTACGCCCTCAAACTTGGTCCTACATGAATAGACTAGTGGGTGTGCAGTCAAAATAAGGACTCGTTTTCATCGGATTCGTAGATTACTTTCTGGCATAGCAGGGATGTTCACCACGACGGAATATTCGATGTGGTTATGTTGCAGTATCTTAAGCATTTTAGAATACTGTCGCCATTGCATACAAGTCGGGAGGGGCGCATGCATGTGTTGCGTCTCAATCTGGCAGCACGCATAAGCATCCCTTTATTGCCACTAGACCCTTCGCTTTTCTGAAATTGCTATTGTTTTGGGGTGGGGTATAAATGAAGGAAAACGTTGTGCCTAGAGCGGGATTTGAACCCACTTTTGCCAGTGCCAAGATAGCGTCATAACAATTAGTCTATATAAGATGCAATCAGCATTCCCTCACCTATATATGGTATTTTACTTGGGGAGATCATTACACCGCACTATACTCTTCCGCTGTTAATTGTAAGTCTCATACTTATAATTACAAATATTCAGGTACCGCACTTACAGAACATACACTGGGATGGTTCAACACTATACAACACATAGCTTGTGCAGTATCCTGGTCATTACCCTAATACAGTATAACCCTGTTAAACCAAACTTGAAGGGACCCTAGAAATTTGTTTGGATTAACCGATCATTGGTTTAACCAAGCTTTGGCTTTGACTTTGACTTGGCTTTGGCAAAAACGCATGTGCATTATGAATGTAATATACAATGTATGTGCACACTTTGATTATTGTTTTTTTATATATATATACAGCATAACCCCGTTAAACCAAGCTCGGTTAAACCAAATGATCAGTTAATCGAAACTTGTCTGCGGCCTGCCAAAATACTACCATTTATCATATAAAAAAAGTCTCAGATAACCTTATAACCACATGAAAGTTTGGTTTAACCATACAGGAAGTGTCCTTGGGCACGAAATTTTGTTTGGATTAACCGACTTTGGTTTAACAAACTTTTTTATATGATACATGGTAGTATTTTGCTGGGCCACCAAAAAAAGTTTGGATTAACCGACCGTTTCAATCAATCAATCAATCAATAGGATACAGCTATAATAGGCCTTGGACCTGTTAGCTGCTCTTAATTAATAGAAATGGGGACAGTTCTTCAGATGTGATGGATCGTATCAACTGTCACTGGCTCCAAGATATATATGTAATGCTTGACCAGTATGCATCCAGTCGGGACTTGAAACAGTTCACCGACTCTGCTGCTACAACACTCTCCGGCAGGTCATTCCACAGGTCAACCACCCTAAAGCCGAAAAAGTTGTGTCGCAGGTCCTGTCTGGAGTACCGCTTCCTCAGCTTCAGGGAGTGCCCTCTGGTCCGGGTGTTGGAGTCTCTGATAAGGGGGCTGCCTGTCTTGTAGATACCATGGAGATATTTGAATACTTCAATCATATCCCCCCGGGCCAGTCTGTAGTACATGCTTGAGATCTTCAAATGACGCATACATTGTTCATAGGGTATTTCATCGAATCCATGTACAAGCTTCGTTGCCTCTTCTCAATTGACTCAGCATCCTTCCTGTAGAGTGGTGACGACACAACATTTCCATATTCCAAAAGTGGACGCGCAAGGGATGTGTACAGTCTGCGCACAGCATCCTCATCTAGGTATGTGTACGATCTTCGAATGATGGCCAGTATTCCATTAGCTCTGTTGGCGGCTTCCTGGATGTGGTCGCTGAATGTCAGTTTGTTGTCCACCTTGACACCCAAGTCCTTTTCTATCATTGTTTCGGAGAGCAGAACATTATTCACACCATCGTTCATTACATAGATGTGCTTGCTGTTTTTGTCCCCTAAATGCATCACTTTGCATTTTGAAGCATTAAACTTCAGCTGCCACTCACTTGACCACTTCTGCATGTTGTTGAGGTCGTTCTGCAAGTCCCCCGAGTCACTACCTTTCTCCATAAATCGGAATACTTTGGTATCGTCAGCAAACATTTGGACCGTAGAATGTATAACTTCTGCTAAGTCATATATATATCACAAATAAGACTGGTCCAAGCACGCTGCCCTGAGGTATTCCGCTTTTCACCGAGCACCATCCTGATGGTTTGACATTTACAATGACTCGCTGTCTTCTGTGACCTAGAAAATCCTTTATCCAGTGTAGGACATCTTCTCTTATGCCATAGCCATGCAATTTTTTTAGCAGTCGCTGGTGTGGAACAGTGTCGGATGCTTTTTGGAAATCTAGATAAATATCATCCAGATCTCCAAAGTCATCAATAGCGCGGGTCCACTCATCCATACATGCTAATAGTTGGGTCATACAAGATCTTCCTTGCACAAAGCCATGCTGCTGTGTTGATAGGAGGTTGTTTTCGACAAGATGAGCCATGATAGAATCTCTTATTATTGATTCCAGCAACCTACACACTACAGATGTTAGACTGATAGTTTCCTGGATCACTTCTGTTACCCTTTTTGAAGATGGGAGACACATGTCCATCCTTCCATGGGTGAGGAAGTTTTCTTTGGTTTAGTGATTTTTGGAAAATGTGTCTAAGTGGTTCAACAAGCCCGTTGTGAGGCTCCTTCAGTATACTGTCAGGACCTGCTGCCTTAGATGCATTAAGATTGTATAATTTTTTCTTCAGATTGGATGGTGAAATATTTATGTTGGTCAGGGGGGCACGAAAGAGTCGGTCCTCAAACATTGGTATATATGATAGGTCTTCTTGTGTGAAGACACTTGGGAATCTGGTGTTCAACATATCAGCTTTGTCGATATCCTTTTGTGCAATGGTCCCATCATCCCGCCTCAAATCTCCAACTGGAATATGTACTTTGAGTTTACTCGTAGCATATTTATAGAAGGCTTTTAGGTTCTCTTTGGCATTTTTGGCTATTTTCTTTCCTATGCTCTCTCTTTGCTTTCCTACATTCCCACTTTCCTTGGTTACATAGTTTTGCATATCGAATTCTGTCACTTTCTGTGCCCGAATGTCTCTTCACTGCGTATGCCTGTTGTTTCAAGCTGTATCATTTTGCCAGGTGACATGGGTATGTGCTGTTTGCATTTTTCCAAGAAGGTTTTTTCAAATGCATTCCAATTGTCCTCAACAATGTCTGTATTTGAAGCTGCACTTAGTAGAACTTGGTCGAGATCCTGTCTCAAGCCCTCATAGTCGCCTTTATCCAATATGAATTTTTGTTTTCCACTTGAGTTTACATGGTAATAGCAACTGAAATTAAAGAAAAGGAAATCATGGTGGCTATTTCCAAGTCTCGCAACATGTTTAAGGTTTCCAATCATTTCTTCCTCATTTGTGATGATGAGATCTAATATATTTGCAGCCTGGTTACCACGCTTATGTGTTGGTTCCGTGACGTGCTGGAAAAGGAAACAGCCTCTAAGATTTTCGACAAAGAGTGTTGCTGGATGTTGTTCACTATTTGCTGTTCGCATAGGTTTCCAACTGATCTCTGGATAATTGAAGTCTCCCATGATTAGGAGGTGGCTGTGGTTTAGGGCTGAGGCTTTTTGGATCCTCATGAACACTGTTGTCGCTGTTGGGTGACCTGTAGATGCATCCAACAAGCAGACTGTCCCTGTCATCTAGCTTGATGCGCGAAAAGGAAGAAGGGAAGGCGGGGGTGGGAAAAAAGGCGTTTTATTGACGCCTCAACAGAGGATACAGAGGAACAGATACACATGCAAGGAACAAGGAAAGGGCTCGTGAGGAGCAAAGAAACAGGCTCGTGAGGAGCAATACAGTGATGGGCTCATGAGGAGCAGAGGTAATGCAGGAGGGGCTCATGAGGAGCAAAGTCAGAGTTCTGGTAGAGGGGGTGCCGAGGAGCCCTCCGCCGCAGAGGGAAGAGGGTAGAGGAGGGAGAGTTGGGTGGGTGGGTGGAGGAGAAAGGGTGAGGTCTGGAAGGCGGCAGGAGGGTGAGTGCCTGAGGGAGGCCGGGGGCGGCCTTATAAGGGAAGGGGGGGCGCGGGCGACAGCAGGTGAGTTGTGAAAGCTGCCGGCCCGGGGGAGGGCGAGTGAAGGTGAGGAGCGGGCGTCGGGTGAGGCGCGAATGCTGCGCGACAGGGGGGCGGGGGAGGAGGCGGCGCGGCGGGGTCTGGTGAGGTGTGAGCGCAGCGCGACAGCGCGGGGCGGGGGAGGGTCTCTTCCTCTCCTCGCATCAAACGTAATGCTTCGCATTACGACCGATGCGCGAAAAGGAAGAAGGGAAGGCGGGGGTGGAAAAAAAGGCGTTTTATTGACGCCTCAACAGAGGATACAGAGGAACAGATACACATGCAAGGAACAAGGAAAGGGCTCGTGAGGAGCAAAGAAACAGGCTCGTGAGGAGCAATACAGTGATGGGCCCATGAGGAGCAGAGGTAATGCAGGAGGGGCTCATGAGGAGCAAAGTCAGAGTTCTGGTAGAGGGGGTGCCGAGGAGCCCTCCGCCAAAAATAAGGAGAGGGCTCGAGGCGCGCCCGAGGCGGGGGCGCGGGCGCCCGAGGCGGGGGCCCGGGGAGGCAGGCCTGGCTGGGGGAGGAGAGGGTCCGGGGCCTAGGTGGAGGGGGAGCGGGCGGCCAAAAAAGGGAGGCCCGCTCCTGAGGCGTGGGGGGAGGAGGTCCGGCGAGGGTCGAGCAGGGGGGCAGCGAACTCCTCAGGGCTGGGCGGGGTGGGGGTCGGGGTCGGGTCGGGAGGGTTCATGAAGGCGGTGTCCGTGAGCGTCGGTGGCTGGGCTGTCCGGGGAGGGTCCCTCGTGAGGCTGGGCCGTGTCGCCCGAGGTGTGAGGTGCGAGGTGGTGGGCCCCGGCTTCGTCTGGGCGGCGTTTCGATTGGTGGTCGCTGGGAGGTTGTCGGTGGAGATCGCGGGGCTGTCGGCAGTGGTGAGGGTGAGGCGCCGGGAGGGGCCCCCCGGGCCGGCCGGGGGGGGGGGCCGGCGGATCAAAAATCCGCCGAGGCGGCCGGGGTCTGGCGCTCACGGGCTTGCTTGGTGAGGCATTCGGCCTCGCAGTGCCTGGTCAGTAGGCGCCGGACATTGGCGCAGTAGGCGCAGATGTGCCGGCGCCTGTCTCCCACCTCGCCGTGGGCCTCCCCGATGTGGGCCCGATCGCACGAGGCGGGATCGCGGTTCCAAGCGGGGCAGGGGGCCCCGTGAGTGTGCCTATCGTAGGCGGTGCGGGCGTCGGCTTGGGGCCGGGGCGGGTGTGTGCCTCGGGCCCATTCGCCTCGGGGCAAGTCCTCGCCTCGGGAGACTGGTGTTGCCGGAGGGGTGGGCGTGGTGATGGAGTCCATCCTCAGGGTGTTGAGGGCCACAGGGTCGTGCCATCCGTGGGGGAGCCTCCCGTCCGCTATCCAGGTGAAGATGGCCTCGGAGTAGCGGCGGACGGTAGGCCACGGATGCACGAGGATATCCCTCATCACGGTGAGGTGGTGGTGGCGTAGGCCCTGGAGGGAGTGCTCGGGGAAGGCTGGATGTCCGGCGAGGGTGAGGAGGGCGAGGTTGTATTCATCGCGGGTGGCCTCCCCTCTCTTGACCGGCTTCCGCTCAGGGCCCCTCTCGATGAGGTCCGAGGGGAAAATGTATCCCGAGGGGATGCCTTGGCGCCTGCCGGCGCGCTGCGCCTCGGCGGAGGCGAGGATGTCTCGGACGGCGTCGGCCGCGGATGCTGGGGTGTAGTCCTCGGCGACGTCCTGGAGGTAGGCCGGGGGAGGCGCGGGGCCGCCTCGGGCGGCGAGGCGGTCGTACTGCTGGTAGTGGGGGTGGGCTGCCCCGGGCAGAGTCGCTTGAGGTGGCGGCGGGGGCCGGGCCCCGGCGGCGGTGTGCGCCCGAGGTGCTGGGGCGGGCGGCGTGCTGTATCCTGCCTGCGTGTGCTCCGGCGCTCCTCGGGCTCCCGCCGACTCGAAGGCGTCCATGCGCGTAGTGAGGCGCTGCAGGGCTTGGAGGATGATGGCTGTGTCGGCGCCCGAGGTGGCCGAGGGGAGGCCAGGGCCGGTGATGTTGAGGCGTCGCCGGGCGAGCCCGAGGCGGGCCCCGGCGTGGCCCGGGCGGTGAGCCTGGTGCTCTTGCGGCCTCTTCCCTTTCCGCGTCCGGGCATGGTGCAGGAGCCTGAGGCGGGGCAGCGGTCCGAGGAGGAGTGTCAGGAGAAAGGGGTGAGGTCTGGAAGGCGGCAGGAGGGTGAGTGCCTGAGGGAGGCCGGTGGGCGGCCTTATAAGGGAAGGGGCGCGGGCGACAGCAGGTGAGTTGTGAAAGCTGCCGGCCCGGGGGAGGGCGAGTGAAGGTGAGGAGCGGGCGTCGGGTGAGGCGCGAATGCTGCGCGACAGGGGGGCGGGAGAGGAGGCGGCGCGGCGGGGTCTGGTGAGGTGTGAGCGCAGCACGACAGCGCGGGGCGGGGGAGGGTCTCTTCCTCTCCTCGCATCAAACGTAATGCTTCGCATTACGACCAATCTCACACCATATCGCTTCTGTTCAGTTACATAGGAGTACATCTAGAGGGACTGCATTAAGGTTGCATTTAGTATATATGCACACACCCTTTCTCTCATCGATATTGCTGAAAATATCAAATCCATTTATGGCAATCTCACATAGCTGGACTGGTTCTTTTGGATTTTTTGGTATGACTTCACTAATTGCAATGATATCTGGGTTGTAAATTGCAATATTTGGAATATTTGCTTCCAGTTTGGTTTAACCGGGCTTAGTTTAGCAGGGTTGTACTGTATCATGGTGTGGGGTCGGGGCTGCAAATGAAAGGAAGCATTGCACCTAGAGTGGGATTCACATCCATACTTCTGCCATTCCAGGGCTAGCATTTCAACCATTATTTATCTATGCTTTCTGATACTTTCAGCCTACCCACGCCTACTTCTCAATATGCATTTTTACCTTGGTAGATCAGTGAACCTCACTGCACTATGAACCAACATAAGTAATCCAAATGATGGATAAATACCATCAAAGTGTGATGTTAGCTACTTGGTCGACAAAATAAACACGAAGCAACTACAGTACCAATTCTCTGTGCATATCTAGATGTCTAGATATGAATCTAAACTCAAAGTGACAATAAATTTAATCCCGTTTTGCCATGAGTTTGGCTTTTGTTGCCGACGTAGTGTACAGCCACAATCAATCAATCTAAATCTAGACATATGTAGACCTAGATGCACAAACTGACAAATGTGTTGACAAAAATGTGGTACAAACTTTGACAGTAAAATTGTGATGGCAAAACATGCAACAACAAAGGATATTATTTACTCCATTCGAATGGTCTTACAGCCAGTGAAGAATCTTATACCTTATTGGAGTCAGTCTGCTAGCATTTCTGTGAACTCGAAACTGAAATGGGATCATGTGTTGAATTTGTTCACTTGATTAATCAGTTGTATTCATTTCAGGAATCGCTGAGTTCTGTCTTACACGCAGCAAAGCAAAAAATGCCATTAGCAGAAATCTGGTAAAGCAGGTATGTATATATATATGCAATTGGCTGGCTCCAAATAACTCATTGTCTAACTACACCTTCTATCAATAGATTGCAGTAAATGAAAATCAGTGGGGCAGAGTGGCTTTCACCAGAGGCAGTGCTTATTCTTATAAACTTGTCTACACACTACACTTACCTGAGAGAATCGCTTTGTCGGTTGGGGTTGCTTAATTTAATAAATGCGGTATTCCTACCGTTTGTGTTTATCCAAAAGAATATAGTTTATGCTGTGTGTAGTTTATGCTGTGTTTGTCCCGCTCCTTCTCTCTGTGGGTGGAGAAAGAGATAGAGAGAGAGATGGGGTGGGGAGAGATGGAGGAGGAAGGGGGGGGGGAGAGAGATAACCATACATAAGCATTACATTGGGGTATGGAAATGACTCAAATAAGCGTGACCTATTTTGTGCCTGCTTCCTATAGAGCTGGCATTATTTACAAACCTACTGATGTGGTTAATACAAACTGGTTCCAGTTCAATGACGCGCTGGTGCAGGTGCGCTTCGACCCTGCCATCAGGGTGGTCGTCCTTCGGAGTGCCGTGCCTGGAGTCTTCTGTGCAGGTCCGTGCAAACTTGTGTTTTGTCATCAACTCAGGTCAAATCGGAACTGGAAATGAATTTACTATCAGGAAACAGAAGATTCCCCTTCCCCCTTCCCCCTTCCCCCTTCCCCCTTCCCCTATCCATTCCCCTCCACCTCCCCGTCGCCCTCTCCCTCTCCCCTTCCCTTACCTCTCCCCCCCCCCCCCCCAACTCCGGCTCCCCTAAAAAACTAAACATGGTTGATAGAAGTCTTGCTAAGATGAATCCCAACTCCTAACTTTCTATGTTTGATAAATCTATAATGTTTTGCTGTAAACAAAAATATTTAATAATAGTATGGTGATAATGCTCAAATGTGTACATTTTCTCTACCCCGCTCCCATTTAATGTCACCATACGTCACTGACAACAAAAAGAGGGAATAACATTTTACATAGCGGTAACAACATCAAAACAGCAATGATAATAGAAATAATAATACCAACAGTAATAATAATAATAATAATAATATGGCAGTGTAGTATAATTTAATATTGGTTGCAGAGTATGTGGTAGCTTGGTGAGTTAGTGGGCTTTCTAAACAAATGTGGAAATATAGATGATAGGTTACTCTAGCGAGGTGCATGCTATAGCCACATATATAATGTGCTTATTTAGATATAAATGGTTTACTGTCATACTGCTGTGCTGTTGTGTATTGACTCATGCGTGTAAAGCAATGCCCAGGTCATATTAGCACTATTAGCACTGGCAGTCGGCTAGAAGGGGGTTTGTTAATCAAATACTTAATTTGAAATTATTTGAATAATATTATGGATCATGATGATGATGCTGACGATGATCGTGAAACAAACAAAAGCTGACACAAACCCCACAAATGCTAGTATTTAATTAATTCTTGCTCACCCCCTACTCCCTGATTCTCTGACCTCACCCTCCAGGTGCGGACCTGAAGGAGCGGGCCACCATGACCTTGAAGGAGGTGGGTCCCTTCGTCACCTCGCTGCGCCAGCTGGTATCGGACCTCGACACTCTGCCCATGCCCACCATTGCCGCACTAGACGGGGCGGCGCTCGGTGGAGGGCTTGAGGTGGCACTGGCCTGTGACCTGCGTGTAGCAAGTAAGGCACCTTTGTTTCACTCACGGCTACTACACTATACAGCACACAGTTGGTCTGTGACCTGCGTGTAGCAATTAAGGCACCTTTGTTTCAATCATGGCTACTACATTTTACAGCACACAACTGGCCTGTGACCTGCGTGTAGCAAGTAAGGCGCCTTTGTTTCACTCACGGCTACTACACTATATAGCACATAGCTGGCCTGTGACCAGCGTGTAGCAAGTAAGACGCCCTTGTTTCACTCATGGCTAATACACTATATAGCACATAGCTGGCCTGTGACCTGCATGTAGCAAGTAAGGCGCCCTTGTTTCACTCACGGCCACTACACTACATAGCACATAGCTGGCCTGTGACCTGCATGTAGCAAGTAAGGCGCCTTTGTTTCACTCATGGCTACTACACTATACAGCACACAGCTGTCCTGTGACCTGCGTGTAGTAAGTAAGGCGCCTTTGTTTCACTCACGGCTACTACTCTATCTAGCACAAAGCTGGCCTGTGACCGGCATGTAGCAAGTAAGGCGCCTTTGTTTCACTCACGGCTACTACACTATATACCACATAGCTCGCCTGTGACCTGCATGTAGCAAGGAAGGCGCCTTTGTTTCACTCACGGCTACTACACTATATAGCACATAGCTGGCCTGTGACCTGCATGTAGCAAGTACGGTGCCTTTGTTTCACTCACGGCTACTACACTATGCAGCATACAGCTGACCTTTGACCTGCGTGTAGCAAGTAAGGCATCTTTGTTTCGCTCACGGCTACTACACTACAGCACATAGATGGCCTGTGACCTGCATGTAGCAAGTAAGGCGCCTTTGTTTCACTCACGGCTACTGCACTATATAGGACATAGCTGGCCTCTAATCTGTGTGTAGTAAGTAAGGCGCCTTTGTTTCACTCTACTGCACTATATAGGACATAGCTGGCCTCTGATCTGTGTGTAGTAAGTAAGGCGCCTTTGTTTCACTCACGGCTACTGCACTCTATAGGACATAGCTGGCCTCTGATATGTGTGTAGCACGTAAGGCACCTTTGTTTCACTCACAGCTACTGCACTATATAGGACATAGCTGGCCTCTGATCTGTGTGTAGCAAGTAAGGTGTCTTTCTTCACTCGCGGCTACTACACCATGGGGCACATAGCTGGCCTGTGACATGTATGTAGTAAGTAAGGTAAATTCGGAAAATATGTATCAGTCTGGTAGTATTGCTATTAACATAGACACTAATAAAGACTGTACTAGACTACTAAATGATTGAAATGTACAATCCTCCAAGTATAGTTTATCCCATCATTACTAACAACCTACTTATTCAAACTACTTCATGTAGTAAAAAAAAAACACCCGAGGTATTAACCTTTTAAGCAAAACCCTACAAGCTAACCACACTCTATTTAACAGAATAAACAAACCATTCTACTAACACTCCATCTCAAAATGTTATCTCTAACAACATGATAATTATGCAATTCACAACCCAGTAGGCATACAAACCTATGAAGGGAAACTATGCACCTAACCACTCAGTAATGTAAAGGTCTAATCAATACACATGTATGTATCTAAGTATATATGACTACAACATATAACTACTATTTTTATATGTGAATTGTCAAACTATACCATATGTAAGTCTTTGAATGATTAATATTGTTATTTCAGCTGATTTGAGCTAGCTGCTGATGACAATACCAGACTACATATACATATATTGTAAATAACTATTGTCACATGACTGGAAGACCAGTGCCACGGCTCTGACAAAAGACTTTATTCACTGAATAAACTATATTTACAACAACAAAAAAGAATAAAAAGGCGCCTTTGTTTCACTCAAGGCTACTACACTATCCGCTGGCCTATGACCTGCATGTAGCAAGTAAGGACTGGTTAGCTCAGTATCAGGATAATGTGACAGTGGGATATGGGTCGTGGTACCGGCAGCCCGATCTCCCAGTGAGACAGCACTAAAAAGTCACCATGAGTGTGCACTATCACAAATCAGTATCCATCCTGATACGACCATAGATGTTGCTTGGACGTAAAACCCAACAAACAAGAGCCTTGCCTGATGCTCGGCTATTACTGGGACAAGTCGATACACATCCTGGTATGACATTTAGATATTACTAGGACGTAAGACACCAACAAATATACACTCTTCATTTGATCCGTTTCATGTTATATAATACACGTAATATATACACATGTAACCTATGCATAGCTCTACCTATATGTGTGTCAATTCTTACAGGTACTACCGCCAAACTCGGACTAATAGAAACCAAGTTGGCCATTATACCAGGCGCAGGTTTGTAGCAGTTACTTAAGTCATTATGAGGTGAATTCTTTTCTGGTTATCTATCTAAGCATATTCATTCTAAATCTGTCCAGCGATGTCAATGAAAATCTTCAAGGTTTTGTTCTGTTTTTTTTTAAAAACCCATATGTTGCGGTATCCCCAGTGGGGTATTGTAATGAGTACATAATAATATACTGAACCTTTAGTAAACAGGTAGTGAGTACAGAGTATTCTACTGAACTTTTAGTAAACATGTAATGAATGCATAGTATTGTACTGAAATGTTAGTAACCATATAATGACAGAATATTCTAATGTACTGTTAGTAAATATATAAAGAGTACAAAGTCTATTGAACCTTTAGTGACTATTTTATTGAGTACAGAGTATGCTACTGGAAATTTGTAAGCATGTAGTGAGTATGTATATTGTACTGAACCTTTAGTAACCATGGGTATTCTACTGAGCTGTTTGTAAACATGTAGTGAATAATGAGTAGTTTATTGAACCTGTCGTAAACATGTAGTGAGTACAGAGTATTCTACTTAACCTCCCCTAAACATATAGTGAGTACATAGTATTATAACCAAGCCGGTGACTAGGCGTTTCATAGTAAAATATAATTTTCATTCTTCAACAAAGCTACAAGGAAAAAAAACAATACCCACAAATACCGATTAATTGCTGATCAAAGAACTACATTTGTCTGCTTAATAAATAATTATCTCCTTTTACCATCAATGATTCTTATATTATCAGTGGCCCTGTGTAGAAATGCGGCAGAAGTTGCCATTGGGTCAACCTCTGTATAAGTGGCAACCTCTGTATAAGTAGCCACCTCTGTATAAACAAAGGCGAGAGAACCAGGCTAGTCTTGTCTAATGACAGAAAACTCACTGGGTTGAACCAGCGCGTGCTTCAACAAAACCAATGCTCGCGTCGGCTGAACCAGCGCGTGCGCTGGTTCAGTCTTTCTCGTTGCTGCGCTGATTGTGCTTCTGTGTGGGCAGGCGGGACGCAGCGCTTGCCGCGCCTGGTGGGGCCTGCCGTGGCCAAGGAGCTCATCTTCACTGGGCGCATCGTGGACGGGCTGGAGGCATACGGCATGGGACTCGTCAATGCCGCCGTGGAGCAGAATGAGGCCGGGGACGCCGCCTACCACAAGGCCGTGGAACTAGCCGAGCACATCATCCCCAACGTGAGCAGTCAACATACGTATCAGTGATAATATTTTCACTTGTCCTATGGACAAGTCTGGTGTGATGTGTACTTGTCTGGTTAAATTTTCACTTTTCCACATTTGGCATATGCATGTATATAATATATATATATATAGAGCAATACCTCTCTAACTGACAGATCGACTACTCCATAGATCGACCACTCCCCTATGTCGATCGCTTTATTTGGGTCCCAAATGATCACCCATACAATACCATTGTAACGATTTTTAAAAAAAGCTCCATTAACCAACCACCTCTCTAAATGGACCGACTTTAACTGGTACATTTAGGGAGGTGGTCGGTTATAGGAACTTTAAAAAAAATCGTTACAATGGTATTGTATGGGTGATCGTTTGGGACCCAAATAAAGCGATCAATATAGGGGAGTGATCGATCTGTGGAGGTAGTCGGTTAGAGAGGTTTTACTATATATTTGAACGAAGACAAAATCACAAAATACATGTTTTTCATCCCAAAATTGTCCAACGGAAAAGCTCAAGCCATATTCTGCTTGTCCGTGCCTACTCTCACTTGGCTCGGACAAGCCTTATTTCGAATGCTGCGTATATTACTACACGCGGGTTATTTGGGATAGAACAGCCGTGCTTTATACTGGGCCGAATGACGCTAGTACTGTATGAAGTCACCTAGAATATGGTCCTGTACCAAATAGCAAA
The DNA here is from genome assembly GCA_030323885.1 of Branchipolynoe longqiensis. Lineage (NCBI taxonomy): Eukaryota > Metazoa > Annelida > Polychaeta > Phyllodocida > Polynoidae > Branchipolynoe > Branchipolynoe longqiensis. The sequence goes on along the minus strand of CM059186.1, from coordinate 54,963,161 downwards.
ACAGCTATGTACATGTGCGATTTAAACTGAAATATCTCACATGGTAGGACAATATGGACTGCCCGGGTGCCCGTGGCACCTAGTTTACTCAAGTCAGGCATGTGAAGTTCTCGGTGACCTGCCTGAACGGGCAAGTCATTATTTGTCTGATCTGCAATAGCAGATCTCAGTTTCAATTGGCTGACTTGGGCTTGGGCAAGTAGTTTTGCCACTTGGACACGTAGAATAATCAGTCACTTGCCCACTTGGGCAAGTGGGGGGAAAAGTTACTGTTCTACCCTGATATTTGTCGACATCATAATATTTATTGTAGGTGGATGGAGTGGTTTCAATGGGCGTCAGCTTTTAGTTTCAGCCCATTTGAAGTCATTCCGTCTACCGAGTTCGATTATTACATAGGCCTAATCCTATGTAAAATCATGTCTTTCGATTATAATAGCAAAATAGCTATGTACATGTATGATTAAAAATGAAACACCTGTTGCCAGACTAGGCCGATTGTTGACTTAATATTCCTTCTATGCAGCAATAACAGCTTAACATTATTAATGTTATCAAATGTAAGCAAGTGATTTAGTTTCCAAAATTGTAGGAATTCATCTAATTATGTAACTTTAATTAATATTAACTGTAAACAGAAATATATGTATACCTAAAGTTTAATTGATTGCCTTTTGTACAGGGCCCGTTAGCCATCAAAATGGCGAAGCAGGCAATCAATAAAGGTCTTGAGGTAAGCCTAACACAATCACTGCCATTTACTTATTTTACAACATGAACATTGCATTCCCAGTGTCTTACTTTGGGAGCAAGTTCTAGTAAGGTCATGTTATAGATACCCAATTAAGTCAAACTAAACATATACAGACGTGAAACTTGTAGATACCCTACCCAGAATTGAGAACAGAGTTGAGCGTCCGTCTCCCCCCTTTGATAGATCGTGGGATTCGAACCCAGGAGCTCGACATTGTTAGGATAGGACAAGGACTGGTTGGTTCAGTGTCAGGATAATTTGACTGAGTGGGATATCATGTCTTTGTTCCAGAAGCAGAGTAGCCCAACTTCAATCGATCAGCCATTAACCATTATTCTGTGCTGCCTTAGAAGTTAGAGCAGCCATTGGATTCCGATATTTGATTTAAAATGTACTATCTTAATTTTCAACGTTGAAAGTATTTATTTAAAGATATTTAAAAATGAGCAGTAGCCTACCCAAGTCCTATATAAATATCTGCTATAAACAATTGTTTGTGTGCGCTTTGTCATGGGAGAGTGCGCTAACTATTATATACATTATCCCCAGCAGCAAACTCACAATGGAGTATACTACTTACATAGTACATTCGGTGTCCAATAACTCACTACGAGATCAATACAGTACACTGATGAAAACTCCACGAATTGTTGCAGAAATTGTTTCGTTATAAATACAGTAAAACCCCGTTTAATCGGTCACATTTGAGTCTAAAAAAGAATGGCCGGATAGCGACGAGTATATGTGTGTAGTATAATATTTATACAAGTATAGAAATGGCGGATATAAAGGTATCCTGTATTTGGTAATTGGTGTTGGCAAAATCAGGGGCCCTTTGCTATTCATTGAAGGGCTCCAAGCTATTTGCCCCGGTACTGCGATTGGGAGAGTCTATATAGTGCTCTGTGGGCTTGTCTCATCCCCACTCGCCCTGTGAATAAGCTTTAATAATAGAGCCTGCATCATTGACAAGAAAGATTGAATGTTAGGAGGCATATACAAATCTGTTTTTTTTTTACAGGTGGATCTAAACTCTGGCATGGCCTTTGAACAAGCATGTTACGCTCAGGTAAGCACATCGGCAGATAGCCGGTGAATATTGAATACAAAAATACGCATTTAAAGACAGGAAAGGGGAAGTAGGATTAGACAACTCTCATATTCATAGGTATGAATTGCATATTCTGGAACCTAACTGCTCAGGGTATGGGAGATATTTATGTCATGTTTTGGCTTCATTGATGAAGCTGTGACTATTGGAGTCTGTGTAATCCAAACTATCAGTTAATCCAAACAAAATTGTCGGGCCCCATGCCACTTCCTGTACGGTTAAACCAAACTTTCATGTGGTTATGAGGTCATCTGAGACCCCACCCCCTTTTTTATATGATAAATGGTAGTATTCTGCCAGGCTGCCAAAAAAAGTTTGGATTAACCGATCGTTTGGTTTAACCGAGCTTGGTTCATACTGTATATACATAAAAAACAATAATCAAAGTGTCCACATACATTGTATATTACATTCTTAATGCATCCGCTTTTTTTCCAAAGCCAAGTCAAAGTCGAAGCCAAAGCTCGGTTAAACCAATGATCGGTTAATCCAAACAAATTGCTAGGGTCCCTTCAAGTTTAGTTTAACGGGGATATACTGTATATATATTAATAATTTCTTCAACTATCCTTTTCAGATTATTCCCACTAAGGATAGGATCGAAGGGCTGACATCATTCAAGGAGAAACGAGCACCTCGATACAGAGGCGAATAATGCACCCACATCTGCTGAACATTTGTATGATTATGAGTAATTGTGTACAAGGACACAACTCATGGACACAACTCTCACAGCAGAGAGCTAAATGGAGAGCGGCAGTCAAGTAATGAAAGCAGTCTTTGTCGCATCGCGACCGACAGCATGATGATGATGATGATGTGTACAAGGTTATTGAGCGAAATCATGACTATAATTATACTGAATAATGCGATTGTGTTTGGAATGATTCAATTATATGCTACCCTAAAAGATTTCAATGATTCGTTTTACTATTGATATTCGCGTTTATTCCCATTTAAAACTTAACAATGTATTGAATGTAATCTTGTAAATGGAAAAACACCCCAAAAAACATAGGAATGCTAATATATGAAATATGTAATAAATATAATTTAACTAATTAAATCTGTGCAAATCTTTGTTGTGATCTTGTATGATCTTTTTAGAATGATTTATCATTCCTAACACAGGCATGTGATTTCTCCGGTTTTAACCGGTATTCCGTGTTTTTTTTCTGGCTGTCAAAACAGGAATTCCGTGGGGTCTTTTAGTTGTTTTTTTCTGGCTGCCGAAAGACTTCTGAAATACACTATTTGCATCCCTCTTGCGACTCAGTGGGATGCTGTGTGTCCCCACGATAACCTAAACAAAATTTCAGGTTTTTTTTTTTCTTGCACCCAATCACATGCCTGCTAATATGAACATCAATTTATGTTTTGGCATATTCTCTGTATCAGTTTGATTGGAATATGTGTTATGATTTCCGCTGGTCCCTCAAGAAGGATTGAAACTGCGACCCAGCCAAATGAATCCATGGTCAAATAGGAAATTGTGACCTAGATTCTACCTACTTGTCAACAAGATTTATTCCGGTCATGTTAAGAAGATAAACAAATTATGGCCAGAGGATGATAACAGTTAATGGATGGGAGAGCAAATGGCCTCCAACTCACATCCAGTAAATCTTTAAAATAATATTTTTTAAATATCTTTTTCTTTTCTTTTTTTTGGTGCTGGTGTATTTATGCTACTGATAACGGTTAAGTCTAATGACTTTTTTGTTAATTACACTATTCGCAGTACACAATTCATTAAACAATTTTATATACGCCAGAATATTTCCATGGATGCTCCTGAAAACTAAAAAGATATTGTCTGTACAAGGGATTAAATACTGAACGGTCGCCTAACAAACTATCAACTTTCTAAATGAACCATCCAGTTCCTCAGAAATTTCTGCCATATTTCTGATGAGGGCTACTTAGGCTATGGACCCATATAACTAATGGTTGTGGTGGACACCATTGACATGGATGTTGCCAACATAGTAGTCATCGCCAACATCATAGTCCCAACCCAGGGGCGTAGCTAAATCGTTTTGTCAACAACAACAACAAAATAAGAGAGAGAGAGGAGGCATGTAGTAGTCCGGAGTGTAGAAAACTCAAGTCTAAAATGTGTAAAATCCGGCAGCTTAAGCTTAAGCGGCCCCCTGAACCCCATGCCGAAATTAGGAGCACACATCGTTAAAGGTCTAGCTACGCTCCTGCAACCAATGTCATATTCACCGCCATTTAAAACTCTTTTGTCAGATTTCTTTGTGAACAAGCACATTCGCTTTTATTTATATAGATAAGGGTTTAGATTCTTTAAAAAAATAAACCATCTAATTTTGCGCTGAGTTAAAATGCATGCTGCGGTTTAATGACTCACTTCACTCAAAATATGTGGCTGCATTAACGTTAAGGGCTGCAGAACCTATTATTAAGCACATATAAGAGCTGATGCTCTGGAGAAGGATGATAGCAATTAGCATCACAAAGTTCCAAAATCCATACGCAGTCGGCAGGATTAGAACCTACGCGGGCAAAGCCCAATAGATTTCTAGTCTATCGCCTTAACCACTCGGCCACGACTGCTCTTGAGAAAAAGGTTTAGTTCATTTGAGATCATTCTAAGATGGCAGGGTCTTTTTGTGAACACACAGACAAACAAACCTACACACGTTCGCTTTTATTTATGTAGATCTTTGGTGATTATTATAATCTGCTCTTCTTAAATTTGAAACATATATATTTATTTTAATTTTAAAGAGTTAACTTTGGAAATATAAAAAGTGAAAACATGCAAATTTAATTTGGAATAGGCATCAACATGCTGGATATCACAGTGACAGGTTCTATTAAATTCACTTTTGGCCCTTTTATATATGCTAAATAAGTTGGTTGTTAGAGCTTTGCGTCCTGCAACAGTGTGCACTCATGGTGACTTAATAGTGCTGCCCCACTGGGGCCATATTCGATTAAACAACTCGGGTGAACCGAACCACTTTTTGATGCATGTGCAGGCCCTACAATCTCGGGTTGTATTCATAAGCATATTCAGCGCTTGACGGAGTGACCCAACCAGCCACGGCTGCGACCCAACCAGCCACGGCTGCGACCCAACCAGCCAAGGTTGAACTTGTTTGAACTTGTTTCCGCTACAAAGGTATTCGGGGTCAGCGATTGGTTAATAATATATCAAAACAAATGCTCGCTGCCATAGAATTTTTACTCAAAATTAAAAGAAATAAAGAACAATTTGGCATAAACATGGTGCACAAATGCAATATTATTACTTTATTCCACCGAAACGATGGTCGTATAACATATTGCAAATGGCAGCCCCTATAAGGGGTGGCCATTTGCAATAAAAAAGAACAGCTCTGATTGGCTAAAATTATGGAAAGATCACATTATTATTTTAGTAGTTTCTTGTTCAGACATATTTACACATATATATGTATCTTTTGCACAGATTAAATTGTTTGAAGTATATTTGAAATTGATCTACATTGATTTCTGTTTAAATCACACAATATCACTACTTACTGAATGGGAAACTCATCCTGCAAGGGTATGCTCAATATGACCCAGTGGTCAGCCGTTTTTCATCCTTTCATCACTGTGGACCCTTCTCGTTGTATTAACGAATGCGCTCGGGGTGGAAAAAAATGGTGGCTTAATCCAAATCTTTTTTTTTAATAACCAATATAACTACAGCAAAATAGGATTTAAAGTATTTTATGATTGCATAATTTAGATATATGTCCATTTTAATCTAGATGGTCTTTTACATTAATAAAAAAACACCCACACATATGAAGCTTTGTAGTATATGACACACACAGGTACCAGCACAAATGCTCCTAGCACCCCCACAGAGAGCGTGTATATAAACAGATGAGAGGGACAACTCCCGCGAAAAACGGTAACACAGGCTACAGTGGCGTTCCTGGCGGTTAGTGTTGAACAAGCCTTGAGTTTGCCGGTACGCTCAGTGCAAAACATTTGTTTTTATTCAAAATTAATAGAAATCCAGAACCCTAACCTTATAAATTCAATATAATCTTGTTGGTACACATGTTTTCAATATGTGTACTAAGCGGCTTGTTTCTATTTGGTGTAGTTTTAGAGATATTTCACTTTTTCTGTAGGAAGATTGCACACGACCATTGACAATGCCTTGAGTTTGCCGTACGCGTAGTGAAAAACGTCAGTTTTATTCCAAATTAATAGAAATCCAGAACCCTAACCATATCAATTTAATATAATCTTGTTGGTAAACATGTTTTCTATGTGTATTCCAATCAGTTTGTTTCTAGGTGGTGTAGTTTTAGAGATATTTCACTTTTTCTGTAGGAAGATTGCACACGACCATTGACAATGCCTTGAGTTTGCCGTACGCGTAGTGAAAAACGTCAGTTTTATTCCAAATTAATAGAAATCCAGAACCCTAACCATATCAATTTAATATAATCTTGTTGGTAAACATGTTTTCTATGTGTATTCCAATCAGTTTGTTTCTAGGTGGTGTAGTTTTAGAGATATTTCACTTTTTCTGTATGAAGATTGCTCACGGCCATTGACAATGCCTTGAGTTTGACAGCTGTGTCATATACTGTTCAACAACCACCACTTGGAGCGCCACAGTCTGCAGATGTTACATGCTCTAGTATGGGAGTTGTCCCTCTCATCTGTTTATATACACGCTCTCTGACCCCCAGCCAAGACGTGGGGTGCTGGGGTCGGGTCGTTTTGTACACGGTCCGTGTATTTTTAGGCTCCACTCGCAGTGGTCTATTTGAAATCCTGACGACTCGGATGTCCGAAGCGTCATAATCTAATACAGCCCCAGAGACCAGGCTTCCAGCACCATGACCTGATATCCCACTCAGTGACATTATCCTGACACTGAGCCAACCAGTCCTTGCCCTATCCTAATAATGCTGAGCGTCTGGCTAGGAAACGAAAAGTATTAATTTTTAGATCATTGGTTTGACTCGACCAGGGTTCGAATCCTATGATCTACCAAAAGGGGAGACGGACACTCAACTCATTCGGCAATCCCGTCTAGTCCCAAACAAGTATATTACTATTATTAGTATACAAGTTGGATATGTGTAAGATCAAGCACTTTGCTTTCAAACGTATGGTGTTTTTATTGAAATATGCAGCTACGGCTTCATTATTATGGATATACTTAAAACAAGAGAAACCCCCCCCCCCCCCTTGTGAAAGTACAACGTCTGAACACTTTGACTTCTGGATACTGAATGGTTTATTCATGGCCTAGGGCCCGTTTGACCCGCCGGCTAAACTTTCCATGACGTCATCTCATTAGCATATACCTTTGTCTCAAACTCTGCATCTCATTAACATATATTAGCCACACACCTATACGTCTATTACGCATATATCACACCCCTCTCCATGGATTCAAAATATATAAACCCTGTTGTGTTTTATTTGTCCTATGACCTGCACTGCGCAAACAAACAAAATGAAAATCGGGCTTGTGGGACAAGAAAAGGGGTGTCCACCACAAACTAATATGGATATGAAGTGACTGTCCACACCTGCTACACATTTGTTTCTACTCCTTCGAATGTACATCTTTTCAGCACCTGGACGCTAACATTCTAGTACCAGCTGCAGCTACAAGTTGACACTAAAGCCGTGTTTACACGGGCGAGTTAAGTCGCTTCATATAAATCGCCTTGCCTTGTTCGCCTCACATTCGCCGTGTAAACGCGACTCTGAGGCGGATTAGGGCTGATTCGCTTCATATGATTCACTTTATGTACACCACCTCGCGAGGTGGTTTATATGAAGCGAACTAGCTTAAGCACTGGTTCGTATGGACTTGCTCATGCGCAGATATCGATTCCCGCCTTAAAGCGCTCCGTGTGTAGACGCGCCACTAATTCGCTTCATATAATTTGCTTTGTCTAATTCGCTTTACAATTCCCCGTGTAAACACGGCTAATATGATCTAAATTAGAGAAAGAAAGTATGGGTTTGGAGTGAAGGGGTTATGTTGGACTGTTGCGGAGGGATTGTCATATCTAAGTCATGTAAGGAGAAGACCGTGTAGATTGTGTGTTGGCATGGTAACCTAGGATAGTTTGATTGTTTGTTGGGGCTTTACATCTTAGCAATATATAGGGTTGAGAACCGAATTGTAACAGGGCACACTCATAGTCATAGTCATAGTGACTTTATAGTGCTACCCCACTGGATGAGCACTGCTATAATCATATGATCAATAACAAAATATACCAACATGTGGTCATATAATCGACTTTATAGAAGAAACCATATATATGAGTCCGGCTCACGAAAATAGGCCAATCGGGGAAAGTTGTCGGCGTCGAGCATTGGATGTCGGCATTGAACGGCATAATTATAGTTTAGCATTGACAGAGTTGTTGGAAAGTTCTTAAATTTATCCTGAATGTAAAGGTAGAGAAAATACAACAACCCTAATTGTTTCTAGGATAATTTAATATGAAACAAAGAAATGCACTACACTTTAAGAATTGTGACGCCAACATCTGTTAAAGATGTCAGTGTCGAACATTGGATGTTGGCGTCAAACGGCATAATTATAGTTTAGCATTGACAGGTGTTGGAAAGTTCTTAAATTTATCCTGAATGTAAAGGTAGAGAAAATACAACCGCATTTGTTTCTAGGAACATTTTATATGAAACAAAGAAATGCACTACACTTTAAGAATTGCGATGCCGACATCTTAAATTGACCACCAATAGGCCCATTTTCGTGAGGCCGACTGATATATATATATATATATATATATATATATATATATATATATATATATATATATAGATTAGTTAGACGAATCTTACCTGGGTATAGATGATGGATAACTGTTGTTTTACCGAGGTATAAGCCTCGGATAGACGTGGGCTAGGGAGAGGTAAGCACATCCGGTCCAGCAATCTTTACCTACTTAATCAGGATAAATGAAACAAATAATCTAAAAGTACATCAATGGTGACAATGGTACTAAACTGCGAAGTTTCCTTGGTATAAGCAAACGAATAGACGTGGAAGGGTGTGGCGGGAGGGCCCTAGCCCACGTCTATCCGAGGCTTATACCTCGGTAAAACAACAGTTATCCATCATCTATACCCAGGTAAGATTCGTCTAACTAATCTATTTTACCTCGGTATACAGCCTCAGGTACCTCAGGCTAGGGAGAGGTTTACGTAATCTCATTTATCCTGTATTCTTATGTCACAAGTCAATAATAATTGTTAAACATACATTATCATCAATCAGCAAAATAACATTTTTGGTGAAATCGAAGTGTATTCTCACCTAATGCCGATCTAGTCTTGTAGCAGCTGTCGGGCTAGTGTGCTCGACTTTTCCAATCGTTTGTTGTAGTGGGTAGCAAACGATCGTGCTGTTTTCCATCCTGCATGGGCCAGGATCCGCTTGACAGAGATGCCAAGCAGTCGCGCCTTAGACGCCATAGCACCTCTTGTTGAGTGTGAGGCATATTTGTCCGTGTCAACGCCTGCCAATTTCAACATACTAATTGTCCATCTCGCTAGAGTATCTCGTGAAATGCCCTTGTGTGGCTTAATAAAGCTCACTAACAACTGTCTTGAAGTTCTCAAGTCCTTGGTCTTGGATATATAGGCCCTAATGGCTGATACAACACAAAGTTTTGGGTCTTCTTTGAAACTACTTACACTAATAGTAGACAAAGGGTCACCTAATCTGTTAGATTTTAACAGCTTTGACAAATCAAATGTGGCCTCATTTCTATCTATCTCTAGGCCATCTAGTGATAGGGCAACAATAGTTTGTCCCCTATGTCCTGTTACTAATAATAAGAGCAACGCTACCTTAAACCCTAATTGTTTGAGATCTAAATGCCTATTATGAGGCCACTGTCTTAGCAAATCAAACACTACCGAAACATCCCAGAAGCGACTGTACTTCGGTTTGGGTGGGTTTCGTTGATAAATCGATCTTACAATCCAATGAATAACATTGTGTTTACCAAATGTCTCATTATTTATCCGTGGAAGGATGACGGATAAAGCACAGCGAGCAGCATTAATAGATCCAAACCCTAAGCCTTCGTCCTCTAACCCTCGGAGAAAATTACCAACTTGGGAAATAGTAGGATTCATGGGTTTGACTTTCTTAATTAAACAATAAACACCCCACTTTTTCAAATATGTGGTATACATTTTAACTGTACCTTTACGCCAAGCATCTGCGACAAGTCTTTGTTGTGTAATTTTATCTAAACCGAATTGTTCTAAATATTTATTTAAAAAAGGAATGCCAACAACGGTGTTGTGGACACGTCCCCTCTTTGTTTTAGAGGGCCTTGGTGTGTCAGATTGCCTGGTGATCTTCGGAATCGGAGGCAATCTTTGGCGGCTGCCTCTATGCCCGGTAGCCAAGGTTGCGTGTCCCAGTTGGGAACGATTAATATTGCGTGTGCTTTGTCCATCTTTATCTTTCGGCTTACCCGGCTGATCAGGCTGAATGGGGGGAAGATATAATAAAATTTATTCTCCCATGTGATAGAAAAAGCATCTATATGCCAGGCATCAGGTTCTGGATGCCATGACACATATTTGTCAATTTTACAATTGTTTCGTGAAGCAAACAAGTCAACTTCAGGTTGGCCCCACTTTTGGCACACTGTGGTGAAAATGTCTGGATTAAGGGACCATTCCAAATGGTCATGAAAATGTCGACTTTTATGATCTGCTAAGGTATTTTGCGTTCCGGGAATATATGCTACTGTTAGCCAAACTTTATTCATTTGGGCCCATTCCCAAATTTTTCTAGCCATCGCATTACATGGCCTGGACTTTGTCCCACCCATGTTTCGTACATATGCCATTGCCGTTGTATTATCCGTTAAAATACGGATGTGTTTACGTGGTACCTTAACTAAACTAGCAAGGCCTAAATAAATAGCTCGTAGCTCTAAAACATTAATGTGATCTGCATTTTCTTCTTTCAACCAACGTCCCCCTGTTGCTATGGAATCGCAATGTGCCCCCCAACCTTCTAATGAAGCATCAGTAGTCACTACTGTGTTGGGTTCATTCATCCGTATAGGATTGGGGGAATTTTGAATATTATTAAACCACCAGTTAATGTCTTTCATTCCATCTTCTGAAATAAACATTTTCCTTTCAAAATTGCCTTTAGTACGAGCCAACCCTAAGTTCTTATCTATTTCTAAAGATTTTATGTGGGCTTTACCATATAGAATAGCCGGGGCGTAAGCAATAAGTATGCCAACTAGCACCGCGACCTGTCTTATCTTTGGCCTACTTAAGGCGACCAAGTGAGACGCCGTATCGTGAAACTTAGTCAGCTTGTTATCGGGGAGTGAAACAGTCATACAGCGTGTGTTAATAATAAAGCCTAAACATTTAAGTTCAGTTGTGGGGACAAAAACTGACTTGTTATGATTCAAATAAAAACCTAACGTTGTCAGAAGGGAACATAAATCGTCAACAGCGTGTTGACACTCATCAAATGATTGTGAAACAATGAAAGAATCATCAATGTAAGGGAACATAGTATGACCCTTATTTGCCATGACCGAAAAAACCGGTTTCAATAATTTAGTAAACAAGCGTGGAGCGCATGCTAAGCCATTTGGCATACATGTAAATTGAAATAGTCTATCTTCCCAAATAAATCTTAAGAATTTGCGGTGTCCTTCAAATATCGGGACAGTATAATATGCATCTTGTAAATCAACACTAGCCATCCAAGCATTCTCTGTAACCAAGTCTCTGGCAGTGTCCAGGGAAAACATTTTGAAATGTTGATATTCTACAAGTACGTTCAACTTAGTTAAATCTAAAATCATGCGAATATCGCCATTTGGCTTTGGCCTTGAAAAAATATTAGAGATAAATTCTCCTGGGGTGTGAGGCACCTCTTCAATGATACCTTTAGATTCAAAAAGTGCAACTTGTTCTGATAATGCTTGTTTCTCCAAGTCATTAAATCTATATGGGAAAGGTACCCGTTGTTGTAACGGGATTTCAGTAAATGGAATCTTAACACCGGTAACAATATCTAAAATGTTAACGTCAGTAGTGATTTCGTACCAAGAAGAAATACAATTAAATATGTTCCCCGCACAAAATTCGCTTACATCTGTTTGTGTAGATTCCGCCACCAACTTAGGAAGTTGGGTTTGTGTAGCAATGTCTATTTGTTGCCTGGGCGTGGGAAGGATTGTTTCGGGGCAAACTCCTTCCTGAACGGGCGGTTGCCGTCGTTCCAACCTTGCCTGTCTCCCCGACCTCTGCCTCTGGGCTGAAAGCCGTAGGACGGGCCGGACCTGCCAGCTCTGCCTCCTCGGCGAGGACGAAAATCCCCTCGGGGGCGACGAAATCTTGACGAGTCGGCTTTCTTGGCCGGCTCAAGGTTACGACCACTCTTGGCTTCCGTCTCGACCTCCTTGAAGAGGTATGGAAGTTGGCCACCAAACATTTTACCTTTATCCAAAGGTTTGCCCTTGATGGGTTTGGGCGGCAAAAAGAGAGTATACTCCTTGCCATCGTTGTCCATGACCTTCTTAGATCTGGCTACTTCCTTCCCAGCTTGTGTGGTGACCGCTTTGAACACGTTTTCGTATCTACGGTAGCTCAAGAAGTTACTGGCAGCTGTGAGGAGGGCCACGCCCTTATCCATGCCTCTGGCCAGTGAGGAGAACTTGTTCTCAGTTTGCATCCGGTTAGCTACCGGAACGACTGAGGTGAGGACCCCTAAGACCGCTTTGTGAACGGTAAACAGAGCAGTCTCGAAGCGCTTCTTCTCCTCATTCAGATGGATCCCAGCGTCCATCTCTTTCACTACACTATCCGGGATACCTTTTATCCCGGAAATTTGCTCAGTGATTTTGTTGATCACCTCAGCTGGCTTAAAGGTGTTAAAATGTCCCTTTATAGTCTCGCGCATCATAGTAGTTGTTCTGACTTTCTTTCCCTTTTCGATCGGGCAGCGCTTCCGAATCTTGCCTCCCAGGTTGGCATAAAGGCCAGCCCTTTCCGTGTCTGAGTCCGACTCAGTAGTTGACGAGTCGGACGATGAATCGGAAGAAGAATCTTTCTTCTTCTTCTTCTTACTTTTCTTCTTTGGCTTCTTCACTTTCTTGCCCTTGGTGGCTTTGGTGTAATCATCACCAGAGGAGCTAGCCGGTCGTTTCCGCTTTTTGGCCTTAGGGCGCGGGGGCTCAGGTGCCGAATCTGTCTCTTCGAAATCAGAGACATCCTGCCAGTCTGAGTCAGCTGGCGGGAATTGTTGGTCCTTGCTGTGGAGCTCCTTCATCTTTTGCTCCACTAGCCTATTGACCTGTAAGGTCAAATCGCCTGGGAACACCTCGTCATCCTCACTCTCTCTATCTGAGAGCACATGTGCCCCCTGTAGTGGGGACGGCGGAGCTGTCCGATCCGGTGACGTATCGTAGCCGGTAGGCACGCGTCCCTCCGCAGCGGCGGGCGGCGGTTTGTTTCGCTTCGTAGCCATCGGTAGTCTGTAACCAAAAAAGGAAACTTAGTAACCGGAATCAACTCAACTGAACACCAAAGTGACGCCAGGGAACCTGGGTTGAGGATCTTATTGGTAAAGAGTAACGTATTTACACCGTTCTCAATACAGGCGTGGTAAGCTAAGTTTTCCGTAGGTTTTTGGGTATCGAAACCAACCATACGTGGGGTAGGCTTCTAGAACCTCCCATCTCTCTGTCTCGTACACTTCTCTCACCCGCGGCTACTGCGCCAGCAAGTGAGAGAAAATGCTACGAAACTCGGAGAAACGCCTCATCAAAAGGGGAGTCTATAAAAGAAACCCAGGATCATCCCCAACAACACCCTCTATTAGGGTCCGAAGGAATCTCCACAGGAGATGTGACGGTGTCAACATCTCTACCCGTACAAAGCGGGTTTAATCGAACCACAGAACCAAGACAAAGGAATCCTTTGTTCTATCCGATTCAATTTTTAAAATGCTAATCTTGTCCAAACTGGACGTACGAAAGTTCTGAACTTTCCAATCTAGATGCGATAGTGCATCATAAACAAGCTTAACCAAAATAATCACGATTACTTACAGTTATTAGCTTTTTGTAGATAAATCCAACTGGAGCAACTCACGAGCGTCCTCCGGTCGTGAGTTTTTTATGCTAATTGCTGGACCGGATGTGCTTACCTCTCCCTAGCCTGAGGCTAGCCTGAGGCTGTATACCGAGGTAAAATATACATATATATATACACACACAAATACATACGTATGTATTTACATACATACGTATATATGTATACAACCATTTGTAGTTGCCCTGGCACTATCAAATTTTATCCATGTAACCAAAGACCCTGTTATATGGTCTTTGATGTAACTAACATTCACGTCGATGTAACTTGCACCCAGTAACGGCGTAGTTCATGATCTAGACGATAGGCGGCGACACGACACGCCCTCTATTTCCAGGTGAGCGCGTGTGAATCTAAGGTGTAAATGTTGACCTCGGGGTGGTGGGTGTGCGTGAGTATGGTAGGCGAAAGGGGGGGGGGGGGGTGGCAGGTGGTGGCGGGCGGTCACGGTTCAGGAAGCCACGCTGTGTGACAAACAGACAGTCAGGCACACCGCTCACATGGGCCATGGCTGAGACCACCCCACATCCCAACAACACAAACAAGGTAGGAGGTCATGGCAGTTCTCCCCCGACCACATTCTCATGATTCTGTGTCGTTGCATCCCGCACTCTAACTAACTGGCACTTCTGAATGAAAAATCCGAATAACCCATCGTCAGCATGCTTCTTACCATCGGTCTTATCTGTTATCACGAGTTGTTGGACACAGATATAACAGGCCATTACACACATTTACCCTTTACAGGGTGCATTCGGAGGCGAGTGTAGGCTATTGGCAGTGTCTGAGTGTGCGAACAATGAAAGTTGCCCGTTGACCATGCCTCGGTTCCTCTTGTTTTCGTTTGTGTTTATTGCGAGCTTGGGCCGCCAATGTGGTGTTCCGACGGAAATTACAAAGGGGCAAATGCAATCAATCAGTTGTCACGTGTTTGTTGGGTATTTCCGAGGCTCACATACCCTCTTTGTCTCTGGTTGTACTCAGAGTCAGTGAGACTGAGTCAGGTTCTGTCTCAGACCAGTCTGGCACTGTTCTTTTGTTGTTGTTGGCGGGCAGCTTTTAATGCCAACAAATGCCTGTAACTAGTAAGTGTAATACCGGATACACATTGCACACTGAAGAGGATGCACGCAGCCTCACATATGATAGTAAAGATACCGTTCTAAATTACCCGTAGCAGATACACCGATTTGACACAAAGCTCAAACCGCGTGTTTGAAATTG